>OY757915.1:19224763-19282263 GCA_963585895.1 Sepioteuthis lessoniana | reverse complement strand
GACAGTTGAAAGATAATCCTGGAAATATTCGATTCAAGATTTTGGTCGTATGATATGGACCCTGGGGCAAAATCGTTCCCAAGCACTCTGAATGACCAAGAAACCTTCTCTAAGGATAGTATTACTAGCTTCACATGTAGAGAGACATAGAAAAGATAGCCGAAACAAAATTCGTTTCCTAAACCCTTAGTTGGTTCACTACGGTCCACAGGTGTCAATTACACAGTCGGCTCGGGCTGTAGAATACGCTGACTGCACCGCTACAGAGGGGTAAGATCACCCCCACCAACGAGTGTCCTGGATATGACACTAAACAATCTGATGGTGAGACTCTAGTAATGCTGGAGCTTTGGGTAATGCGGAGTACCCTTTCATTGCCATTGCTCCTAGGTCCACTCTGGCCCGGAGTGGTAGCACTTGATAGGGTCCTATCTATGATTCAAACTGAACTAAAATGCGTTGAATTACTTGAAATTGAACTGTTTTGATATCTAAACTGTGTACTTAAGCTAAACTGAATTGTTTGAAATAGAATTGTTTTTACATTTAACTCTCTCTGTGTGTGTGTGTGTGTGTGTGTGTGTGTGTGTGTGTGTGTGTGTGTGTGTGTGTGTGTGTGTGTGATCAAAAACTATACTTATACTAAACTGAATTGTTTAAATTAGAACTGTTCATTTGTATAAAAATGGATTTGGCATTAAATAACCTACTAAGGTTGAAATGCCATTAAACCCAAGCGAACAAACATGCTGTCAAATAAGAAGAAAAGATGCTCATCCTCTTGCAAGTGTGTGAAAAGACTAAAAATAGTAAGCTGGAATATTAGAACTATGCTAGACACTGTCGACAGCGGTCGACCAGAAGGTCGTTCCACTCGAATTGCAGAAGAAATGATAAGACCGAATGTTGACGTCACTGCTCTCATTGAAGTTCGCTTTCAAGAACACCGCGCCAAATGTAACCTCTAGGGTTCAGGCAAATCAACAGCAGAGAGAAACCTTTCAGGCGTGGGCTTCATTGTCAGAAATTCAATCGCTTCCAAATTGGAAAACCTGCTTACAAGTTATTCTGACCGCCTCAACCTCTATGCGACTCCCACTGAGTAATCATCAATACGCCACACACTTCAGTGGGTACACCCTAACTCTTCAAGTAAATCCAGTTGAAAGAACAAATTTTACTCCGCTCTACACAATCTTCTATGAGGTGCCTCTTTGGACAATAGATTCATAATCCTTGGCGATTTCAACGCCAGAGTGGGGCTAGATTTAGAATCCTAGAAGACAGTTTGGGAGACGTGGCGTTGGTAACTGCAACGATAATGGGTGTTTGCGATTAGAGTTCGTGTCCTGGATATGACACTAAACTATCTGATGGTGAGGTTCCAGGGGTGCTGGAGCTTTGGGGAATGCAGGGCACCCCATCATTGCCATTACTCCCAGGTCCACTCTGGCCCGGAATGGTAGCACCTGATAGGTCCCTATCTATTGGTTAAATAGAACTAAACTGCATACTTATGCTCAACTGAATTGTTTGAATAAGAACTGTTTGACTAAACTGAATAGTTTGAAATAGAAATGTTTTTGACAAATAAACTGTACTTACATTTAAACTGCGTGCTTATGCTAAAGTCAATTGCTTGATATGGAATTGTTTTTGACCATGAAACTCTAATTACACTAAACTGAATTGTTTAATATAGAAGTGTTTTGACATTTAACTGTGTGTAAACAGAATCTGTGCTTATACTTAGCTGAATTAGAACTGTTTGAATAAACTGAATTGTTTGAAATAGAACTGATTTTTAGTACAAAAATGGATTTGGCTTTAAATAAACTACAAATGTTGATATGCCATGAAACCCAAACATCAACCAACGTATTAGAGTTCTCTGCGGAGCATCAATTCGTCATCACGTACACCATCTTGCTGCAGAAAAACTGTTTGAAAACAACCCGGATGCGTCAAGGGCCCAAACGTTGGCATTTCATAGACTGTTATAATACGCCAACGAGACTTGAAAGATATTATGTATACCAGAGTGATGTGTGGTGCAGAAAGTCATATCGAACATCATCTTGTTCGCTGCAAACTAAAGCTCCGCTTTAAACCCTAACCAAGAAAAGGAAGGTCCCTCAGAAAAAAGTTCAAAATTAGCAGTTTCCATGCTGATAAAGTAAAAGCAAACTTCGAGACAGCACTTCAGTCGAGGTCAAAAGATGCAAGCGTCCTCACTGATTACTCTCCTAGAACCTTTTGGGGAAAAACTTAAGATAGGCATATTGCATATGTCTGTAGAACTCCTTCGGTTCTCCTTTAAAAAAAAAAAAAAAAGACTAGTTTAATGAAAACAGTGTGGAAATTCAAAAACTGTTGGTGAAGACATCAATCTATCAGGCCAACTTATCTCAGCCAATGTATCCTGAAAAGAAAGCTGGATTCCATTTCTTATGCCGTCACCATCCAGCGCAAGCTTCAAAAGATCCAGAAGTGGTGAACCAATTTTTCTGAAAGAATATAACTGTATGCAGACACCGGAAACACTAGGAGACACAATAAAGACTTAAAAGATGGTGTATGGCCCTATGTATCAAGTCCAGAGTCCTATGCGCAGTGTAGACAGTCAGACGCTCCTCACTGACAGGGCGTTCACCCGAAGCCGTTAATCAGAGCATTTTCAGACCCTCTTAAGCGCTGACCGCAATGTACAGGAATCGGCAATCATCTGCATTCCCCCAACAACCAGTAAAAACGGAACTGGATGAGTTACCTACAAATTGAAAGACTACCAAGCCATAAAACAGTTGAAGAGTGGAAAAGAAGAAGTCTAAAGAATCCCACAAGAAATTTGGAAACATGGAGCCCGGCGTTGCACACAAAACTCCACAACAGCCTAGTTGGATAGGACTTTAGAATACACCGACTGCTTCTCTTCTGAGGGGTAAGACCCCCACCCCCAATCGATTTTCCTGGATATGACACTAAACAATTTGATGGGGAGGCTCCAGTAATGCTGGAGCTTTGGGGAATCCGCAGTACCCCTTCATTGCTATCGATCCCAGGTCCACTCTGGCTCTAAATGGTAGAACCTGATAGGGTCCTATCTATGGGTCAAATCGAACTGTTTGACATTTAAACTGAGAGCAAACAATTGACTTAAGCTAAGTAGAACTGTTTGATTATTTCAACTGTGTAAACAAGTGGTGTTTAATTGAATTATTAGTGATACATAGACATTTGGAACCATTTAACTGTGTACAAACGAATGAGTAATGTTGAATAGAATAATTACAGTTAATTAACCATACTTGTAACTACTTCACTGTCTGCAAACAAATGATTAATATTGAATAGAACTATAAGTGTTAGATAGCAATATTTGAAATCCTTTAACTGTAGAAACAATAGTATTACTAGTGTGTGAACAAATTAGTTCTAACTCATTTAAAAATGAAATTATTGACAAACTAATCTCTTACATATCACGTATATCTACTTAAATGAATGCAAACAAACGACTGATGTTAAATTGTTAGTGTTACATAGCAATACTTGAAACCATTTAACTTTGTGCCAAAGAAATGAGCTCAGGCTCATTTAAAAACGTTATCAAGGAAATGTGTTTACAAATTATGTATATTTGATGTATATTTATAAAGAGTATTTGGCATTAAATAACCTGCAACTGTTTATATGGCATAAAACCAAACCAAAACTCCACAAGCTCTTTGTCTGATGAAGGGAGCAGGGCAAACTACCGAAAGGTCTCAGCGATGCTATCATTACTTTCTACAAGCTCAAAGGGGACCGATCTGACTGCTCTTATTACCGGACGATTACTTTGCTCTCCATCGCCGGGAAACTCGCAAGCATTCAACTGAGCAGACTGATACATACCATTGCTGAAGAACGCCTTCCAAAGAGCCAGTGCGGCTTCAGAGCAAACAGGAGCTCTACAGACAAAATATTTGTTCTCTGGTACCGCCAAGAAAAGTACCAGGAGCAAAAAATAGAACTGTATGAAACGTCAGTTGATCAAACGAAAGCGCTCAACAATGAATAACGAAAAAAATGAAGCTAATCATTGAACGACTCGGCTGTCCTTCAAAGTTCTAAAAGCATTAGCAACCACTAGTATGAAGATTGGCATGGCCAGGTCGGAGGTAACAGTGACCTTTCAGAGGCCTTTCCAATCACCAATGGTGTGAAGCAAGGTTGTGTTCTTGGATCAAGTCTTACTACTATCTTCAACAGGCTGATACATGCAAGATAAAAAAAAATCTTTCCTATTCTCTTCCTTCTCTTCCTTCTCTTCCTTTCTGTCATCTTTTTGCTTCGTTTTGTTCTACCCACTCACTCCCTCGTTTTCCTGTTTTTTCACCTCTTTCTTTTCTTCAACTCGTTCGTCTGTCTGTCTCGCTTACTTGGACAAACTTCCTCCGCCAAGATCCGCCGAAGTTCACTGTCTATTCGGCTACTGGTTTGTCTATTTATTGAGGCCAAAGCCTACGGGTCTGGGAATTTAGCAACATAATACCAGAACTAATCAAAAGACCCAACTGAATGAGGGGGTGGAAAAGAATGGATGCTCTCTTCCTTTCCAGTAAGCCGTCTATTCCTGCTTCAATACCGGGTCTTTCTATGACAGACGACGCACGGTGTGACCCTTATTCTTTTTCGTCGCTGGTTAGTATGATGGTTGCAACATAGGCCACGAAAGTTCTTAAGAGTTAACATCAGATACCGTCTTGATGGCGACTTGTTTAATCTCCTACTATTACTGACCCACAGGAAGACCCTGAAGGAACTGATATGTTTTTGTGTATATATATATATATATATATATATATATATATATATATATACGTGTGTGTGTGCGTTGATTGGTTGTTTTAAGGCATATCAATCCTTACAAATAATTGAATGACAAATCCTAATGATATATATACGATTTGTAAACGAATAGTTTGGACGTTAAATATTTTTGCGCGAGGCAGGCCTCAGTTGTTTGCATACAGTTAAATGGTTTCAAGTATTGCTATTAAACACTAATAATTTTATTCCACATTATTTATTCATTTGCACACAGTTAAATATATATATATATATATATATATACAAATCGTTCACCATCAGTCGTTCCTTTGCACACTGTTAAATGGTTTCAAGTAAGGAAATTGATTAAACATTTCTATTTGCCCAATGGATAACACCCCAACAGGTACTACCACTCAAAGTTAAGGCAAAATCTGGATTAAGGGCAATGGAGAGGCACTCTAAATTCCCGAAAGCTCCAGGGCTAAAGTTTCACCATCAGAAGGTTTAGTGTCGTATCAAGGACACTCGTTGGGAGGACAAGGGCGATAACCCATCTGCAGAGATGCGGTCTGTGTATTTTACAACCCCAGTTGACCGGGCTGATATATTTTCTAAGTATATATCTTGTGTGTGTGTGTGTGTGTGTGTGTGTGTGTGTGTGTGTGTGTGTGTGTGTGGAATCGCTCTGTAATGACTGTCATAACAGAAAATGGACCGGGGGACCTGAGTTCACTTCTTGGACGACGCTGTTACCATTTCAGATAGGTTGGTTGGGTTTTATATCATATCAACATTTGTAGGTTATTTAATGCCAAATCAATTTTTATACAAATATACATTTCTATTTCAAGCATTTCAGTAAATCATAAGCATACAGTTCAATTTTCAAAAACATTGATATTCCAAACTATTCAGTTTAGTCAAACAGTTCTAAATCAAACAATTCATTTTAGTATTAGTACAGTTTTTGTTTATACAGTTAAATGTCAAAACAGTTCAATTTCGAACAATTCAGTTTAGCGTAGTATAGTCTCAATGTCAAAACAGTTCTATTTCAAGCAATTTAGTTTAGCATAAGTATGCAGTTTAGTTATATTTGACCCATAAATAGGGCCTTAGCAGGTACTACCACTCCGGGCCACAGGGGACCTGGTAGCGATGGTAATGAAGGGGTGATCCGCATTCCCCAAATCTCCAGCATCAGTATAACCTCACTATCAGATTATTTAGTGTCATATACAGGACACTTGTTGGGGGGAGGTTTTACCCCTCTGAAGAGGTGCGGTCAGTGTATTCTACTGCTCCAGCTGAATGGGCTAATTTCAGATAGGATATTAGTCTAATTAGAAAGGTTTGAATCAAACACCTCTCCCTCCTGCTATGAAAAATCGTAAGGCAGAGTACGCTCTTTAACGTTCATATCGAGTTCAGTCGACAAGAAGAAAAACACTAAATTCAAACCTATTAAAGTCCGCTGGAAATGGACATTGGATGACAAGCTAGAGACATCGAATCAATGTTTTTTTTTTAAATTGTTATATCAGCTTCCAGGACAGCAACCTTTTTTGAGTTTCTTGTTTCGGTTATAAATCATTATCATATTAATGGGTTGCATCTATTTTGTGACAGTTTTAGATGATTTTGTCTACAAATAAGTAGTGACGCAAAATATTTTTCTTCTCTTGTCCAAGGCATTGCAATCAAGGATTAACAGTTGTTATACTACACTATTTTCAAATCTGAAACTAAGAAGAACACAACTTTATAATTAGTAGAGTTATTAGCAGTCATATGGGTACCATGTATATTGAGACACCTTCTGTGTGTGCGTGTTTTTATATATATATATATATATATATATATATATATACACTCACAGTCACTTTAATACAGTGTGTATATGTATATACACATGAATAATGATAAACCCCTTAATAGTGAATCTGCTAATGGAAAATATTCTCAACATAAGCCCAGAAAAATATACACGGATTGTCTCTATTTTCAATACTGAAACTAAAAAGTACACATTATTATTAGAGTTATTAGCAGTCATATGGGTCCCATTTTTATCAAGACACCCTATTTTTAGTTATTATGCTTCTGTGTACAGATAATTATATAAAAAATATGTTTATGCATTAGTTTGAAATACTAAAAATTTGTAAATGTACGAATATTTGTTTCCCCCTACAATATATATATATATATATATATATATATATATATATATATATATATATATATATATATATATATGTGCGTGCGTGCGTAGATATATGTAGCTATGCATGTTTATATATATGTACATGTACGTATGTAGATATATATGTGTATTTGTATAAGTATGCATCTATATATATATATATACAAGTGCATGTATGTGTATACATTTATGTGTTTATATATGTATGTGTGTGTATAAATATGTGTGTGTGTGTGTGTGTGCGTTTTGTCGGGGTGGTTGACCCAAAGAGAGAAAATAGTAAATATTTCAAAATGAATAGTTCTACGAAGTTTTGTATTTTTAAGAAATGGATATTTTTACATGAGTGTATGTTTCCCACTTGTTGCTTTCGTCAGAGAACATATGTGATACAAGGCCATATTAATAGGGCACCCAATGAGACTTGAACTCATTCGGGTAGGTTTGTTAGTCGAATGTTTTTTTTCAGGTTTTGTATCGGTTTACATAGAGATTTAGATTGTATGTTAGATTTCTCTTCCACCTCCCCTCTTTCGTTTTTCTCATTGTGTGTCTACTGCTCTGTCTTTATCCCAATGAGTTTTTGATGATCGATATGTTATAAAGTTTTTCATTGTTTCATTCTAAGTCGTCGTATGTGTGTGTGTGTTTAGTTGATATGTTATTGATAAAGTTTATTGGTTGTTTTTTAAGTGGTTTTTGAATTCCACTAATAGTTACTTTTTCTTCTGTGTGTTGGGGTATATATAGTTTGGGTTTGATTGTTACTCTGTGTGTGTGGGTATAGTTTGGTTTTGAGTTTTTTTCTTTTGAAGAAGTGTGGTTTAAGATTTACTGGAAATTAATTTTTACTATCAATTTATATATATATATATATATATATATATATATATATATATATATATATACACAGGGTGACCTTAAAAAAAACAGAACCCATAAACTTTTTTATTACTTCTGCAAAAATAAAGCAAAATAATTCTAATTTTGTATCCCCGAACTTCTTGACATGTTGGTGAATATATAGCGTTTCGGGAAATTGTTAATTTCTCTAACACTATATTTTTTAGGCAACACAATTGAATGACGAAACTTTTCTTTAACAACACAACAAAGAAAGTTTTTTATTTGCAGCATTGAATATGGTTTGCTTTTGGTGCTGCAAGACTCGTGGAGTTTAGGCTTGTTAGTGTTGAAGTTGAGATGGCATCGTGTGTTGCGGGACGTGTGAGGGATTGTGTTTAGAGTCACCGTGTAGTTTTGTATCTGGTATTTGGGGGAGAGTCTGCGTTGTCTCCATGTGTGGACCAGAGGTGAAAAGGGAACTAGTGTCGAGAGCGGAGTTACGCTCAGATCGACATAGCCAATTTTTGGGGGTGACATGAAGTGGTGCCTGTGGAAGGCATGCTGAATGCATCCAATTCATATTCAACTGGGATTCCTTGTAAGAAATCCATAAATTAGATGGTTCCCTCGGGAGTGTCCATGTTGCTGCTGGTGTTGTTAGAGCCACAGTGAGATATCTACACTGGGTGGCTTGTCTAGCTAACAAGCATCGCTAAGTAGGGACGGTTAGAGGAACGTCTGTTCTGGTCGCCATCTCAAGCCAAAGAGACTGGGTTTGGCGGCTCACTCGTTTTGCTCGCCGGAAATGAAGGTTCGGGCTGAATAGGATAAGTCATCCTGATTGGGTGAAATTAAGTGTCAAATTATATTGAGCGCCAAACCAAAATACGAGATTTTCCTCTTCTCTACAAATACTATGGTCCCAATTTTTCATGCACAGAATCTACTTCATATTCTAAAAAAAGAAAAGGCTAGAATTAAATTTATGAATTTCAGTCAAAAATATATGGGTTCTGTTTTTTGGGTCACCCTATATATATATATACACACACACACACATATATATATATATATATATATATATATATATGTGTGTGTGTGTGTGTATATTTGCTTCCGTTTGTGCGTACAATATTTGTTTCATTCAACGTGTGCTTGATTTTTCTATGAATTTTTTATTTTAAGTAATGTGTAGTTGTTAGTTTGATATAAGAGCATGGTTTTAAATTTACCTTGACAACATTCGTATAGGTGTTTAGATATATTTAATTTTCTATTTTCTGGTATTTTGATATTGCTTTTGTGTTGTGATATTCTAGTACTGTGGACTTGTGTTGATTTTATGTATACTTCTTTATATTTATTTCATTCGATTATGTAGACCATGTTTTTTGAGTTGTAGTTTACGACTTTATTTGTTCTGAATTTTGTTTCCAGGTTTTTAAAGGTATAGGATTTTCCTTCGATGATTATATCACATACAACACATCCTTTATTCTTGCATTAGGTAACACGTTGTGCTGTGTTTTCCCCGAATGTAAAAGAGGTGAGTATTTTTTAAAAGATTTTTGGGTTGTCTCTGGCTTTTAATAACTTTTGTTGTGTCTCGTATTTCTTTGATTTTATCATTGTTTTTAAGTTGTTTTAGATTTTTTATTATTTCTATTAATAGTTCTGCGTGGTTTTTGTTGTAGGTTACGACTTATGCTAGGTTTTTTTTGTTATATGTTTGGGAGGGTTGGGTTCGTAGTTCTTTTCGTGGTACTTTTTCAGCTAATTATTTATCAATGTTGTTAGGTATCCTCTCTGGTGTAGGGTTGTGTGTAGTTCTTTAATGCAAGTTTTCTGAGGTTTTATCAGTGATTATGGTGTACATTCTAAGCGCTAGATTGTAAAGAATGAATGATATACAGTTATGGGGGATGTGGCTATTGAAGTAGAGGTGTTTTGGGGTGTTCGTTGGTTTGTGTTTGATATCTGTAATGATTTGGCCATTTTTGTTTTTTATGTGTGCATATATATATATATCGGTATGTATATATATATATATATATATATATATATATATATATATATATATATATATGTGTGTGTGTGTGTGTGCGTATGTGTGTATATATGTGTGAATAGATATGTGTGTATATATACAGTGTAATCCGGATATAAGAGACCCAGATATAAGAAAAATCGGATATAAGAGAGATCGTCTCTGGTCCCAAATTAGAGCCTGTGGTACCTAAAATAGACCAAACCCAGATATAAGAGACTTGTTCGAATGTCCCTAAAACTCTCTAATATCCGTGTATATAATATAATATAATATAATGTATATATATATATATATATATGTGTGTGTGTATACATATCATCATCATCATGTCGTGCTGGTAGCACGGATATCCCTGACCCTCTCTCGCCACTCCTCCCTATCGTTCATCGCCCTAGGTAGGTCTTCAGGACAACATCCTGTATCCTCACATAGCTGCTGAATGTACGTTCGAGCTGGTCGCCCTACTTTTGCGCGGCCATGTGTGGGGATCCATAAGAGTACATCTCTTATGAGTTCATCTCTGCTTCTCCAGCAGTGTCCTGCATGTCTGGTTCGTCTAACTTGAATAGTTTTCGTGATAGGGGGCAGGTGGCCGTACAGTTGGTGTCTTGTGGGGTGTTGCTGCCAAGACTTGTTCAGGATTGCACGCAGCATTCTTGTGTAATTGCCATCTAGTTTCTTCTCCAGCCGTTTTGTTAGCGTCCATGTAGTGCATCCATATAGCAGTATCGATATGACCGCTGCCTGGAAGAAACTGCGTTTCATTTTATCGGTTAGGTCTGATTTCCATATAATCGATAGCCTATTGATAGTTGTCCATGCTTTCGTTAGCCTCGTTTCGATGTCCTTTTCGGTTGATTCGACGCTGCTTCCTAGGTACGTGAATTTGTCTACTAGTTTAAGTGGAGTTCCTTCTAGAGTGGAGATGTCCCCCGTTTGGTTATAGCACATATATTCCGTTTTGTGTGCATTAACATAGAGGCCTATGCTTGCTGCTGCTCGTTCCAAACTATGCAGAAGAGTTTCGGCTTGGTCAGGTGTATTTGCCAGTATCACTATGTCATCGGCGTAGTCGGCGTCGGTAATTGTTGTTGCGGGGTATCTTCTGCTTCTTTTCTTTGTCAGTTCGAAGCCATTCTCTCTGATTTTGTCAATCGATGTTCTAAGTACGTAGTCTAGACAAATGATAAAGAGGTACGGGGCCAGCGTGTCCCCTTGTAGTACTCCTGCTACAATGTCAAAGTATTCTGTGTCTCCATCCGGTGATCGTACTTTTACTTTAGTGTTTCTATAGAGAATCGTTATTGCCGCTACGGTTTCTTTAGGTATGCCGTACGCTAGTAGGATTTGTTCCATCTTTCCTCTGTGAATGGAGTCGAAAGCCTTGGTAAAGTCGACAAATATTAATGTCGCTTGTAGGTTCTTTGCCCGTACACCTTCAAGGATTCTGCGGATGGTTAATATTTGTGAGGTCGTGGATCTATTTCTTCGGAAGCCATTTTGGTTTTTTCTAAGTATGTTGTCGATTTTGGGTTCCATGCGGTTTCGTAGTAGGGCATTGTAGATTTTGGCAGCTATGGATGTAAGTGTTATGCCTCGGTAGTTTTTGGCTAATCCGAGGTCCCCCTTTTTAGGGAAGGGGAGTATGCATCCCTTCATCCATCTATCTATCGGATTTTGATTGCATTCTGCGTTGCAGTGGCGGACCAGTATGTCGTCGAATTGTCTGGTCTTCCATACTTCCGGGGGAATTTCGTCCAGCCCTGCAGCTTTCCTATTTTTAATTTTTCTGAGGACCGAGTCGAGTTCTTCTTGCGTGAACGGTCCTAGTTTAATGTCTAATTGTTTGCTAATTATTCTGGTGATTGGTTTATGCGTTATTTTTGGTGGGTTTCCAAGTAAGTTTTCGAAGTGCTGTTTCCACAGTTTTATTCTTTCTTGTTGGTTTGCTGCTTTAAGTTTTGCTTTGGCTGTGTTCTTTCTTCTGCTCACTTCGTTTATTGTTTGCCAGGTTATTCTAGATTGTCTATCTTCCACCGAGTCTCTAATCTTATCTATCTGATTTTGAATGTATTGTGTCTGTTCCTTTATATATATGCCTGATAATTGATATTGTGCCGTTTTTAGTTTTAAGGCATTTGTGTGTGTTGGGTTTTTTCGATAGTTTTTGGAGGCTGTTTTCACTAGTGCACGTTTTTCTCTCACCGCTAAAGTTTCCCATGGGACTCTATATTTAGTTTTAATTTTTGTTGGAATGTATTTTGCTGCTGCCTCGAGGTGTGCATTGACGAAATTTTCATATTCGTCGTTTGGTGTACTTTTTTCCGTCTTTTCTTGTAGTGTTTCGAATCTGTTTCTTAATTCTAATACGTATTTATCTCTTATATCTTTGTTGTTTAATAGGGCCCAGTCATAGTGTTTGGTGGTCGCTGTTCGTTTGGCGTTTTTTCGTAGGCTTAGCCGTATTTTCGCCGTGACTATTCGGTGATCGGTGGGCACACCCTCAAAAGAGGAGTATGCCTCGCAATTCAATGCACTATTTTTCCATTTCTTGTTTATAAGGACGTAGTCTATCTGAGCTTTAGTATTGTTTGCGTACGTGCATGTCCATTGTTTGCCCTCTCTTTTTTGGTAGTTTGTATTGAGGCATGCTAATCTATTTTCTATCATGAAATCTGTTAGATGTTGCCCATTCCTATTTGACGTGTTGTGGAGGCTGTATTTGTTGTTTCCGTTTTTCCCGATTTGGGCATTCATGTCTCCGCCAATGACTAACATGTTGTGTTTCGGGATGCTACGCACTAATGAGGATAACTCATCGTAGAAGGTGACTAGTTCATTTTCTTCACTAACATTCGTGGGGCTGTAGCATGAGATGATTGTTGCTCTGGGGTTTCCGTTAAATGTAGCTGCCATCATTCTTGGTTGTATTTTCTCAACGCTATTAAGCGTTTTTAATGCTCTAGGTCCTATAAGTAATCCTACCCCTCCTACTGCGGCGTTGACAGAGTTTTTCCATGCGGATACAGTGGCGAGCGACCAGCCATTGCCAGTTTCGTGATATTTGATATCTTCTGTGTGCGTGTATCTGTGTTCTTGTATGCATATTATGTCTATCTTATGTTCTCCGGCCGATGCGATTAGCTCTGGGAGTTGTCCTATTCTATTTAAGGTTCTTACGTTAAATGTGGCTATTTGTAGTGTTTGCTTGCATTTTAGTAATTTTGATTGTTTGAGCTCTGTAGCTGATTTTTCGAACACCGAGGCCAGGGCTCCAACCTCAGCAGGACGTGCCCCTTTTTTACCCGCGCGAAGAGCGATGCGGTTTGTGTAAGTGGTTTGAGTGTGGGTCATGGTTATCTTTCGATGGCTGTTTTATTCTCTTCTATAGAAGCCACTCTTATAGAGGAGCAGCAGTAGTTCCCCGATCGAACAAGCGATCCTGAGCGTAAAGTCGTCAAACTCACGTCCAGGACCCGTTTAGGTATTTAGTTTGGTCTTCCATGGGTTTATTCAAATACCTTTACGTACATCATGCTGCTTCCCATGTGTACGCAAAAAAAAAAAAAAAAAAAGTGGGAGGAGAGTAATTTTGGTTTAAGTTTTTAAGTTTTAACTTAAAAGTCCAACATTAAGGTACTTTCGTATGACTTTCACTGGTACTGACTTGTGCTTTTTTTTTTTTTGCTGTATTGGGACTTTTCCTAGGTTTTTCATTTTTTTTTTTTTTTTTACTACAGTTGGGAACCTAGCAGGCTTCAGGAATTCTGCCTTGTTCGCTGACATGTGGAAAGACTAACATCAATTTGGCTTTATAGTAGAGTAAGCGTGTCTTTACATTTAAAACGCATAGTTTAAGCATTATTTCACAAACAAAATACAGCATAACATTTTGTAAAATTCAGCATTTTAAATTGATAGGACTTAAAGACATACTGACCAATATTGATATATTTTTTCCAGTTGGCTCCTGAGTTCAAATGCTTCTTCTTCGTTTTGACTTTTATTTACTACTGAAATTTCAGGTAGCTTTGGAGGCGGTCTACTGGGGGGGGGGAATTCATTTCTTTTTTTTTTCCTTACATATGAGAATGTATATTTAGGTGTAAATAGACATCAGTGTGTATGTGTATAAATATATATGTGTGTGTGTGTGTGCGCGCATATAGACATCTGTTTATGTATATATAAAAAAGTAAAGTTGGCGACCAATAGCTACCATAACGAGGTGTTGGGGAGGGCGCTACTCCTTTATCTGGATTGCTCTACTTTACTCTTGATTCTTACCTTATAATGCTGAGTGTTAAGCAAGGAGTACCATTTTTTGAGTCTTTAGTATGATTCGACCTGTGATTGAACCCCGGTCTCCCGGACCATTGACGGACATTATTCATTAGGTCAATGGCTCGGTCGATTATGTATATATATGTGGTTGTATATATGCATGATGTCTATAGAGATCTCATGCAATCTGTGTGTATGTAAGACCTCTCGCCTAATGAGTTTCTGGGATATGACATTAGACAATTTGATGTTGAGGTTCCATTAATGCTAGAGGTCTGGGGAAAACGGAGTACCCTTTATTGCTATCGTTTCCTGGTACACTCGGAGTGGTAGCACCTGATAGGATCCTATTTATGTCAAATAGAACTGTTTGACATTTAACCTGAGTGCAAACAAATGACTTATGTTAAATTGAATTGTTAGAAATAGAACTGTTTGATCATTTAACTGTGTATATCTACAAAATGTGTTTACGAATCACATATTCAATATATATGTGAAAACAGGTTGATATGCCATAAAACCAAACCAAACAAGCAAAACAAATCCCTCACACCAGGAACAGTTTGTTTCCTCGTCGTGTGCTAACTGGACCGGAGGATTGCTTTAATCTTCAAAAGACAATGGACACTTGCAGCACAATTAATTCAGATGATTTCGCTGGTTGAGACAACCATTTGGCTTAAACTCTGCTTCTGAAATATTCCAGAAAAGAATACTTGAAAACCCTCGAATCATGGAAGGAACAGTCATCATTGTGAATAACTTCGTGTTGTTTAGTCGAATGCGGATAAAACATAACAAACGGGTGCGAGCGCTACTTGAAAGATGCCGTACAGCTGAACTTTGCAAAATTTGAGATGGGTTTTCACGCCATCACTTTCATGAGTCATCGGATTAGAAACAAAGCCGTTGAGGGAGACTTAGAGAAGGTGTAGGCCATCTGAAACATGCCTATGCCAGAAAGTTCAGGAAGCTTCCACAAATTCTTGGGGATGGTCAATTATGTGGGAGATTCCCAACTTGACCTCTGCTGGCAAACTCCTTCAGGACCTGGCCTAGTCAGCTGGGGTTGTAGAATACACCGACTGCGTCTGTGCAGAGGGGTAAGACTTCTCCAATGAGTGTCCTGGATATGACACTTGGCAGTCTGATGGTAAAGCTGGAGATTTGGTGAATGCGGAGTACCTTTTGACTGCCATTGCTCCCAGGTCTACTTTGGCCCAGAGAGATAGCACCTAATAAGGTCTTCATCGATACTGCTATATGGATGCACTACATGGACTCTAACAAAACGGCTGGAGAAGAAGCTAGACGGCAATTACACAAGAATGCTGCGAGCAATCTAGAACAAGTCCTGGCGTCAACACCCCACAAGACACCAACTGTACGGCCACCTGCCTCCTATCACGAAAACTATTCAAGTTAGACGAACCAGACATGCAGGACACTGCTGGAGAAGCGGGGACGAACTCATAAGTGATGTACTCTTATGGACTCCCACACATGGCCGTGCAAAAGCAGGACGACCAGCACGAACATACATTCAGCAACTATCTGAGGATACGTGATGTTGTCCTGAAGACCTGCCTAGGGCGATGAACGATAGGGAAAAGTGGCGAGAGAGGGTCAGGGATATCCGTGCTACCATCACGATATGATGATGATGATGATAATGATGGGTCAAATAGAACTGGACTGTGTCATTACGCTAAACTGAATTATTTGAAATTAAGTGTTTTTACGTTTAACTGTGTGTAAACAAAAAACTCTATCTAAACCAATGACTGTAAGTAAACGAAAAACTGTACTTATGCTAAACTGAATTGTTTGAAATTAAGAGAAACCATTAACTATGTGCAAAAAAAGAACTCAGGCTTGTTTTAAAATGTTATCTTCAAAGTGTGTTTAGAGATCACATATTTAATATATGTATAAAAAGGATTTGGCATTAAATGACCTACTGTTATGTTTTTAACATAAAAAAATAAAACTGTTACGGAAAAATAACACACTCGTCGAGCGGGAATAAACTAGGGAATTTGTTTTTGTGGAAAATAGATACAGCTAACGGTTGTTAAAGTTTGATAAAGACAGTCATTTAGAGTCTAGAAAAGTCCTGCGTGCCGCGTTCCTTGTGTTATGGCGGAAGTCCCCTTTTCTGTCTCTCTGCATGTACCTATTAGCTGGGAGTGAACTGTCCTTTTGAATGATCAAGGAGAGAAAACTTTGACCCTTTTTTATGGTGGCCCTTATACCTACAATGGTCGATATACCATGAAACGAAATCAAATCCTTCAGGACCACAGAAAAAATCATATTACGTAGATGTGGTCGGAAAAAAAACAAGTGGCAGTGAAATCTGTGAAATGCTTACTCACTTGTGTACCCGTTCTCATATATAACAATCCACCGAAGGAACTGATACTGGAAAAGGGTGTTCTTGAATACGGCGGTGGAGCTGCTCAAGTCCAAAAAGAGAGACCTGTGGAATTTGCGAGTAGTTCATTGTCAGAAACAAAACGACGATATGCATAAATAGAGAACGAGATGTTGGCAATGGTTTATCACCTCGAGAAGTTCCAGCAGTAGACGTATGGAAGACACGTGAATGTTCTAACAAACCAGTAGTGTCAATTTGTGCAAAGCCGTTGTCAAAAGACTACAAAATCTCTAGATGAGTGGTTACTGCAATACAGTTTATCCCTGCAGTTAAAACCAGTAAAAGGTATTCCGCCGTTGGATGTCTTATTTCGTGTACTAACAAGTGGAATAGTAAATAACTTGATGTTGCATCTAGTGGAAAACCATTGGCTGGCAGATCCCACAATGAGAGCACTTATTCAAGTTAAAGCTAGAGGGTGGCCGGATAAAAATTTATTACTGGACTCCCTGAAATCTTTCTTTGATTAGAGAGATGAACTGATTCTGCGAGGTCAAAGGATAGTTATATCCATTTTATGTGACCTGAAAATAAGCAGAAAGTCCATGAAGGCCATCACGGCATAAAACCTTCCTTCGACGGGTTAGGTATTTAATCTTCTGGCAGAGATTCAACAATACGTGGAAGCCTGTGCCATCTGCGCAACCTATGCAGATCGACAACCACTAGAACCCTAGATTATCATACCAGTACCAGTACCATGGCAGCAAAGAGTGGCTGGTCTTCTTTCAGTGAGTGGAAAGGATTATCTTAGCACGGTGTATAGGCACATCAATTTCTTTGAAATTGACAGGCTCAACAAGCCAATATCAGAGTTGGTGATTGAATACATGAAGACTCACTTTGCACGCTATGGTATTCATATTTACCAACCCCTCTGCTCGGGCAGGATATGACACAAGGTCAATTTTTAAGCGGAGATTAACAGGTTTGAATTCAGAGTTTTCCTTCTCCTAGACTAGTTGCCTCACCAAGGCTGAAGAATCTAGTCTGCCCTACTATTTACCCATAGCTGGAGGGATAATAATTGGATTTATTTGCACACTATGGTATTCCAGACACTCACTTCTGATCTCATTTCTTTGTCATATGCATTCAGGAATTTTGCAAAAATTAACTGTTCAAACATGTTGTTGTGTCCTTAAAAGGGATACAATCAGAAAAGTGGTACTTGGGTGAAAAGGAACAGCCAACACGTTTGTAGATAAAAGAAAGAAGGTTTTATTGCAAGAGACATACAATAAGACAGACCAGAAATAGTAAGGCATGCTACTAATCTCCGAAAGCAAGGCCAAGTATAATGCCGTGCTCCCTGTGTAAAAAGTCCACATGACTGAGAAGGAGTATGGGATATTCCATCAAAACACACGTGACAGACTCGCCAGGAAACAGCCAGGTGAATGATGCTGCAGAGTCAACTGTAAAAAAATTGTCGAGCATCTCATACGTAAATCCTGATCTTGTAGAGAAGACCCATTTCTAGGGCTGCTGTACTTCCGGAATGCACCAACTGAGAGGCTGAATGCCAGTCCGGCACAAAGATTTTTTGGCAAGTGAACAAGGCCGACAGTTCCAACCGCAGAAAACACTCCCACTACCTATACTCAGCTAAAGCAGCATTGAGGAAGCTTATGCAACATGACACATATCCAGCCATGCAAACCTCATGCCAGCGAGTGGTGAGAGGCTACAGTCACTAAACAACTGACTGGTCAATCTTATCAGTCTGAAAACGGACAGAGATACCGACGCAACAGACGACTCCTCCGTCAAACTACCAAATCTATGCACTTATTCCAAGAACAGTGACTTGCCTGCATCAGTAGTGGTACATGGGCAAGTGTGAAGAACTCCACCCCACTGGAAAATAAAAACAATAATGAGTGAAAGAGCTGTCGAAGTTGGCCAGCAAGCAACATAACCCTGCAAACACGGTCAGTGCGCATCATAAACCAGCCAAGCCCGATACAGACGTGAAGAAAAGAAAAAACATTTTCTCCCCTTTCTTCACAGGCTCAAACAATCTCCTCCCACTATATACAGAGTTTCTCAAAATAGATGCAATCCCTTAATATGATAATGATTCATTATAGAAATAAGCGCAATGGCGGTCATTTGGAACACGTCCAGTAAAAAAAATGCATCCTTTGAGCTAGAGACATCAAATCAATGTTTTTTTTAAATTTTTATTATATAAGCTTCCAGGACATGCAATCTTTTTTTAGTTTATTGTTTCAGTAATAAATCATTATCATATTAATGGGTTGCATCTATTTTGAGACAGTTATGAATGATTTTTGTCTTCAAATAAGTAGTGACGCAAAGTATTTTCCTCTCTTGTCCAAGGCATTGTGATCGAGGATTAATAGTTGTTATAGTATACTATTTTCAAATCTGAAACAAAAAACAACACAACCTTATTATTAGTAGAGTTATTAGCCATCACATGGGTCTCATGTATATTGATATACTCTATACATATAACATAACATCGCTGTTATTAAAAAAATATAAAGTGAGATATAAATATTATATAAGTACATAAGTATATGGAATTTCACTCTAATGACGGAGATGTTAGGTGTATAAGTTACCAGATTTACATCCCTCGTTATGTCCTCCAATTACGGAA
This sequence comes from Sepioteuthis lessoniana, assembly GCA_963585895.1. Lineage (NCBI taxonomy): Eukaryota > Metazoa > Mollusca > Cephalopoda > Myopsida > Loliginidae > Sepioteuthis > Sepioteuthis lessoniana. The sequence continues at coordinate 19,262,984 of OY757915.1, read as the reverse complement.
AGTGGCGGTTCCTGTAAGAATAATCCAACAATAAATATGTCGTCTCCACATCTCTGTTGTTCTTCTCGTATGACGGTACACATAACATAACAAAGCTAAGCTCAGTTTTGCACGAGGCCAGAAGTAAACCGCAATCAATTAGAATCAAACTATGTAAGAATAGTCTGTTTGCCTAGATTATTTATTTGGTTTGGTTTTATGGCATACCGACCATTGTAGGTTATTTAATGCCAAACCCCCTTTATACATATATAGTAAATATATAGGATGGCATATCAACAATTGTAGGTTATTTAATGCCAAATCCTCTTTATATATATATATATTATTTGGATTGGTTGGGTTTTATTGCCTATCAACAATTGTCGGTTAATATCAAATGTTCTTTATACATATATATTGAACATATATGGTTTGGTTTTATTTGATTGGCTTTTATGGCATATCAACATTTGTAGGTCATCTAATGCCAAATCCTATTTATACAAATATATTAAATATATATGATTTGGTTTGCTTGGCTTCTATGGCATATAAACTATTGTAGGTTTTTATTGTCAAATCCTGTTTATATATATATTTATAAGTGAGGCTAAGGGTTGGGTTTTATATATCAACCATTCTAGGATATTTAATACCAAATCCTGTTTATACATGTAACTATACATGATTTGTAAACAAATCGTCTGTAGATAATATTTTTAACTAGCTTATTTTTTTGTAAACAGTTAAGCAGTTTCAAGTATTTCAATAAAACACAAATGATTATATTATTAATCATTTATTTGCACACAGTTAAAAATATTTTCAAGTACTGCAATGTAACACTAACAATTTAATTTAAATCATTTGTTTGCACACAGTTAAATGGATGTTGATATAATTTGTAAGTCAATAGTTTGTAGGTAACTCTATCTTTAAAAAAGATCTTATATGTTGGCACACAGTTATATAGTTACATTCGTTGGTATTTAACATGAATAATTTTATTCAACACTACTCATTCGTTTGCACACAATTTAATGGTTCTAAGTGTTGCTATATGATCATAACAATTCAATTTGACATCAGTGATTTGTTTGGACGCAGTGACATGGTCTAACAGTTCTATTTGACCCATAGATATCATATTTACCCAACCCCTCCGCTCGGACAGGATATGACACAAGGTCAATTTTTTAAGTGGAGTTTAACAGGTTTGAATTCAGAGTTTTTCCTTCTCTTAGACTAGTTGCCTCACCAAGGCTGAAGAACTCAGTCTGCCCTACTATTTACCCATAGCTGGAGGGAGAATAATTGGATTCATACCTTTCCCAAGGGTATTAGTGCTATGTGAAATGCAATCAGTCCAGGATTTGAACTCGTGTCACCGTGTCTAATTCCTGCGACGATAACCATTACACCACGGGCACCTATAGATATAATCCTCTCGGTTGCTCCCACTCCGGGCCAGAGTGGACCTGTGAGCAATGGCAGTAAAGGAGTACTTTACATTCAACAAAGCTGCAGGACTGGAGCCTCGCCATCTGATGATTTTTGTGTTATTACTCGTTGAGAAGGGTCTTACCCTTCTGCAGGGGTAGGATCGGTGTATTCTACTGCCCCAACCGAATGAGATAAGACATATATATGATTAGTAAGCGAATATTTTGCAGGTAATATTCTCTAAACAAGCCAAAGTTCATTTGTATGCACACAATTAAATGAGTTCGTGTATTTCTATTTAAAACGAATAATTCAATTTGACTACGTTTTTCTATATAATACAAACAATTGAATTTAACATCCGTGATTTATTTGGACACAGTTACATGGTGTAACAGTTCTATTTGACCCATAGATAGAACTCTAATAGGTACTACCCCTCCAGTTCAGAGTAGACCTGGGAGTAATGGCAATGAAGGGGTACTCCACATTCCCCAGAGCTTCAGGACTGTTTTCTGGTTGTTTTCGTGTCATATCCAGGACACTCATTGGGGGGGGGTCTTCCCAGCCGACTAGGCTGTACTAGTCTAGTTCACGAGCCATTATTCTACGCGAGATGGAAGATTCATCTGACTTGTCACCAAGCGGGATTTGACACAAGGTCATTTTAATGGGAGGGGATACTAACGAATCGAGACTTATGCGTGGCCGTCTCAAAAAATGCTTGATCCCCATAGCAATCCCCATTTGAAGGTGTGGGGGGGGTGCTGGGATATAATTCAACACTGCTATACCGGTACTGCCTGGAACGAAGCCCCTTGCGACCAGGCGATGAATTTACTATCAACCAACCGGCGCGAAAGCGAGGTCAGTCGTCGCAAAATGTTTCGGTCCGTAATTTATCCAATGATCCAAACTGGCGAATAATTTGGCGCAGATCTGAAAGAATGGTAGACAGATTATTATAGGATTTGAACTTGTTTTATTCGTTTAGCATTAAAAATGGAAGCACGAAAAATAAATAAACATCTTTTATTAGGAGGAGAAAAATGACTCTATTTATCAAAAGGGAATTATTTTAGCCTTATGAATGAATCAAATGATCGAAATTCCATTTGATTTGCTTTAAAATTATTTGATCAAACGCAAAACAGCGTATTATTTTATTTATTTTTTGGACGTTTTTTTTCAAATGTTTTGACTATAATTATACATTCATATTTAAGGAATTTTTTCCTCTTTTACTATTCTGGTGTAAAAAAATTTTTTCTTTGTTTGTTTTTTTTTATTTATTCATTTTTATATAATTAAATATAACATTATTCGTTCAGTGTCGGTAATTGTACCGGAAATGATATAACTTTATTCATCACCAACTTCCTGTCAATGAACGCTGTCACAGACGTTTTATTAGAGAGTAAAAAAAAGTTACCATTCTGGATTTGCCAGTTATTTTGTTTGTTTGTTTTTGGTTTTTTTTGTTGTTGTTGTTTTGTTTGTTTTAATTCCATACTAAGAGGATTCTTCCTTTCTTTTGGGCGTGATTTCTGCTGACTTTCACGCGTAATTCTCTGGCATAGTGTCACAAAATCCTTCCAAAAGAAAACGTTTCGTCTCTTGTCACATTCATTGAACACACGGCAAACTTCCAAAAAATTGCTTACGTCATGTTATGGCATGAAATGCTTTTCATATATATATATAATATATATATATATATATATATATATATATTTTAACTCTCACATTTAGTCCGGGTTAAAAGCACGGTAAGGGTAATCCGAAACTTAACTTTCTTAGACCTTATTTTTCCGATGGAGGCCTGGAAGCAAAGTTTTATTAACGGGTCCAAGTTTGATCCGTTTACCAAAACTTTTTAAAGTTCTAAAGGTCTTTAAAAAAGTTCAGTTCCAGGTTTCTCTTACCACGCTTTTAACCTGGTCTTATATCAAAATTACAAAACCCTTGAGATTTATTTTATATTTTTTTAGGAAGGGGAGTGTTTTTGTTTTGTGTGATTTTGGTTGAGCGTGTTTGTCTGTTGTTGTTTTTTGTTTGTTTGTTTTTTTTGTTTTTGTTTTTTTAATTTGTTTTTTTTTTTTTAATTTTAAACTCTCGCATTTCAGAGTTCTGAAACTTTTCAGATTTAGAAACCTTAATAAGACAAGACTAAAAAGGAATCTTCCAAATCTCTTTTCTTTGTCACATAGCTGACCAGAGCAATTAATTTTGCGGGTCCCATCTCTCTTAGATCGACTGAAATAACATGTTGGTACCCTTCTAATATAACAGGCGTGGTCATAAGAAGTGGAGCTGACAATCTGGGTGGATTTCGACATTTTCTTTCCCTATCCTGCTTTATTTGTTACTTTACTTGCATAATACTCATAAAAAATGATTGGATTATTTTCATCTGGATTGTCATTTCTCTCAAGGACCCGCGCATAGCTCCCAGAGCTATAGTGTTGGATTCTTAAAATAGTATTTATTGCTCCATTCTCAGTGTGTGTGAATATATAGTTTACATGGCATTGCTCTGGTAGTGGAAGTACTAAATTCTTATATAACGCTGTGTTAATAAATGTGTACTCTCACATATTTCTTATAGATTAATTAATTTATTCATTTGTGCTCAAAAGTGTTATCACTTAGAATATTTGGACTATTAACCTCATCTTTATTGTTATACTCATAACATTTCGGCCGATAAGTCCTTCGGCCTTCTTCAGGTGTTTCATGTCGAACTCCGGAGTCCACACAGAATCTCGAACTGAACCCTTTATTTGAACCGCTGGGGTAGACTGTTCCAATTCTGTTAACCATGACCAGGTACAAGTGTTAAGTTATAAAAAGTATTCATTGTTAGTTGGAATTGAACCTGCAACCAACAAATGATTTCATTCAAAGCACCTTTACAACAAAACCCTTTATCCACTTCGCCATGTGTCCTCGCCGGATTTACAAACAAATGACTTATACTAAATGAAATTGTTAGAAATAGAACTGTTTGATCCTTTAATTCTGTGTATCAAAAATTTTTTTTACAAATCATATATTTAATATATATGTAAAAACAGGATTTGGCATTAAATAACAATGTTTGATATGCCATAAAACCAAACCAAACACACACGAGTGTCGTCTGAAAAGTTCATACACTGACCAAGATATTCTCATGATATGTAACCTAATGAGGCTTGTTTTGTTGTTTTTTTTAATTTCCCCTTGAGATTCACAAACTTCTTCTGCGGTGTTGCAGTGCTTGGCTCCCATAGTAAAAAAGAAAATAAGCAGCAGATATGATGTGATCATATGAACTTTTCAGCCAATCCTCAGTGTATATATATTTGACGAACTGTGAACCCATTAGGTTCTCGTAACAGCGGTCCATGATTATATTGACGTTCCTATTTAGTGAAGGTTTCCAATCAGCATTTCCTATTTATCTCCGTTATATCGATACATTGAAAGATATCTTTTTTTAAATGGCGTTCAAAGCGACCACAGTTGCATATTGGATAGGAATATCCTTTATTCTCCAACTTAACGCTTTTTAAGTCTAATGTGCCATTTTTGCTAGGGGTAATATGTAGATAAAATCAGGCTGGTTTTTATATCTACGTGCATTTTTAAAATATTGTACACAATATACGCAAAACGGTCAAGAGACGTGACTCACTTCCAGCCAACAGCATTAGTTGGCACCCAATGGCACCGTTTGACCAAAGAAAAGAGTTCTAGACTCGGATTGGTTCCAAACGGACAAGAATAAAAGCAAAATTCCTCAAAGTGTCATTACGGTTCGTCATTGTTAACTTTATTTGTTCATTTTTTTTTTTTTTTCGAGTGTGTGGGGTTTGGCTTATTTGTTTAACGGCATATCAACACCTTGAGGTTTGTTTAATGCAGAAGTTCCATTTGTCATTTTAAAAATCACACTTATTTCATTTTGACCCTGTCGATTGGGGCTACAGAATACACCGACTCTGCAGAGAGGTAATACCCCCTCACACACCAACAAGTGTCCTGAAAATGACACTAAACTATCTGATGGTAAAGATTTAGTAATGCTGGAGCTTCTGAGGATGCGGGGTACCCTTTCATTACCATCGCTCCCAGTTCCACTCTGGCCCAATGTGGTAGCACCTGATAGGGTCCTATCTATGGGTCAAATTTGTAATTATGCTAAACTGAATTGTTTGAAATAAAACTGTCTATATGTATAAAAATGGATTTGGAATCAATCTACAATTTTATGTGCCATAAAATCCAACTAACCCAAACCTTATTTCAATAGTATAATAATTTGTTTTCTCACAGTTATATCAATTATTCCTATCTTACACAAATTATCTGAAAACAATTATATGGTATAAAGTCTTCCTATCTAATACTAACCATTTATTCACAACGATATGGTTTCAAGTATCCTATTTAATAATCATTTTTACGAGGTATTCCTATCCAACCCACTCAGCTGGGTTTGTAGAAAACACCGACTGCATCTTTGCAGAGGGCTATGAATTCCTCAACAAGTGTCCTGGATATGACATTAAACAATCTGATGGCGAGGCTCCAGCCTTGAAGGTTTGGGGAATGTGGAATACTCCTTCATTGCCATCACTCCCAGGTCCACTCTGACCTCGAAGTGGTAGCACCTGACAGAGTCCTATCTGTAAGTCAAATAGAACAAACTGTGTGCAAACAAATGACTGATATAAATTGTGACCGATACATAGCAATACTTGAAACTACTGTGTGCAAGAGAATGCTCGGGCCCGTTTAAGAATGTTCTCTCCAAAATGTGTTTACAAATTATATATATTTAGTATGTATAAACAGGATTTAGCATTGACTAATCAACAATGGTTGATATGCCATAACACCCTTGCCCAGTCGGCTGGGGCTGTAGAATACTCCGACTGCACCTCTGCAGAGGGGTAAGACCCCCCCCCCCTGAGTGTCCTGGATATGACACTAAACAATCAGATGGTGAAGTTCCAGTGATGCTGGGGCTTTGAGGAATGCGGAGCACCCCTTCATTGCCATTGCTCCCAGGTCCTCTTTGGCCCGGCCTGGTAGAACCTGATAGGGTTCTATCTATGGGTTAAATAGAACTAACTGCATACTTATGCTAAAATGAATCGATTAACTAAACTGAATAGCTTGAAATAGAAATGTTTTTGACAATTAAACCGTACTTACATTTAAACTGCGTGCTTATGCTAAACGGAATTGTTTGAAATGTAACTGTTTTTGATACTGAAAATGTACTTACACTAAACTGATTTGTTTAATATAGAACTGTTTTGACATTTAACTGTGTGCAAACAAAACCTATACTTATACAAAACTGAATCATCTGTATTAGAACTATTTGACTAAAAAATAAACTGTGTACTTAGATTTAAACTGCGTGCTTATGCTAAACTGAATTATTTGAAATGGAACTGTTTTTTGACATTTAACTGTGTGAACAAAATCTGGACTTATATAAAACTGAATTAGAACTGCTTGACTAAACTGAATAGCTTGAAATAGAAATGTTTTAACAATTAAACTGTACTTACATTTAAACTTCGTACTTTTGCGAAACTGCACTGTTTGAAATAGAACTATTTTCATAAAAATAGATTTGGCGTTAAATAACCTACAAGGGTTGATATGCCATAAAACCCAAACAACTAACCAACAACCATAACACTCAACCAAACCAAACCAAAGTATTCCAATCTAATACCAAGAATTACAAGCAATTCTTTGGTTTCAAGTAACAAATAATAATAATCCTTCGTAAAAAGTTGTTTTCAAGTAACTGTTCTTAATACAAATATATTCTGTACATTTATGCGGTTTCAACTATTCTGGGCCAGAGTGGACCTGGGAGTAATCGCACTGAGACTCCACACTCCTGAGCTCAGAAAGAAGAACCTCACCGCCTGATGCTGTTTCGTGTCATGCTTAGAACAACCCTGTTGTGGAACGAGCGGCGAATCTTAATTTTGTGGTCATGTTAATAAGTGTTGATATTTATAGACTCTCATTTCATGCCATTACCCTTAATTGCATCAATATAATACTTGATTGTGGAAATTTTTATGGATGGATATTTCCTTTATAAGTATAGTATTATTTTATGGAATTTAAAAAAAAACGGAATCTTTTTTTTCTTCAGTTTTAAATTTGTTGAAAGTATTTTATTTTTATTTATTTATTTATCAAGAGTGTAATGGGTAATGGTTGGTTGGGACTAATGTCGCGGCTAACTCGTCAGGGAGAGAGCAGGTGTGCTAACCTAACCTGCGTAATAAAAGCATACATGGGAAACGAATTTTGTATAATAGCTATTGTCGTAGGAAATGGTTGATTGACATTGAGAGCATATCAACTTTTGTGGGTTATTTAATGCCAAATCCTGTTCTATATATATAGAGAGAGAAAGAGAGAGAGATATTTGTAAGCGAATTGTTAATAGGTAACATTTTTAAACGAGCCAGAGGTCACACAAATTATTTCAAATATTACCATTTAGTAATTCTATTTATCAAGAATTCTTATCTGATTTAATACTAATAATTAGTTTGCATACAGTTAAACAGTTTCAAATATTGCTATTCAACACAAATAATTATATTTAATATCAATAATAATCCCAAATAAAAGATTGAACTGTTCTATTTGGCTCATAAATGGGACCCTAACGGACACTTCCACTCCGGGTCAGTGGACCTGCGAGTAATGCTAATGAAGAGGTACCCCGACGTTCCCTAAATCTCCAAGACTGGAGCCTAACCATCAAATGGTTTAGTGTCATAACCAGGACATTGTTGGGAACCTTACTCCTCTACAGAGGTGCAGTCGGCATATTCCACTGCCCCAGCCAACAAGGCGATCGTAGGAAATAGAATTGGCGAACTGAGTTCAAATCCTGAATGAGGTTGTGTGCGTTTCACTTCGCACCAATGCCTTTAAGAAAGACATAAATCCATCTCTTTCCCAGTCTATTGTGACGCAGCATAAATAATTATATCTGGATGAGAGTTTTTTTTATGCGCATGTGACGCCGAGGGCAGTCTAGCACTTGACCCTCTGCAAAATAAGTCCTCGTCCAAACTCCTATTTCGGGCATATGGTAAACTGGCAAATAATGTGGGGGTTAATTTTGGGCTAGAGTGATCTCCGACGCTGGCCAGGGGGTTTCCATTTCCCTTTCACATACCCCACCAAGTCCTTCGTTTTCATACCCCCGCAGATAACGGAAATAGTGGACTTCAAGGTTAGAAAATATTAACTGTCGTCAAATTTCCAAAATTCCCTAGTAATGTTTTAAGGTGAATAAGACATTTACCGAAAATGAATGAAAGCGATACGAAGCGGAAACAGATATGTGCAAAAGAAGGCGACTCGATAGATAAATAACACAACCAAAAGATTTCAACACAAGGGTGCATTTAAAATATAACAAAGTTTTAATAGGCGACAACCAAACAAATAAGGATAAGATTTAAGAAACAGTTCCTTTTTCTTTTCTCTTTAAAATACCGGCTATATTAAACCAGCAGGCAGTATCAAACATAAATGTCTCTCAACAGTCCTTTTCTTCCTTCTCCTTTTTTCTTTCACTTCAGAAAATGCTTAAATCGCCGAGCTGAAGCATGTAACAAAGTTCATTCACTAATTTACTGTTGATGAAACAGAATCCTTTCAGTTTCTCTCTTTCTTTTTTGAATACATATAATTCCAATATTTAGGAAGGGTAGAAGGAAAAACAGTTTAAGTTGTACTTACCTTGATAAGGCTTAATTTTCAGGTTCTTTTCTTTTACGGGCGAGTGGCATCCCCAGAATCGGCTTAATCAGCGCCTTTCTGCTGACTTCTGTCCAAAGATTCTGTTCTACTCTTTTTACGGGAGATTCCCTGGAGTTGGCTAAATTGGCGTCTATCTCTCGACAATGTCTGTCCAGAACTAAAGATTCTTTTTGCGAGCGAGGGACCTCCCGGAGTTTGGCTGTAGACCGGTGTCTTAATCTGCCGACTTCTGACCTCAAACTGAAGATTCTTTTCCAAATTTCTCTAATGAAAAAATGTCATTTTGGCGCTAAAGGGTCTATGGGCCAATCATTTGACTTTTTCCTTCTCACATCATTCCATACGGTTACGATACTCGTGTGACTTGGATTCTTTTCTTTGTTCACCAGGCTGCAGGTCATAGAGTGCGAGGAATTGACCTTCGTTCATATCTCCCTTTAACGGTCAGTCTGTTGATTCAAACACAGAAGGGTAGTGGAATTGACCTCCCTTTCCCTCTCTCGGTAGCATACCACGTCACACTATGAGTAAATAATAGAGCTGACTGTTCTTTAGCTTGGGTTTGGTAAGCATTCTAGGAGAAGGAAAACTCTAAATTCAAACCAGCTTAACTCAACTGTGTGTCGAATCCTACCCGTGGCTAAGGAGTAGGGAAAATATGTGCATGGGAGAGTAGGAGGTAAGGGTTCACTAAGGTTTTTATTTTTCTGTTTCCCTATACCTCCCTTAGCGTGACGCACGTCAAATATCGTAGACGAACGTTGTTAGGCAGTTACATTTGTATCAAAGGGAAGTCCACATTGTGCAGTGACTAATTTGAGCTCCAGTAGCATTATTACATTCACTTTTGGACTAATACCCTTTTGAAAGTCATGAACCCCCAAATCCCTCAGATATGAATTGATATTTGTGCCTGTCTCCCACCAGACAGGACTTGATACAAGGTCAATGGTCTGAAGGTTGATTATAGTGGAGACGGTTGGGCACCCAACTATGAGTTAAATAGCACCACTACCCGTTTTTTTTTTTGTTTTTTGTTTTTTTTTGTTTTTTTACAAGGATGGCTTTGGCAATAAAAAAAACCTACAACGGTTGATATGACATTAAAACGAAAAAACAAACAATTGTATTAATATATAGGGTGATTAAAAATTAACACCCTATTTTAAGATTCTTAAAGTTAATTTCTTAACTATAATTTTTACGAGAAATGAAATTATGAGTATTTTAAGATGGGGAGTTACTTTTCAATCGTCCTGTATACCGTAAATTTCGGCGTATAAATATACCAATTCAACCTGAAAAATCTCAACAAAATTTAAGGTCGACTTATACGACACAACTAAAATCCAAACCTTTACCACAGGGTGGTTAACTATTTGTAAAGATTTGGATTAAAACCTACAGTATAAGTCGACCCCTACTTTTGTGGGGGGTTTTGTACGAGATTTTTTTAGGTTTAATAAATCGACTTTTATGCCGTAATTTACGGTTAATGATAGTAGCATTCTGTGAATTTAGTCATTAGTAGTATCTGTTTTCATGACTGTTTCAATTGCTCCAACAACGACAGATACAAGTATTATTTTCATGCTTTTATTTTTTTCTAAACTTACTTTTAATTTAATCTGATATGTTGAAACGGTGGTATTTACTGACATTTTTAGCGCCTCCTGGCTTAGATTGAAGCGGGGGTAAATTCAACGTTCCAGATAACTTGCTGTTCTAATTCTCTTACATTGTTCCTCGTTTTTATATATACAATTCTTTTGCGTATTGAAATTACTGTAAATTACCTTTCCCATCCAGTCATGTCTGTTTATTGTATTATTTTATAGGTGTGGTAAAATGGGAAAGCATAAAAAGAGCCCTCGATGTCAAAACAGTGCACGCAAAGAGAAAACAGTCGAACCACCTCGCATGAAAGTTCGGAATGACAACGATATTGGTCATGGCATTGTGCAAGAGGAAAGCGACCCTGGCGGTCTGCGCAGTGGGCGTCCTCCATCAACAACAGTCCGTCGAAAATCTCTTGTCGAACGACTCACAAAACGGAAGATGTCCATGCAGATGAAAAAATCCATTTCGCTTTTGCAAGTCACGGCCAGCCTGATTGCTGTGACCGGTCACACGGCCGTCTTCATCACCCCGTCGTCTATCCTGGAGCATACGGGTTCTTTAGGTGTGTCTCTCGTTGTCTGGCTGTTCGGTGGCATTGTCAATTGGATGCAGGCTCTGATTTTCGTGGAATTCGGCACCTCCCTAGATGAGGCCGGTGGGGCGTATTCCTACGTGAAGACTGCGTGTGGGCCCCTAGCTGGTTTTATGATGCTTTGGAGTTACATGATGCTGGCGACGGGTCCCTTTTGGTCCTTTTTGTCTTACACTGCTGCCGTGTATGGAATAAAACCGATCTTTCCCAGTTGCTCCCCACCGGATGGGGTCGTAAAAGTAATTGCGGCACTTCTTATACGTAAGTACAGGGATTCAGAAATGGAAGGGTTAAAACTAAATAAAGCTTTTCAGAGTTCTGAAGAATTCTATTTGTTATGTGAAAAGGAAAATGGGTTTTACAGAGATTGGAAAAATTACTACAAATAGACAAAAAGCCTTAGGACCAGACACTTTCTGAAATTTGGAATTTTTAGGATCTCGGAATTGTAGTACAGATACCGTATACTGGTTAAGCAAGTCGATTGTTAGGGTATGACCAGTCTCTGCTGCAGTGAACCTTTAAAATATTCAATGAGGGAGATAGGTTAGATGGAGTGGAAGGAAACTGAATAAGTTATGGGATGAGACAGTGATTGAGGTGTGGGGGCAAAATGAGACCACGAATTAATGCAGAGCAAAATGAGACTGAATAAATTGGGTAAAATAAAAACAAGGTGGGGTAAAATGAACCGGAATAGGTAAGGAATTCGAATGAGTGATTGAGTAGTAACAAAATTAGACTAAATAAGTGGGGGTAAATAAGGGGAAAATGAGACGAAATTGAGTAATGATGCTGAATGAGTGCGGGCGCAAAATGGGAATGAATAAGTGGGAGCAATATGAAACTCAGTAAGTAAAGGCTGAGACTGAAGGGGTAAAATGAGACAAAAACATTTATTCAGGATATTACCCACCACGACATTCGGTCACATTTTACTCTCACGCTTATTCCACTTCGTTTGGTCACACCACATTTAATCCATCTCATTAATTCTGTATGATTTTCTACCATTTATTTAGTCTCATTCTGTCCCATGTCTTATTTCACCACAATTATTCACGGTCTCAGCTTTTACCCCACTTAGTATCTGAACTCTCTTCCAGCCCATTTTCCCTTACATTTATTCAGTGGGTTAAATGAGACCATGAATAATTGGGTTACAATAAGACTATATGGGGGAAAATGAGAAAAAATTATCCTGAATAAGTGGAGGCAAATTGTGACAAATTAAATGTGACGGTGATAAAAATTCCACTGAATACATGAGGTGAAGCAAAATGAGACGGAAACAAGACTAAGCAGTGTAAAAAGAGAGTGAATAAATTGGAGAGGCAAAATGAGACGGTGAATGAGAGGAAACTGAAGCTATCTCATTTTCCTCTCACATTCGTACATTGTGGGAGTGAGGACAATGAAATTGCGGATACATTGGGGAGAAAATGAAATTGTCACTATGTGGGGTGGGACATAAAGAAACAGCAATTACATGGTTAGAGGCCGTAAATAAATCGAGTGAAATGATACTGAATAAGTGGAGCAAATGAGATTTGATTAGTGGAGTAAATTAAGACAATGAATAATATTTTATTTGTAGTGATGAGATAGGCCAGTTGGGGTGTCCTCGTGGTGTAATGGTTAAAGCGATGGACTGCAGAATCGTAGTAAGCGAGTTCGTACTCCAGTAGCGCTCTAACGTTCACTTTCAGGCAAAATACCTTTGGGAAAGGTATGAACCCCCTTATCCTCCCAACTATGGGTTAAATAGTACCACTACTGTTCTTCTAGGAGAATAGATTTGGCATTAAATAACCTACAACGGTTGATATACCATTAAACAAAGAAACCAAACCAAAATAGGCCATGAAATTACTGGGATAGTTTTTATTCATAAAAAAAATATTCCGAAACTAAATTTATCAAAGGAAAATTTGGGGATGTGAAGGACATTTAAGAAATAAAGTTTCAAAGGTGAATCGATTAACGGAAAACTCATTACAATTGTTGCTTATTTCTATCTTGTTAAATTTGACTATTGATACTTTTTGGACACACCTAATTTATATATATATATATATATATATATATATAATACCATGAAAGTTTATTATTATTATTATATATCCATGGCATTAAATATATAAATCTAATATATAGTTATTTATTATTATTATATAATAACTCTAACCTAGATATTGTGCACACTCCATATTATATTGCACTTGGTTCGCCACAAACCCACAAAGTGATTTAGTGACAAACAACATTGTTATAAGATATTATATATATATATATATATATATATATATATATATATATATATATATAGTGTGTGTGTGTGTGTGTTAGGTGCATTCAAAAAGTGAATCATTCCAATTAGTATTTCATAGTTATATCGCGAATTTAGATGATTAAAATTGACGTTCTAAATTAGCATTAGATTGGAAAATGCTTTATTCTCGAAGTCGTAGCATTTTAAAATGTATTGATCTATTAGAAATCTTTTTATAAACGAGATTGTTTGTCTTTCACTGAAACTACATCCCCACCGACGTCACAATTCCTTTGGTTATTTATGCCATATTCTCCATGATTTTTATTTAAATCAAAATTATAAGTAAAATTGTTTTATGCAATTGATAACTAATACTGTTGGCTATATCTAAATACTAATGACAGACAATTGTATTTATGTATACAACCAAATAGCTATTTACAGTGCGAAGGCTAATTTAGATCCATTTTAAGGGGTATTTGCTTGGTTTAACTGATTTCTAATTCTTTGTTTTTGTTTTAATAAGTATGAGCAAAAATCCGGTCGATAGATATTTAAAAAAAGGCTATTCTTTACTTTAATACAGCTAAATAGTTGAATGAGGAAATTTTAGAAAGCCAGGAGTGATGGGGAAAGCTAGCGTCAAAGCTGTTCAATTCTAACCCCTATGTTTCAAATAACATAAATCATGAAAATTTATTAAAATAGAATTAAAACAAGTGTAATCTTTTTTTATGCGTTCTTGTCTAGTTTCGTTAGTCTTTCTAATTTAATATATTTTCCTAAATTAAAACTTACATACTTGCATCCGGAGGGTGCTTACTTTAGCTAGTATATATAATGTATATATGCATTTTCGTTAGTCCCCACTAAAAGTAAACGTCCATAATTCTGAAATAAGGAAGCCTTAAAATAAAATTTTTAAAAAACAACAAATTAAGCTACATGTTCTTCATAAGGCTACAGACTTATTGATTTTCATACATGCATTTCTCATCATTGACTTGTTGATATCTTTGCAGTCTTGCTGGTTTTTCTTAACTGCTTCTGCAAGAATTTTGTCTCCAGAATCCAGGTGTACCTGTCCGCCACGAAGATTATTGCACTTTTGATTGTTATAGGTGGTGCTGGTATGAAAGCCTATCAAGGTAAGAATCTTTATTGGACAAGCATGACAGCGATTTCTTAGAAGTTAATTTTTTTTAATGAAATTTTTAAATATTCAATGAAATTACTTTGGTATCCATAAATAAAATTGCAAGCCACAATACCAAACAATAGCTCCCAGGTCCACTCTGACCCAGAGCGGTGGCACCTGGTTGATTGGTTGGTTGTTTGGCTTTTATGGCATATCAACCTTTATAGGTTATTTAACGCCAAATCCATTTTTATACAAATTGTTCTGTTTTAAACAATTGCCTAGTCGGCTGGGGCTGTAGAATATACTAACTGCGCCTCTGCAGAGGGGTAAGACCCCCCCCCTGAGTGTCTTGGATATGACACTAAACAGTCTGATGGTGAGATCCCAGTAATGCTGTGGCCTTGGGGAATACGGAGTACCCCTTCATTGCCATTGCTCCCAGGTCCACTCTGGCCCGGTGTGGTAGCACCTGATAGGGGCATATCTATGGGTTAAATAGAACAGCATACTTATGGTAAACTGAATTATTTGATTAAACTGAATAGCTTGAAATAGAAATGTTTTTGACAATTAAACCGTACTTACATTTAAACTGCGTGCTTATGCTAAACTGAATTACTTGAAATAGAACTGTTTTTGACATTGAAACTATACTTACACTAAACTGAATTGTTATATATAACTGCTTGAATAGTTTGAAATCGAAATGTTTTTGACAATTAAACAGTGTACTCATGCTAAACTGAATTGTTTTAAATAGAACTGATTATTTACATAAAAATGGATTTGGCTTTAAATAACCTACAAATGTTGATATGCCATAAAACCCAACAAACCAAACCAAACCAAACTATTTCAAACAATTCAGTTCACCATGAGTACACAGTTTAATTGTTAAAAGCATTTCTATTTCAAGCAATTCAGTTTATTCAAACAGTTCTAATTCAGCTAATTCAGTTTAGTATAAGTACAAATTTTGTTTACAGTTAAATGTCAAAACAGTTCTATATATATAACACTTCAGTTTCGCGTCAGTACCGTTTCTATGTCAACAACAGTTCCATTTCAAACAATTCAATTTAGCATAAGCAAGCAGTATAAATGTAAGTACAGTTTAATTGTCAAAAACATTTCTATTTCAAACCATTCAATTTAGTCAAACAATTCTAATTGAAACTATTCGCTTTAACATAAGTATGCAGTTAGTTCTATTTAACCCATAGATAGAGCCCTATCAGGTGCTACCATTCTGGGCCAGAGTGGACCAGGGAGCAATAGCAATGAAGGGGTGGTCTCTTGGTCCTATAAGCATTCCCACCCCTCCTACCGATGCATTGACAGAGTTTTTCCATGCCGATACAGTCACCAGCATCCATCCATTGCCAGTTTCGTGATATTTGATATCTTCGGTGTGAGTGTATCGATGTTCTTGTATACAGATTATGTCTATCTTATGTTCTACGGCTGATGCAGTTAGCTCTGGTAGTTGACCTAATCTATTTAGGGTTCTAACGTTAAATGTCACTATCTGTATTGTTTGTTTGCATTTTAGTAGTTTTTGTTTGAGCTCTGTAGCTGATTTTTCGAACACTGAGGGCAGGGCTCCAACCTCAGCAAGACGCGCCCCTTTTTTACCCGCGCGAAGAGCGATGCGGTTTATGTATGTGGTTTGAGTATGAGTCATGGTTTTCTTTTGATGGCTGTTTTTATTCTCATCTATAGAAGCCACTCTTATAGATGAGCAGCAGTAGTTCCCCGATCGAACTGACAATCCTGAGCGTTAAGCCGCAAGACTCACACGTTCAGGAAATGTTAGGCATTGCGCATTCGAATACCTTCACGTACATGATGCTGCTTCCCATGTGTACGTGAAAAAAATAAATAAATAAAAATAATAAAAATAAAATAAAATAAAAAAACAAAAATAAAAATAAAAATAAATCCTTTTTACCTTAAGTTTTAACTTAAGATCCAGGACTGACGTATATTCAAAGAAATTTTGGGGTATATTTTATCTTGTCATCCGATACAGGCCCTACCAGGTTTTTATTTTATTTTATTTTTAGTTTTTAGTGGAGGTGGAATGCTAAATTTCCAAGTTTGGCGCGGTAAATTCAAACAATTGTTAAGTTGACTCGTGATAGTTGCACCTGGTAAAACAATTTAGTCGATTAGAACCCTGGATTTTCTATGACTTGTAAAATCTGTTCAGGTTTACCGTTGCTTAACTTCAATGTTCTCTTGGGAACCGGAGCTTTTAGCGTGCCTTGACCTAAGTCAGAAGAGTTTTGTTGACAACAAACGGGTTTTTATTTCTTTCGTGCTTTTTTATATATATATTTTGGCTATTCTTTTAATTGAAGACAGTCATCGTTTTGTGACGTAGGAAAGTCTTTTTTTGGTGTCTTTGTTTAATGGCATATCAACCTTTCTAGCTTATTTTATGCCAATGCTATTCTCCTAAAAGAACAGTAGTGGTACTATTTAACCCATAGCTGGGAGGATAAGGGTGTTCAAACCTTTCCCAAGGGTATTTGCCCGAAAGTGAACGTAATAGCGCGGCTGGAGTAGGAACTCGTTTGCTACGATTCCACAGTCTATCGCTTTAACCATTACACCACGAGGACCCCCCCCCCGTAAGAAAGTCTGACAGGAAACAAACATTGATAACGATGTATACGATGATTACCTAAGTATCCTCTGGCCCTGTAGAATACACCGACTGGATCTCTGCCGAGAGATAAGACTCCCCCAACGAGTATCCTAAATGTGACAAACAATCTGGTGGCGAGGTTTCAATAATGATGGAGCTTTGGGGAAAGCAGAGTACCCATTCATTGCCATTGCCATTGCCCCCAGGTCCACTCATGCCCGGAGTGGTAGCGCCTAATAGGGTCCTATGTATAGGTCAAATAGAATTGTTTCACATTTAAACAGTGAAATTATGTAAAACCGAATAGTTTGAAATAGAACTGTTTTTTACATTTAACTGTGTGTAAACAAATGATTGATTTTTCTAAAAAAAATGTGTTTAGAAATATATATGTATAAAAATGGATTTGACATTATATAATCTACAATGGTTGATATGCCATCAAACCAAACCTAAGTATCCTCACTGGTATGCTACAATACCAGACAAGTCAAAGATTTATCACCATCAAATCGCTCTGACAACATGGAGTTCTGACTCTCCCTCGCCATCAATTGCTCCCGGCAGGTCTTCAAGACTGCATCCAGTGTCCACACAGAGCTGATGTAAGTCTTTACTGGTCGGCCAACGATGGTGCGTCCATGTGTAGGAGTCCTCTACATGTCTTATTCGTCTTATTTGGATAGTTTGTGAGATGGGAGATAGGTGATTGTACAATTGCAGTTTGGTGAGGTGCTACTTCCATGATTTGTTCAAAATAGCGCGTAGCATTCTTGTGTAGTTAAGGATTACTTCATGCTTATTCTTCTCATTACGGAAACTCAGGAAAACGAGTGAGTAACTAAGTTGATAGAACTGGAGTTATCTCCCTTAGAGATACTTTTTTTTTTTTTTTTTTTTCGTCGAATTAGTCTGGACTGAACTAAAATTGCTTTATTGTTCAAGTAGTAACCACAAAAGCATACAAAAATTGGGTCATTATACCAACCCTTAACATAATGGGTAGAGTGTTTGCTAATGGTCCGGGAGACCGGGGTTCAGTCTCAGATCGAGTCATTCCAAAGATTTTTTTAAAAAATAGTACTTCATGCCTCCTAGCTAAACACAGTACTATAAGGTATGGATCAAGGGTAAGTGAAGTAATAGAGGGAAAGGAGTAGTGCCCTCCCCTACACTTCGGTAGTGTAGCTATTGAAAATAGAGCCTTCCGATCGCCCTCAACAATGGTTGGCTATTTATTAATGAAAGTGTGAAATATTCAATTTAAGTAACGCATCAAGATAAGATGATTTTAGAAGTCAGCAGAAAGTAATAGACTTCTATATCATTAGCCATTTTAGAGAAGACAAATATGATGGTATTTACCAGACAAATACTGGATATAGCGGTCACTTCGTTGTTAAAAACAAATTTTTCAAAATATTACTCTTGTGGTTTTATATAACCCTAGTTTCTCTATTGGTTTTTACTTGATACGAAATTAGATTGTACACAATTATTAGGATAGTTTTAAAGTGTCGTAGAGTATTTTCTGCTTTTCACGTTTCACTCATGATGTACAAAATACGATCGTATAGTATGTTATATACTATACAACAGGATAAACTAAAAAAAATCAAAACTGCCCTGTAGGCGGGACAAAGAATATGTTGATTGTATCCCCCGTAAGACCTCCGCCCCTCAAAAAGAGGTGTTCTCGCTAAACTGCATCTAGTGATCAGGCTTCAGTTTTGGAAATTTGGGGAGTATGGAGTACCCCTTTATTTCCATTACTCCCAGGTCTCCTCTGGCTCGGAGTAGATTTACCTGTTAGGGTCCTATCCATTGGTCAAATGAACCCGTTGGAAAATTATTTGTATTTGATAGGAATACTTGAAACCATATAACTGTACTAAAAATTGTTACATTAAGCGATAATTACTTATTAAGATTTACAAACCTGTCGTCAAGAGCTGTAGAATACGCCCCTAACACGTATCCTAGATGTGACACTAAATGAGGCTCCGGTCCTGGAGCTTTGGGAAATATGGAGCACCCCTTCATTGCCATTACTCCCAGGTCCACTCTGACCCTGGGTGGTAGTCCCTCGTAGAGTACCATCTATGGGTCAAGAACTTTTAATCGTTTACTACACTTAAAACCATTTATCTGTATACAAAGAAATGGTTAATATTGAATATAATAATTAGTGTCAGATAGCAATACTTGAATCCATTTAGTATTCTGGGTGTAACATTTAACTGCATCTGATGGTGAGGCTCCAGTATTCATATTTGGGGAATGTGGAGTACCCTCTCATTGTTTCATTACTCTCAGGTCCACCCTGACCCTGAGTGGTATTATATGTTAGGGTCCCATCTGTGGGTCAAATAGAACTTTTCAGTCATTTACTAAGGATTATTATTAATGATTTGAATCTATGGTGTCTAAAAAGGGTTTGTCGTTTGATTGTGGTTAATAGTTGTTTTTTTTGGGGGGGGAGATTCTGAATTTCGTATCTGATTCCTTTTTCTTACCCCATTCCTTGTGATCTTATTCATATCTGTGGAAGGCTGTAAGAGAGTTAAGGCCGGAAGAGACAAGGATGCCTTTAAATTCACCCTTTATTTTAGGGTTTACGACTATTCTGTGGTGTGGAATGTTTTCCTGAACCAATAGAAATAGTCGCGTTTCCTTCAGACAAGACGTTGAAGTATATGATAGAATTATTTTCGGCAAAAAGTTCAAGGGTTCTTGTGTTCCATGGGTACATTTAGAAGAGGCGGCTACTAGCAGGAGAGAGAAACTGCCACCGAGAGAAAAAAGTCCATCAAGTAGAAGTAAAAGAATTTCTTTTTGGCGCCTGGAAACCCCTCTTTGGGGGGGGGCACGCACCAATTTTGCTCCCTATCAGATGTCCCCAGGGAAGCTGGCTGTTCTCTTTTGCATTTATTTTTTTAAATTTCTTTTTAATCCCAACAAATCTGCTGTATACAAGTTGTTTGTCAACGGTAAATAGAAATACTCATGTCAAATAGCAATATTTGCAACACTTAACTGTGTGCAAACAAATAATTAGTATTAAATAATAATACTTGAAATCGTTTTGTAAATGGAATCACTGTTTGATAGCAAGACGTGAAAACATTTAACTGTGGGCAAGCAAATTAGTACTGGCTCGTTTAAAAATGTTACCTACAAACTATTCATTTGCAAATCTCTCTCATATACACACTATATATATATATATATATATATATATATATGGCATCAAATAACCCGATTGCCCAGTCGGCTGGGCTATAGAATACATCGACTGCTTCTCTGCAGAGGGGGTAAGACCACTCCCCAACGAGTGTCCTGGATATGACACTAAACAATCTAATGGTGAGGTTCCAGCCGTGCTGGAGCTTTGGGGAATGCGGAGTACCCCTTCATTGCCATCGCTCCCAGGTCCACTCTTCCCCGGAGTGGAAGCACCTGATAAGGGTCCTATCTATGGGTTAAATAGAACTAACAGCATACTTATGCTAAACTGAATTGTTTGACTAAACAGAATAGCTTGAAATAGAAATGTTTTTGACAATTAAACTGTACTTACATTTAAACTGCGTGCTTATGCTTAACTGAATTATTTGAAATAGAACTGTTTTTTCGACATTAAAACTGTATTTACACTTAACTGAATTGTTATATATAACTGCTTGAATAGTCTGAAATGGAAATATTTTTGACAATTAAACTGTGTACTTATGCAAAACTGAATTGTTTTAAATAGAACAGATTATTTCCATAAAAATGGATTTGGCGTTAAATAACCTACAAAGGTTGATATGCCATAAAACCCAGCAAACCAACCAAATAACCCGAAAGGGTTGATATGCCATAAAACACAACCAAACCAAGCCACTCTAGTCGGCTGGGACTGTAAAATACACCTCTGCAGAGGGGTAAGACACCTTCCTAACGAGGTGTCTTGGGTGTGACACTAAAACATCCGATGATGAGGCTCCAGTCATGGAGCTTTGCGGAATGTAGAGTCACCTCTTCATTCCCATTAATCCCAGATCAAGACTGACTCGGAGAAGTAATATCTGTTAGAGTCCTATAGAACTCTTATATACTATACTTGAAACTTTAACTGTGTGCAAAGAAATAACAATACTTGAAACCACTTAACTATGTGGAAACCAAAGCGCTCTAGCCCATTCAAAAATGTTACCTACAAACTAATAGTTAACACATATGTGTGTGTGTGTGTGTGTGTGTGTGTGTGTGTAGTTAGGTCGCAGTCGTTCATTTAAGCATGTTTGATAATAGCAAAGACATTTTGTCTGTATAATTTAATTAAGATCATTTCGAGTTTCCTGATAAGTGTCTTGGTTTCATGTTGGAATTGGATGAATTTACCAAAATTGTCCCGAGAGCTTATATATATATCTGGCATTAAATAACCTGTAAGAGTTGATAATCCATAACCCAACCAACAAATTATTAGTATTAGATAGCAATACATGAAACCATTTAGAATTATTTCAGTTTGCTATATTAAAACCATTTAACTGTGTGTAAACAAATGATGAATATTAAATAGAATTATTAGCGTTAAATAACAATACTTGAAAACATTAAACTGTGTAGAAAAACATGATCTCAAATTCGTTAAAAAATAGTTACCTACAATCTATTTACTTAGAAATCGTGTGTATATATAAACAGGATTTGACTTTAAATAACCAAGAGTTGATATGCCATTAAACCAAATAACCTTGCCTCCTTAGGATTATGCAAAATATTGATCACGTTATACAAAGGAAGGTACAACAAAATGTTTGCAATGGAACTTTGAAAATGTAAAGTTATAATTATCACACATTTAGAAATGAGTCAAATTTCAGTATCAAATAGCCATTAAAGAGTTAATTTGCCGTAAAATAAACCAATTTATCTTCACCAACCTTTTTAATAGGAAATAAAAAAAAAAGTTTAATTTATAAACCTATTTTCAGTTAAAGAATTTTTTCATTTTACATCAACGATTACCGTTTTTAACCATTTGCTGGAAATCTTTAATCAGCGTTCAAATTTTGACCTCTTACTCGCCTTTGAGAGCAGTTTACATATTGACGAAGATACAACGGACGAGTATTATGAATTCTAAAAACACTGTGCCAATGAGATATATTCGTATGAATTCATTGCAGGTCACGTCGAGAACATTGTCCCCTTTTTCGAAAACACAGTGACTGATCCAGGAAAATTGGCTCTTTCTATTTTCTATTCCGTGTTTGCATTTGGTGGATGGTAAGTTTTTAATCTTTAATATGGCTTCTCAAAGCTTCTAACTATTTCTTAGAGATTTTTGGTGTTTTCTACGGACAAGGAAGTGTCAGGAAGAGCTCAAAACTTGAAAAGTTGATGGAGTTTTGAGAGTAGTCTAACTAAGGGGTGGTCTGCGCCGGCGACATTCTCAATTTGGGATTGTTGTGTAAGCCTATTTGGACTATATTGAAATGAATGGTCTTTGATGTCTGCTTATAACTCAGTTGAAGGAACTTTTCGATTTCGAGTAACTTAAACACTGGGCATAAGTGTTTGAACAACTGTTACCCTGGCCGAACAATAAGTAAATTATCCAGTGATCAATACAGGGTCGTTGTATCATTGATATCATTATGAAACCTGTAAACTGATTCGGGCGCCTTCTATTAATACTGAAGCACTGCTGTGTGTACGAAGACACCATCTTGGTTGTTACTATATAAATTTCAGTTATTTTTCTTGACAGAAGTTCGTTTGGTGTGCATGTAAAGCATACAAGATTTGGGCATATGAAACTATTGTACACAAACTAGTCAATATGTTCAGAGACAAATAATTGTATTCTCTTGGATTAGGGACGTGGCTTCTCGCATCATATGTCCGTTGGTTACATGTACGTTCAGTACTTAAAAACTTTCTTTTTTTTTGCCACTGTTCTTTAAACGGATAATCCTATTTTCAGTCGTCGATCATAAAGTGACAAGAACCTGATTTTCACTTGTGTTCTTTGAACAGGGAAAAAAAGAGCTTTGCCTCAGGCGAGGTAATTTAAAGACCTTTTCACCATTTTTGAAACAATCTAATTTATCTGCTTTGGAAAACGTTGCTTATTGTTATATTTATTGTGTTTTATGTGTATTCATTAAATGTCCCCCTTGTGTTTATCACTTCTTTACTTTTCGCATATTCAATGTTAATGATGAAATCTGGTCGGAAACTTAGATATCCTTCCTAACATCAAATAGCCGATAAATTATAACTGGCACAAACCATTTCGATAGATCTAACCGAAGTTCTTTGGTTCTCTAAAAAGATTAGTCGGTTGAGTTTGAGTCGAGATAATAGAATATACAGTTTTTAGTCTTAAAATAAGCAACAATAACATACATAAGAACATTCTAGAAATTTTGGATCAAAACCGCATTAGCGTTTAAGTTACATTTTTATATTTTTCAACCAATCAGCTAAAAACAGAATAAAAACATTCTAAAAAAACAGGATCGGAAATCAATTAACAGAAAATATTTAGGGCTCTAAAATAAATAAGTAAAAATACGAATCTGATCGGTCAAGAAATGTCTACGCGCTTAAATTTTAAGATTGCAATAAAACTATTTTTTGATCCACTACTAAAGTATAAGAAACAACGAATTTAATCAACTCAGTAGTCTGTCAGTGAATTCCTTTCTTCCACGGCCAAAAGGACCTGATCAAGCCGCAGATAGTCGCGATTAAGATTCAAAAGAAAAACTGTCGAAATTTCATCAATGCGACACGCTGTCGCCACAATCTTATAAGAAAAACACAGTGCGGACTTAATGTAAGTAAAGAAAATTAGTTCATCCAACTTACTTCGACCAACCATGGAACTATTTATCTAACAGGCTTAACATTTAAACACACACGTGTAAACAATCTTATTTTCATCTAAAAGGCCAAACTGTTTTTTTTTCCACAAAGGCCATTTACACATGTTTTTCATTTATTTTCACTCCCGTTTTATGAATACTAAATTGTTTTTTTTAATTTACGTGATTATAAAAATTTGTGTTGTATTTGTGGTGGAACTTGACCGGAGAGCAATACCCATAAAATACGGACGAGAACTCGCTCACATGCACCCACCACAAATTGGAAGAATATGTCCACTTAAATATCCAATTACATAATTCCTCCACAAGACTATACTGACACGGGTCATCAAAAAGGAAAACAAACGAACCTGAGAGAACACTTGTTTCTTAATTCATTCAAATATAGCTGGTGGGTGGCACTTAGGCTAGAAAACTAAGTGAGTCGACTCAGATTTATCGGATTGACTCTTGTTTCCAATTATAGTAAACGACGAGTGGGAGAGAGGCCCCAGTCCAACGGCCAATTCGACTGTCACTACATAACTGTTTAATCCCTAACTGCTACCTTGAATATATGGAGAGATATATTAGATCTATAAAAAAAAAAAATTTCCCCGCGTGACTGCTCTCCCCGCCCGCCAGAAGTAAAGTACATTAAGAAGCATTCCTTGTCTACTGAGAGCCGAAGGCTTCTGTTTATTACAGACATTAAAAAACCCTTTAATCTTGATCAAGAAATTCTTCTCTTCCTATTTTATTATCTATTAAAATCTATCTTTTTGATACTTCTATAGACTAACATCCATGTACATACATATACACAACAGCTCAGGCGGCTGGGATTGTAGAATACACCAACTGCATCACAGCTGAGGGGTAAGACCCTCCCCGCCAACGAGTGTCCTTATATGACATTAAACAACCTGATGGTGAGGCTCCAGTAATGCTTGAGCCTTTTTTTAGCATTGTTCCACTCTGGACCGACGTGGTAGCACCCGATATACCTATCTATGAGTCAAATAGAACTGTTTGACATTTAAACTGAGTGCAAACAAATTATTTAGGCTAAATTGAATTGTTTGAAATAGAACTGTTTGATCATTTAACTGTGTGTAAACAAATAACTGATGTCTTATTGAATTGTTAGTGATATATAGCAAAAGTTGGAATTATTTAACTTAGTTGACTCATGTTTACAAACTATAATATATATGCATAAATAACCTACAATGTTTGATATGCCATAAAACCAAATCAAATATATACACATCTTTGCTCACATAAATGCAGAGAATGCTGAGGCGGGGGCACAAGGATTTTTGTGACAGCCACGCAGGATTCTCGATTCGTGCATGCCTACCCAACCCCTTCATGTAAAGTCTGACTAGGTGAGAAGTCGAATACATCTATTATGTCACAAATATACGTATACTTAAATGACTTTAAAACGGAGTCACAGTGCACTATATTTGTGGAGGGCAGAGGTTGGCACTCGCTCTTGCTGGGCCAATAAACAATAGATTGATTTGTTGAAAGGGGTGAAGGTGTTTAGTTTATTTGACCTATTGTAAAAAGATTTTTTTTTTCTGGACAAGAAAATCGAACAATGATTTTGCTGTATGACATCACTCGTCCTCTCGTTGCAAATGTCACTTGGCAAACTAACATCGGTTCTGGGATCGGAGATTCTTCTACATGCAAAGCATTCTCCAACGCTGACTCACCTTTAGCGGAGTTTCCGTGCTGTAGTGACTAAAGAGCTGGACAGCGGACTCGAAAAAAGAAAGTTCGAACTCCAGTCGAGCTATTTGGTTCGCTTTCGGACAAATAAGTAAAGCTGGCGACCATAGTCGAGGGTGACCCGAAGGTACCCTTTTCGATAGCTACTACACCGAGGTGTAGCGGGAGGGCGCTACTCCTTTCCCTGGATTGCTCCACTTTATCCGTACCTTATAATGCTGAGTGTTAAGCAAGTCGGCATCAAGTACTATTTTTAAGTCTTTGGTATGACTCGACCTGAGATTGAACCCAAGTCTCCCGGACCAAAGGCGAACACTAACCATCATGCTAATGTCCAGACTAATACCCTTGGGAAATTTTGAATACCCTTATCCTCTCCAAGCTGTGGTTTAAATTGTACCGCAGCTGTTTTCATCCAAGAATAGATTAGGCATTAAATAACCCATGAAGATTGATATGCTATTATACAAAGAATCCAAAACCACCTTCAGATTATCACTTGCTTCACTTCATGCAATACTCGATGTCTACACAACTATTACACCAAGTTCAAGATATCAAAAGAAAACCTTGATTGGTTGGGTTTTATGGCATATCAACCTTTGTAAGTTATTTAACACCAAATCCATTTTTATCCAAATACTCAGCTCTATTTCAAACAAATCAATTTAGCATGAGTACACAGTTTAATTGTCAAATCAGTTCTAATTCAGCTAAGTACAGGTTTTGTTTACACACAGTAAAATGTCAAAACAGATCTACATTAAACAATTCAATTTAGTGATAAGTAAAGTTTCAGTGTCAAAAACAGTTCATTTCAAACAACTCAGTTTAGCATAAGCACGCTGTTTAAATGTAAGTACAGTTTGTCAAAAACATTTCTATTTCAAGCTATTCAGTTTAGTCAAACAGTTCAGTTTAGCATAAGTTTGCAGTTAGTGCTATTTAATCCATAGATAGGGCCTTATCAGGTGCTACCATTCTGGGCCAGAGTGGACCGGGGAGCAATGGCAATGAAGGGATGCTTTGCATTCCCCAAAACACTAGCATCACTAGAAACTCACCATCAGATAATTTAGTGTCATATCCAGGACACTCGTTCGGTGGGGGCTTACCTCTCTGCAGAGAAGCAGTTGGTGTATTCTACAGCCCCAGCCGATTGGGCAAAAACACCTTGAATTCACAGAACCAAATCCGAAATCGTTCTTTTATGACAGAATACCCAATTTAGCTAAAAGTGGACATGATGTTATAGAAATTAAAGAAAAAAGTATTACTGACGAGTGATACAGCTACTCAGACGTGCACATGTGGGTTTATAACATTTTTTAACGCCAAATGCGAAATAAATCGATAAATTTTCCAAATATCTAACTTTTTGGTTTTCCTTCCAGGCAGGTAGTCATGAGTTTAGTCGAAGAAATGGAAAACCCAGCCAGGTAGGGAAATCAGCTTTATTTTGAAAATTTTTTTCTTTAGCCTTTCATACTTTGTTTCGCAGTGTTGGAGTAAAGATAATCTCGATTTACTACCCCAGGCAAAAATTATGTAATTAGCACCATTAGAGGATGTTCACCTAACTTTGATTATTTTTATTTTCCTCAGCAAAAAAATAATCTAATGTATTTTAAGAAGCTAGAACGTTCAGCTATTAGATAAGAGTTTTTCGTTTTAACTGCAATTAGTTTATTTACTGCTTAATAAATAAAACGAGCTTCCTCGAAATGTGCTAATTCCATGATTTTTGACAAGGGTAGTGCGTGTGTGTGTGTGTGTGTGTGTGTGTGTGTGTGTGTGTGTGTGTATACGAAAGCGAGTCAAAAAGTAATGCCTTTTTCTATAGTATATTAATAATTACCGACACAGAAACATGTATCATACGTCAAAATGAAGCTAGTCCTGTGGATCACATCCAAATTTCTCAACAGTCACCGTTTCTCAAAATAGCAATGTTCCACCTTCGAATGAGCATGTATCCCTGGCTCGAAAGATTCTGTTGACTATTCTTTTTGCCACTTCATCACTGCAGTTTTCACTGTTATATACCCTACCTATGAACATTAATAGGTATGTCCCAATCCTCCAAAGTACGTTCGATACTCTTGTGAGAACTGGGGGTTAATATGCTGATGAAGTAGTATACCACAAGTAGTGGTTTACCTTCTGCACGCTTGTTGGCGAATATTGTATTTTGTTACTATTATAAAGATTTCCATTTCATTTCCAACCTCCATTTTGGTTATTTCTTATTCAGTAACCTTTTATGTTACAACATCGTCGTCACTGGAATGATGTTTACCTCTTAAACCTTTTTTTCACGGAGCCGAAGAGATGATAGTCTAAAGGCGATACATCTGATGAGCTTGGGGGATGCGGTAAAGTTGTCCACCCGAATGAGACGATTGTATCTCTTGTGCTGATGTTTGTGTGTGGTCGAGTATTGTCATGAAGGAGGAGGACATCATCAATTGGCAAGATTGGTGTCACTTATTGGATTCTCGCTCTGAGCCTCGTCAGGGTCTAAACAGAATTTAACGAGGCAGGGATATATGCTTTCATTCGAAAATGGAACATTGCTATTGAGAGAAACTGTGTTGAGAAGTATATATATATATGATCCACTGAAGGCTATCTTCATTTTGATGGCTGATACATTTTCCTATGTCGGTAATTATTAATATACTATAGAAAAAAGGCATTACTTTTTGACTGACACTTGTGTATAAATGTGAAAGCGAAAGTAAAAAAGGTCGTAGGCACAGTTGAAAAACATTTCATAATTCTTCTCAAAATTGGGTTATTCTATTAATATTTTCTTCTGCATGGCTCACAAAAAAATACTATCATAAATTTAAAGTCATCTACTTTTTTAAGAATATTTTATGAAGCCAGAATGTTCAACAATTAAATAAAATGTCCTGCGTTACTTTTATTAGTTTATTTACTGCTAAATAGAAAACCGAAGTGAACATTCCTTAAGTGTGATAATTTCATACGGTCAGGCGCCGTAGAACACACTGACAGCACCTCTGCAGTAAAACCACCACAACGAGTGTCCTGGATATGACATTAAACAAAATGATGGTAAGGCTCCAGTAATACTGGATCTTTAGGGAATACGGAGTACCCTTCATTGTCATTGCTCCTAGGTCCATTCTAGGTAGCACCTGATAGAGTTCTATCTATGGGTCAAATAGAACTGTCTGACGTTTGAACTGAGTGTAAACAAATGACTTATGGTAAATTGAATAGTTTGAAATAGAACTGATCATTTAACTGTGTGTAAACAAGTGACTGATGTTAGTGATACATTGCAATACTTGAAACCATTTAACTTTGTTGACTCATGCTAAATTGAATCGTTAGAAATAGAACTGTTTGACCATTTTACTGTGTATGTACAAAATACGTTTATGAATCATATTTAATATAAATATATAAAGGGGAGTTGGCATTAAATAACCAATAGTTGATATACCATAAAACCAAACTAAACCTCTATAACAATCACTGCCCGATTGCTCATTTTGCCCTCAAGTGGAATGGAACCATGTTTACATTCTCCCTATTGCTACAAACTCGAATTCTTTTCTTTCCACTTTCATACATTAGCTTGAACTGCTATGCTGGAGGAATAAAGGGAGAACAGTTTAAGTGATACCGGCCTTCTTAAAGAAGGCAGACTTTTTCACCTGAAACCACGGAAAAAAGAGCGGATTATTGAGCCAGAGATATTACCTACCTCAGAGTTCGGCACGAACGAGTCTTGCATGCAGGGTGCCGACAATAAGGTAATTTATAAAGCTCTTTGCTTCGATGTGGCACAAGGCCGAATGAAGGGGGCACCCAATGAGACTCGAACTCACTCGTGTAGGTTCGCTAGTCTAGCTTGCTAATCGTTACACCACCAGAGGTGCCCATGCCGACAGTAAGTAATTTATTTCCTGTTAGTTTTACAGGAAGGCACAAGGCCTTGAGTTTTGGGGGAAGGGAAGGGTGCGGTCTTGCATTAACTATGTTTTTACTAAGGGGACCTAGCTAGCCACATTCGCCGACCCATTCAACAATACAATATATAGTCATTCATCCGTCACCATGCGCGCTGCTACCACCAAAATACCACATTTGCTCTATGAAGAAAGACCTACTTAAAACCCCGGAAGTGATGCATGCTTTTATTTACAGATGAATTCATATGATGGGGATGGGAGAAAAACCCCGAAATATATACAAAAACAAAGAAACAAAGGAAAAAATCCCCCGTTTGGTTGCCCTCCCATCCCCCCGTCTATAGAATTG
This sequence comes from Sepioteuthis lessoniana, assembly GCA_963585895.1. Classification (NCBI taxonomy): domain Eukaryota; kingdom Metazoa; phylum Mollusca; class Cephalopoda; order Myopsida; family Loliginidae; genus Sepioteuthis; species Sepioteuthis lessoniana. Next base: position 19,232,555 of record OY757915.1, on the reverse strand, counting down.
GAGGCCGACTGTTTTCCGGGACGAAAGAACCGGAAACAAGTCGGACCTGCCCTAGGTGGGACTGGGATCCTAATCTATAGGGGAGAAAAGAAATAAAGGGTCGGACGCGGTATAGGTCGGTACAAGCCGGTAATATGATTTTTATACATGTGAATGTTCAAGATCTTCAATAAATGCGGACTGGGATACGGCTTTACCGACAGTAAGTAATATGTCTGTTCCTGGAGGTGCGATTTATAAGTCAGTTGTCTCGTCACTGGCGAGACGAGATATAAAACAGATGCAAATTTTGGCCCGCCAGAAGTGGCACAAAAGGAGGGATATCAGTAGCGTTGTTGCGGACTGTTAGTTTGACAATCGGACAGACCCGGGTTTTCTAGTCGCCAGTTGTGAAAGCGAAAACCGGAATCCATTTCCTGCGATCTTACTGAAACACAGGAGAAAAGGCTCTACAAAGAGTTTAAAACCGAGGGAGTGTCACTTTTATTTTGCGTGACTGAACTTTGTTGGGGTTTGTTCTAATTTTTTAATATCACGTTTTTTTGGGGGGGATTCTTTTCCTGTGTGTCAACGTGGTTCCCGTGTTTGTTTGATTTTCAAATTGCTGCTATCAGTTGCTTTGGACTTATAGAATTCACCCACTTTATGAATAACGACAGCGAGGTTTCGTTCCTTCTTGTTCTTAAACTTTATTGATCTTGTCTTCATGTTACTGTTTCTCGTCGTTATTCTTAATTTTTGCTCGCCTGGATTTTAGTTAGATAATTTAGCCGCTGCAATAGACGGTGCCCGGCTTGAACAAAAAGTAAGCCATGTCACTTTGAAAGGTTGTTCATAACTCTCATTCGTTAGTGACTTTGGTTTCTTCAACGAAGATCAAATGATTTTCACTTGTGCTGCAGGTGTTCTGGTAAGTTCAGTGTGGTACAAACATACCCTAACAAAGTGATTGCAGCGGAGTGGGGGTGATATTATCAACCGGTCTAGGGTTGTTTTATGCCTAGAGGTTAGGAAATCGCGTTCATTGTATATTATAGATCATTTGTATACTTGTAGTTTTAAGTATTTCTATGTAATACTAATAATGTGGTCGAAGTAATTTAGTCATTTGTTTGCACACTTCTGGTTTCAAATAATAATCCTCAGTTAGCAATTGTAGCTCAAAGTAACTATTCTTAATGCTAATAATTTGCCGTTATATGGCTTTAAGTGTTCCTATCGAATATGAATAATCTTAAACCAATCTAGTTGACTATTGATTGGATCCTATCAGATGCAGTTTAGTGTCATAACTTAGACACTCTTTGCGGGGTATTCTAAGCCTCACTGACAAGGCTAAAAGTTTGGAGAAGTGAATGAGGTACTTACGAAATATGGGTTTCTCTACTCCGTCGACCGGTCCAGCTGGTGCCTATCGGGCCTGTAAGCTAAATATCTTATATCTTAGCAGTCACACCTCGACTGTTTCGACTCGATGAACTACCGAGGAAGGAGACCACCAGGACCTTCAAAAACCTGAATTTGATGTTTCCATTTTTACTTTACTCTTTCAGTTAATCTGACTTGTAATCCAAAATTTAGTCCAATCATTTTGATATGGTAAGTAGATAAATCACGTATATGTAACTGAGAATTACGTCTAGTTGATTAAATACCTTATTTAATAAAAAAAAAATAATTTTTGAGTAGTTTGTCTTTATTCCCCCCACATAGGATACTTCAGTCTCGATTGCAATCACACTTCCCGCCAGCTTTGTGGCCCAGTCGGCTGTGGCTGTTGAATAAACGACTGCTTCTCTGCAGAGAGGTAAGACCACCCCAACGAGTGTCCTGGACATGACACTTAACAATCTGATGGTGACACTCCAGTAATACTGGAGCTTTGGGAACCGTTCATTGCCATTGCTCCTTGGTCTACTCTGGGCCGGGCCGGTAGCACCCGATATGATCCAATCTATGGGTTAAATAGAACTAAACCGTACTAATGCTAAACTGAATTGTTTGAAATAGAACTGTCTATATGTATGAAATTGGTTTGACTTTAATAACCTACAATGATTGCTATGTCATAAAACTAAAACAAAACGCAAGCTTTCACTTTTTTTTTTTTTTTTTTCTCAAAAATAATCTTTACTTCACTGACATAAATTTGCTCATTGGATTTTTTCTTCCTCCTTTGAATATAATTTTGCTCATCGCTCCCATTCCCGATGTTGACACGAACTCCATCTGGAAATGCTGGAATAGACAGATTATGATTCTCTTCTGATCTTCACTAGTGAAGCACCAGCCATCGATAACGGTGAAAAACTTCTCACTGCTTAACCACCGGTCAACATCAAACGTTGTATAGAGGCGCATTCAGCGTAGCGAATATAGTCTCAGGCAATGGACACGGCGACTCAAGTTCAAATCCTGGTCAATGCCGTTTGCATTTCACTTTTGTGCTATCTTTGGAAAAGGTTCGAATCTATTACTTCTCTCCTCAGCTATAGGTAAATAGTAAACTGTGCTCTTTAGCCTTCATATGGCAACCAGCCAAGGAGAAGGAAAACTGAATTTAAGCCAGCTTAAATTACCTCGTGTCGAAGGGGTTGCGTAAGTATATATATATATATATATGAAACGTGGATCGTTTCAAATGTTCGTTCAGAAAACCAAAGAAAATTATGTAACAGATTTTTCCAATCAAAGACGACATAAAGACATCTCGCTCATAAAAAATGTATATAGCTAAGGTAAATGGGTTGCCTCCCTTGATCAATCGCCTTCTATGACAAATTTAATTGGTTGATGCACCTTTCAAACTAACCAATCACTGGTCCGCATACATTGGCACCGGGTTCAAAATGCATGTCTAGGCCTCTTTTCTGACAGATTTCCGTAACCAACGGACGTTAAAATTGTCTCTGCTACCATTCCAGGAGTGAACGAGAGAACCGTGTGACGTACGTTAAACTTTCGTATATACGACACAAGGACTTCAGTTAAGTTGACTATTATGTTTATTCTTGTATAATATATTGATGCAAACAAAACAATTTGTTTGCAAAAGTAATGTACTATGAAAATTCAAAGTTGTATTCGTGTTTTTTGGTACTCCAGTTTTCAATTTAACCAACATATGTTGGGTCCAATTTGCCATACATTATCTATCTTCTAACTTGCATTACTGTCTAAATAACTGGTTCTGAATTCTTTCAGGGATTTGCCCCGAGGGGTGACAATTACATTCATTGTCACTATAAGTGAATACATTTTCACATTGTTGGCTTATATGACCTTAATGACAAAACGCGAACTCCTTCAGTCCAATGCAGTGGCTCTCGTAAGTATCTTTTGCTTTCTTTGTTTGTTTATTGCTTTCAACTCTTCAGAAGTGCTTATTTTAATTAACACATTGAATGAGATTAAATATCTCGTTTTACTCTTAAGTCATTTTTCCGTGTGTGTGTGTGTGTTTTTTTTGTGTTTTTTTTTGTTTTTTTTTTCGCTTATCTTAAAAGAATTTAAGTGTCTAAAAAAAAAAAAAAAAAAAAAAAAGTTAAAAACTTACCAATAGATATAAGGCTGAACATTTTTAAGTTGTTAATACAAAAGTTCCAAAAATTTCACCAGGAAGTGACTCGGTTGAAGATTTCCGCTCAAAATAACGACTAGTTTTTGGTTATAATTTTCCATTAGTGAAAACTTTTTGCCTTTTTTCGGTTTCTCGTTTTGCACAATTTAAAAATAAGAAAAAACTAAAATTTTGTAACAATCAACCTGATTGGTTGAAAAATCTTTTGCTTTGAATCGGTGCGAATTCTTCTTGATCCTTCCCCTAAATCATAAGCGTCTCGACCAAGTTTCTTCAGAAATGGAAGAAAAGCGAAGACTAATTGTCCAGTAGATATTGGCTCCTCAAAAAACCTTTAATTCGACGCACTGCCAGCCAAACGGCTGTCCTTTTGGGAAGGGCCAGCACTTCCTAACAAGTCAGGAAGATAAACATTCCTCGTTACCTGTTATCTCTGCTGTTTTGGTGGGTAGGGTGTTCTTACGATATTCCCTGGAACTGTGGTTGTGTATTTTTGTAAGCCAATTCTATTTGAGAATCTAATCTTTCAACTAGTAAACTGGTGAGTTCCACATTCCCCGCCCATGAAGAAAATACTTTTTCTTATCTTTGATCTGATACTAACCGTTCTTTTCAATCTGAGCTTTTAAAACTTAATGGCTACTAAACGGAGGTCAATAGTAGGGCATACTGTGTTCTTTAACCATGGTTTATCAACCGATCTAGGAGAAAAACTTTAAATTCAAACCTGTTAAACTTCACTTAAATAACCTTGTATCACATCCTGCTTTTGTGGAGGGATTGGTGAAATATATAATTTTTGTATAGCATGAATATTTTTAAACCTTATCAATACGCAGTTGTATTCTCTAATATGTAAGGTTATTTTTAATGCTATAATGAAATGAACTCATAAGAGCTTAGATTTGGTTGTTTTCAAGCTATTTTGTTGGCAAATTTGTATAATATATACTGAAAACGGGTGGGCCACAAGGAAGAAAAGGTTGAAACACTGGAATAAAACAAAATAAATTATGACGACTTTGATCTCACTGTTTTTTTACCACCTCCCGAAGTCTTCATTTTTATGGAAGAACAGTCAAACAAATCTTGCTATTTAGGGATGCAATAATATCGTCTTTGAAATTTGAACCATATATTGGAGTCATTTATTTCTGCTTTGTCATCGATTCAGTTGAATGTTAACTTTCTTTCTCAACTCTACCTACATTAAAATAACTTAAATGTGAGTCACTTTGTTCATTCGACTAAATTGAATAGAAATGGTTACATCTTATCGGCTGCATGCAATATTTACATTGTTTTTCTTTATTTCCAGCTTTATATAAGACGTTTATACAATCCTCTAACTGTTATGATTTCGGCATGTGTCGCCTTCACGTCAATTGGTGCTCTAAATGCTTCTGTAATGGGACATTCAAGGTAGGATTTTTTTTTTCTTTCCCCTATTATAGTTATCTCAACCAAAATGTAAAAATTATGTATAAAAAACACGCTGTTCCAAAAGTTACCTTAACCATTTTTTGATCGGATATAAGTAGTAGGTAAAATTTCCTTATTGAGTTCTAATCCCTTATATCAACAGATTATCTTTCATGGTTGGCTACAGATGCCTCGGCTCAAACAGAACAAATCTGTTGACCTCCCCCCCCCACCACCGCTTCAAGTTTTTGTTAACGTTTGTTTGTTATTGAGATGCTGTAGATCCTGTTATAACGTAATGGTAAACATCGTAGAAAATGGAACCAGCGACCCGATTTAAAATCCTGAACAAGATTGTTTGCGTAAATGGGAAGGCATGAATCCGTAGCAGAAAGAACTTCGTATTTTTGTTTGGCGCGTAATTTAATTTGACCGTTAGGGTTGCCGCATATTTCACCCAATCAGGATGACTTATCCTATTCAGCCCGGACCATCTTTCCGAGCAGCACCAAAAATTGGGGAAAGCCGCCAAAACATTTTCTCTTCCTCAGAACTCTTCAATAAGAACTGTCTGTTCATGAAGAGCGGCAGCAGCATCAGACCACCATGAGGAAAAGCCATCTATTTTATGGACCCCTTGTGTCTATTCTTTTAGACCAAGGGTTCCTAGTTGAATAGGAATTAGATGATACTCTATAACAACTTCCTTCCTTCATTTCTTCCTACGAGACTTGCAGCATACCAGCGTAAACCCTTTATTTCATGCTGCCATTAAAACCTTCATATAAAACCTAACGGCGTCTTCGTTCTTCTCCACCACCTTTATTTTCCATCAACATTTTAGCGAAGGGATAACAACCAACGTAACACCAGCATAACCCAATAATATCTCATCGCTAAAAATCCATCTCTTCTCGTGTAACACACGGCCAAAGAACTGTTGCCGAACTAATCTGAAAATAAGCTATAGCTATTTACTTAGCTAAGCTTAGTTTAGCACAAGGCCAGAATGTAGAGCACCCAATGAGAATCGAACTCTTATAATGACCTATTAGCCTGGTTTGCTAACCATTACACCACAAAAACGTCCGAAAATGAGCAGCGTCTTGAGCGGAAGTCGCAGTAAATGCTAATTATTTCTTTTCATTTGTTCTTCACTATTCTTTTCAACGGATAGAAGAAAAGAGAAAAAAAATGTACTCCTCCCTTCCCACCACATAGACTAACAAATTGGTTCAGCAAAAATTAATCACCCGCCCACGTTGGGATTAATGTAATTGCTCATTTTAATTAAGTAGTTAATGATAACGTAATTTCGTTAGACAAGAGACCAGGGGCAGGGTAATTTCTGGAGCCATTTTTTTTTTTTTTTTTTTTTTTTTTTTTTAAGTGGCTGAAGGCTTATCAATATAAAAAAAAATCCCCGAACTTGGATTTTTTTTTTTTTTTTTGCATGGGGGTGGGAGGAATAGTTTTTCTTAAAAATATCGGTAATCTTTGAAAAGCAAACTTAAAGTATTGTGTAGTCCGTTGCGTCACCGAGAAGGGATTCAGCGGAACGCGTTCAAATCCCAGATCAGGTATTTGAATTTGTTTCGCTCAAGGAGTAGACTCTTTCTTCCCTAATTTCCTTTCCTTCCAAATCTTGATTTGAACGAAGGCGCGTTTAATATAACGGTTATTGGCGACCAGAGTTCAAGTCTTGGACCAGGCTGTTTGCGTTTCGCTTTAATGTAATGCCTCCTTGGCAAAGGCATGAACACATGTTTTCTCTCCACCCACTCGCCAGCCATGAAAATGATTGGTATTGGATGGGAATAATTGATAAGATATAACTACGTGAAAATTCTGTATTAATATTAGAAACTACTATTGTTTCATAACCATTATTATTACTGGCTTATAATTGCTTTCATATTGTTGGTATTAGGTAAGCATACTTGAAATTATAACTGCTCAGAAATAAAAGTGCAATTAAAAAAAAAATACAATAGAACACTAAAAATAAAGTTATAACATCAAATCTTTGGGGGGTGCTTTGTAGCGATATGATGACCGTGCTTGACTGCGACGTCGTAGTGAGAGTTCGAACTCGAGTCGCTTTTTACGTTCAGTTTTGGACTAAAATCCCCGGGCAAATTATGAATCTGCTTATCCCAACAGTTATGGGTTATACTATTCTTCAATGTTGGCTTTAGCATTAAATAACCCACGAAGGTAAATATGCCAATAAAAAAAATAGAAACCGAACCACGCTTACAAGTGAATTAAAATTCAGCGTTAATAAACCCAAAGAAGTTGGGATGCCGTCAACCAAACACGCTTACAAGTGAATTAAAATTCAGCGTTAATAAACCCAAAGTAGTTGGGATGCCATCAACCAAAAACTTCGAACAGGATGGTTTTAGTTTCGATAATACTCGAGTATTGCCCTTTTTGTAATAGGATGATCTCTACCTTGGTGGTGTCCGTATAAAACCGACTTTGTATCAAATTGTTTAATTAGTGATCATCCTTACTTCCACTAAAATTTCACGGGTGTGTTCCTTATAGGAGTGACACTGCTATGTTTTGTTTTTTTAAATGTTCTTGATGCACAAAATGGAGGAAATAAGATACTGATTAACTTGTTTCTGAAAGTAAAGTTTGTAGACGTCAGTAAGCTAATTAGTTTTCGGGATACTATTAGTCAGGAAAGTGACATGATTTATACTCCAACAAAGTCTATATCTTCGTTTTATTTTATTTTGTATTTTTTTACTCTGCGAAAAATAAACTGACAGGTTGAAG
>OY757915.1:19196340-19224563 GCA_963585895.1 Sepioteuthis lessoniana | reverse complement strand
ATCGAATTCCCTTTTCCCCAAGACCTTTTCCCACTTCTACAATTTACTCCCAAATTCCAAAATTATAACTGCTCACTTTTTTTTTGGCGATGGGTAGTAGAACTACATTATTTGCTTTTTTTTTTTTTTTTTTTTGTCTCCGTGCCATTTCCATAAATAGAAATCGGTATTTTTCGTTAGTTTTCGTAAATTGTTCTTATTTGTTATTTCAATATATTAAAATAACAAATAACTACAATTTAAAAAACATTTACTTTTGTTTTCAATTTTTTAAAATAGATATTTTCTATATCTGGTGATATTTAATCACCGTTTTTCCTGTTTCTCAATATGATGAGATTTTGTTTAATTAAAAAATGTTCAACTTCAAATTGATTTGCAAGAATTTCTTTAAATCAAGTGTGCAAGAATACCCTTTACTTTAATAAATAAAGAATAAAGAAAGAATAATTATTTTTAAAAAGTATGAAAATTTAGATGAACGCTTAAAATCCTTATTTTTAGTTAATCTTTGCTTATGTACTTCCCCCCATAGAAAAAGAAAAGGAGTAATTTATACATTCTTAGGTAAACCCTCTAGGCAATAAAATTCAGAGATATTAAGCACTACAGATATTTCATTTAGAACATAGTTTTTTTCGGGTTTTTTTAAGAACAACTAACTCGTCTTTCACGCAACATATGCATTATCAATATCTAGTCAATCATCTATGAACTTTGTAAAATATGTAATCATTGAAATAAATCAATTCTCTTTTATTTATTTATCTTCCACTAAATTAATTTCTTGTACCTTTCCAGAATAGCCTGGAAATTGATATTTTTAAACTTATTGTATATTATTGTAGACATAAAGCAACCGGCTATTGGCCGAATGAGTTGAGTGTTTGCCAGCGGTTCGGGAGATTGGGGTTCAGTCCTAGGTCGAGTCATACCAAAGACTCAAAAAATGGTACTTGATGCTTCTTTGCTTAACACTCAGCATTATAAGGAACATATCAAGAGTAAAGTGGAGTAATTCAGGGAATGGAGTAGCACCCTCCCCTCCACCTCAGTGTAGTAGCTATTGAAAAAGGATCCTTCTGATCATCCTTGACTATGTTTGCCAACTTTACTTCCTGTAAAACATCCCCTCAGAGGGCTATTTTGGACAGATACCAATTTCTTTTGTTAAGATATCAGCTGAATTTAATTTTTATAAATAGTTATTAGAAATACTTTTTTTTTTTTTCTTTCTTATCCATTCTTCCAAAATAAGAATAATTTACTGAGTTTTGCATAGTTGTGGTACAAAGCCGGGTATATAGAACACTCAGTGAGATTAAAACTTTTTATAAATAGATTGCTAATTCTAGCTCGTTAACCATTGCAAGCGCCCTAAAATGTGATTAGAATTGTGTAGTAGTATGGGGTCAGGCAAAGGTCAAGGGGCAAGCTGTGTTGCCGTTTGATATCTGACTCCATTCTGAAGTTATTTTATTTTACCCCATGTTGTCTTGTTGATGTAACTCCTTGAACAAGAAGGCCCAAAAAGAATTATACAAAAGAAGACAGCAACAGATAGGAGACAAAGCTGTTTTGTTTTATTTTCCTTTATTTCCTGGATTCCACAACCATTCAATGGGAGAGGGAATTTTCCCAGAATACAATTGAAATGGTTGAATCCCCCAGTCAAGGTGTCTAAAAATATGTTAATCATTTCTTGGTATATGCGTGTCCTCATTTGGTATTTTAAAGCTTTAACATGGTGTTAGTCACTTTTAGGAGTTTGTCCAAGTCCAGTGTTTTAGTTTGTAGTTTGGTAGGTTTATTTCGTAACCTTTTATATTTCGGCATACTGTTAACCGAGAGGGCTGCTACTAGTGAAAGGACTAGCCAATGCTTCGTCCAAAGATAAATCCGTAACGTCTTCCACCAGTTAGTAAGGTGTTGTCACTTTGCCAGTCACTGCCTGAAAAAGAATCAGCTTCCTCCTTTTGTCGGGAAGTCCCTTTTTCTTTATGCATGTGTCGTCCTTTTTTCCTGTCAGTGACCTCTGGGAGTTTCTGCATATTTTAATAATTTTCTTTTTTTAATTCAATTTTTTTTTTTTTTTCAAATTTATTTATTCATTCCCTACAGTAGTGAAAATTTTCCTTCTTTGTTTTATTGTCCTGAGTTCAAAAAACTAGATTTAAATTTAAGATTTTCTGACTCATCAAATTCATCCTTGCCAGCAAACAATAAGTTAACCTCATATCTACCTGAGCCAAATAAAATGGTTACTCTTTGTTGTCTTTCCTCTTCTCATATCAGCTGTCTTTATCTTTGTGGAAGTGTTGAATAGAGATGGACTTGGGTCAACATCTCCAAGCATTTAACATAGACTGCTATGTATACCAGACATGCATATATGATGTACACCCTCAATTTAAAAAAAAATAGTTCTCTTGTACATTGCACAGTACTTTCTATCTGGGATAAAAGGTCACTAGATATGACAAAAAACGAGAAAAATAGATGTATTTTTTAAATTTAAAAAGTATGTGGAATACTCAGTAGTCTATGGTAATGTAGGCTACAATAAATGTTTATGTTCTTTAGATAATTTACATGTCCAATAGGGGCATTATAGAGAGTCACATGACACTCCCGAAACACATTCACAACCTCTATTTACCTCTGTTCTTTGAACTTTAGAGACATTGTCTCTGACCCTGCCAGGGAACAGTAAAGTCACATAGCTATCTTTTATCTACCTTTATCAGGTAAGCCTTTTGCAATTTTGTACCCCTTCTACATACTTCTTATTTATGGAACAATATATATATAGTTTTTGCTGTTGAAACAAGTTTATTTATTTTTCTTTTAATACTGTTGGGATGTATGAGGATCATTCAATAAATAAGGTGAATTTTGCCAAAAGAGTTGCTAATAGGAAGCACTGTTTATAGTTGTACCTTTTTCAAGGAAATCAGTAGTGATGGGTCTTTTTTTGGCTAAAATATTCTTCCCTTTACGCATGATACATTAATAGGATCCACACTTTTATTTTTAGTTAAATTAGCTAAGAAAACATAACTCAGAATATTCTTGAAAAAAAGGATCCAAACCTAACTTACATAGAATATTTTTTAAGCCAATCAGCAAACACATAGATTAGAACATTCTCAAAAAAAATGGATCAAACACTAACTTGCCGAAAGATTTTTCATAGAACCAAAAAATAGGCACCTCAAAAAATGAGTAATTTCTACGATTCTCATAGGTTAGATCAGGTAACAAGTTGTGTTTACTCATAGGTTTGTACATTTGAATTTTAGTTGACTCGAAATAAAATCTACCCCGCGTAAACTTAAAATATCTTATTTTGATCCACTCAAAGGGTATAAAAACACAGAATTTTTTAGTTCAAAGGAGTAGGCGACAAACAGGCAATCACAGACAACCTGAAGACGATACGTATGGAAGAAAAAAGTCAGATGCACTCAAATACATTAACACGCCAACAGTGGACTTGAATGACCAATAGATTAAGTGACTTAGACATACCAGAACTCACACATACCCGCACACATACACATGAATGTAAGTATGAATTGACCTCTCTCTTTTATTCTTGACAAAAATATTCTTGTTTTGACATATTAACACACACCTCGAAACATAGCACAAATTTATGAACATTATTACCTTTTTAATTGTTATTTGATAAAGTAAAATTGTTTTTTAACATTCTTGTTTTTGCCAATTTTCTTTCATCTACGTTTGTACAAATTGTGTTGTATATTGTGAAACTGGCACTTGAATTTACATCTTAGAGAAATACTCATTCCTCCACACATTCTTCTATAAATTTCACTTGGTTTGCACTTCTCAATCATCAAAAATTTGATGACTGACCTCTGTTCAAACCTGGAGCACTCTGACTTGCTGCCATTTTGAATAGCATCAAAACAAATAGTTTTGTGAGATTCAAATAATTTTTGCTATCAACCAATTCCAAACGATGCAGAGTTTACTTTTATTAAAAAAAATTTATTTTGCTTTTTTCAAAAAAATTCCCCTTATTCATTGAATGACAATCCTATATTGTGTGTATGAAATATCAAATTTCCTCATATGTGTAAATGAACTTGTCTTTCCTTCTATTATGTTCATTGTAAGTATATTATGGATACTGAGCCAATGGCCTAATGAGTAGTGTTTGTCAATGGTCCAGGAGACCGGAGTTCAATCTCAGGTCAAGTTACACCAAAGACTCAAAAAAATAGTATTTGATGCTGCCTTGCTTAGCACTCAGTACTATAAAGTGAGGATCAAGGGTAAAGTGGAGCAAACCTTGGGGTGTAGTAGCTATTTGAAAAGGAAGCCTTCGGGTTACCTTTGACTAAGGTCGCCAACTTTATATTATGGATATTTCTTGGTGGGTTATTTTGGGTAAGCACAAACAGATATTATTATGCCACAAAATTACTGGTTGATTTCCTTGACCAAATAAATGACATGTAATGGTCCCTATCCTATGTATGTCACAAAATCTAAGAACAGAAAAAGACCCAGGTGTGTTATGGCTTTCTGAAATAACTTTTCCTTACTTTTGCTACCAAGAGTTAGTGGGGGCTGAAACTTAGCTTTTTCCTTCTAATCAATAGCTGTCTGAAATCTGAAGAATCCAAACCAAAAACATCAGTCCCAAAATTATATGATGGTAACCAAGTTTATTCCTCTAAAGAAATTCAGGACTGACACATAATCTAAAATTTAGGACTGACAGATGTTCAAAAATTTAGGACTGACACATCTTCAAAAATCTAGGACTGACACATAATCTAAATTTTAGGACTGACACATCTTTAAAAATTATAGAGTAACACAAAATCTAAAATTTAGGACTGACACATAATCTAAAATTCAGGACTGACACATCTTTAAAAATTCTAGAGTAACACATAATCTGAAATTTAGGACTGACACCTCTTCAAAAATTCAGGATTGACACATAATCTAAATTTTAGGACTGACACATCTTCAGAAATTTAGGACTGACACATAATCTAAAATTTAGAACTGACAGATGTTCAAAAATTTTGGACTGACACATAATCTAAAATTCAGGACTGACACATCTTTAAAAATTCTCGAGTAACTATTTAACTTTGTTGACTTATGTTTACAAATATATATATATAATATATATGTATAAACTGGATTTGGCATTAAATAACCTACAGTAGTTGATATTCCTTAAAACCAAACCAAACTTTTTATCTGGACAATTCCTCTGCTACAAAATTAAGCTAAATTTGTTTGTTACACATAACTTGGTTCAACATACATGTTACTCTAATAACAGTTTTTTCCCCTTCATTGCATCATTCATAGAAATTAATGGATTTACCTCTAATTTTTCTTCAAATTAATGTCTTCTTTCAAGTTCTGAGATCTTTCATACCATTTTTAGTCCTTAGAATTGTAATCTCACTTCAAACCATTTCCAAATCCATCTTTCATTTATTACAACCATTGCTGTAAGCTTCAGAGTTTTTTGTCAAGCTTCAATTACACATTTTTTTAAATTAAGCATGAAGAATAAACAGTGTTGATTGATTGGTTTGGTTTGGATTGGTTTCTTTGTTTAATGGCATATCAACCTTTGTAGGTTATTTAATGCCAAAGCCATTCTCCTAGAAGAACAGTAGTGGTACTATTTAACCCAGAGCTGGGAGGATAAGGGGGATCATACCTTTACCAAGGGTATATACCTGAAAGTGAATGTAATAGCACGACTGGAATATGAACTCACTTACTACGATTCCGCAGTCCATCGTTTTAGCTATAACACCATGAGGATACCCCCCTGAGTATTGATTGAACATTTTATATTGACATATGATTTTCACCAAAATTAAACATGAAGAATAAACAGTGTTGATTGGACATTTTATATTGGATGACCAGCTAGAACTTATCTACAACAGCTCTGTGGGGACACAGGATGTGGTCTAGAAGACCTCATGAAAGCAATGGACACTAGAGACGAGTGGCGAGAGAGAGTCTGGGAAATCTGTGCTAGTGACACAACATAATGACGATGATGATATTGACATGATTTTCACTAAAATTAAACATGAAGAATAAACAGTGTTGACTGAACATTTTATATTCAACTATGATCAAAATATGATTAAATTATCAGATAAAAGATGCCAGGATTTTACTATTTCTAATAGAACAGACCTAAAAGGATATTAATTGGCATTCATTACCAAAATTTACAGCATGGAATCATGGTAGACAAAAAAAAATCGAGTTTAATCTTAGAATATTCTGAGAATTTAGATTTTTGCATGGGTGTGTACTTATTTTTGGACAACTACATTTCCATATTTTGATTATATAAGATTCAACTAAAAATAATATAATCCTAATGTCTTTGGTTTAGAAGAAAATAAACATTTGAGTTTTACAATTCTTATATATATATATATATATATATATATATATATATATATATATATGAAAATGTGCAGAGATGATAAGACACAAGGTATTGAGAGTAGGATTTTATTTGTAGAAATATTTGCCATTGTTAAATGTTTCGGTTTTTAGCCCGTCATCAGGTTGTGTAAGTTATTAAATAAAATGAAAAGGATGAGAAAGTTTTAAAACATTCTATTTTCATTGGGAGTGTCCTGTTTCATATTGGTATGGTGTAATTCCAAAACTTATTTATAAAAAAAACATGCCACATCAGACTATCTATCTATCTATCTATCTATCTATCTATCTCTGTTGATATTTATATAATTTAGTTCATATCCGCCTATTACAAGCATTCCATAATATATCTATTCATTTTTATCAGTATTAACCTTCTTTCTATATCTGTGTGTTTAATTTAACTATCTGTTTTTCTATCTCTCTATCTTTTTAAATATACATAAAAACAATGAAGCCAAATTATTTTAAATTGGGATTTTGTAACTTTTCAGCACCAGAGTGTTTGCCAACAGCCTGAAAGACTGGGGTTCAGTCCCAGGTTGAGTCATGCCAAAGACTCAAAAAATGGTTCTTGATGCTACCTCACTTAACACTCAACATTATAAGGTACAGATCAAGGGCAAAGTGGAGCAATCCAGGGAAAGGAGTAGCACCCTCTCCTACAACTTGATATAGTAGCTAATGAAAAGGGTTGCCCTCAATTACAGTCCCTAACTTTACTTATATTTACAGTGAGAGAGAGAGAGAGAGAGAGAGAGAGAGAGAGAGAGAGAGAGTGAAATGAACTAATTGTTCAAAAATATTTTTCTTAAATGAAAAAAGTGCTCAAATACTGGCTAGTAGAACAAGATAAAACCAAAAATAGATGAATTATTTCCTCACATCTTCATGTCAGCTTCATATCTAAAAGTTTCATGTATTTTTTTTTCCAAATACATTAGACTTTTAGTGATGAAACGATTTATTTTAGGCAATAAATAGATAGATAGATAGATAGATAGATAGATGGATATAAACAGACATAGATAGATAGATAGATAGATAGATAGATAGATATAAACAGACATAGATAGATAGATAGATAGATAGATAGATAGATAGATAGATGGATATAAACAGACACAGATAGATAGATAGATAGATAGATAGATATAAACAGACATAGATAGATAGATAGATAGATAGATAGAAACAGACATTGATAGATAGATAGATAGATTAAATGATACTATCAAAGATGCTTTGTAAAAGTTTTAAGTCTTTAGAAGGAAGTGGAACAAAAAAGCTTTCTTTTTTTAAATGGGAGGGTGCCCAAAGAAAGAAAGAAAAAAAGTATGTTTAAAATTTTTACAGGTCAAGAAATGGAACTGTTCCTTACATATCTGTATCTCAGAGATATCATTAATTTTACAAGTATTAATTACTAACCTGCTGAGCCTATAGAAATCTGAAAAAGTCCCCATGGCGTAGTGGTTAACATACTCAACTGCAACATTTTAGTAAGCAAGTTCAAACTCAAATTGCACAATTGCATTCACTTTTAGACTAATAACCCTTAGGAAAGGCATGAACCTCCTTATCCCTCCAGCTATGGGTTAAATAGTACCACTACTGTCTTTCTACAAAGATAGCTTTAGCATTAAATAATCCATAAAGGCTGATATGCCATTAAATAATAAAAAAAAACAAAACTGTGGTGTAATGATTAGTAAACCAGATTAACAGATCATTGTTATTGAGTTGGATCCTCACTGGGTGCCCCATATTTCTGACCTTGTGCCACGTCTAAGCCAAGCTTAGTAAATAAGTGGTTAAATGCAGGAGTACAAATTTGCAGAGTGGTAGTAATTGGATCGAGCACTACCACTAACACATCGTCAACCTTATCATTTGAGACTATTTACCACTTTCCAAGGGTGAATAAGACACAAGGTCAAAGTTTAAAGCAAGGACCAAACAACAAAGGGTTCATATTTACTGCAATTAAAAGTGATTAAGAATTTAAACAAAAAACCTGGTGGATTATAAAATAGGGTATCTGGTATTATCAGTAAAAGTCAATAATAGACTGAAATTATTAGTATAAAAGAAACCATTGATTATGAGGACTTAAAAAATAGAACAGCCAAAGGTTGTCAAATAAATGCATTTTCTACTATAATAAAAAGACTTATCAGATAAATGCATTTTCTACAATAGTAAAATGAAACATTCAGATAAGTGAATTTTCCACTATAAAAAAATGACGGATCAGACTAATGAAATAAATGCCATTTCTACTATAAAAAAAACTAGTGTGATAAATGCATTTTCTACTATAAAAAGACTAATGTGATAAGTCCATTTTCTACTATTAAAAAGTTTAATCAGATTAATATATTTTTTGCTATAATATAAAAATAAGAAGAATACATTTGATAGTAGAAAAAGACTAATCAGTTAATGTGTTTTCTACTGTAATAAATATATTAATCTCAGATAAATGTATTTTGTACTATAATAAAAAGAAGAATCTGGTAAATGCATTTTTTTGCAAAAAAAACATCAAATAAATGCATTTTCTACTTAAAAAAAAAAAATAATCAGATAAATACATTTTTTCTATAATAAAAAGACTAATCTTAAATAAATGCATTTTCTAATATAAAAAAGGATTAATCAGATAAATTCATTTTCTACTATAATAAAATAACTAATCTCTGATGAAAAGCATTTTCTACTATAAAAGAAAATTCCAAAAGAATATATTTTCTACTTTAAAAGAAGATTAAACAGATAATGGCATTTTCTAGAATAGTAAAAAGTCTAATCAATCTAATTCAAATATGTATTCTATTATTAGAGAATTTAACCTGTGTGTTTAACATGCTCACTGCTACAAATGTATATGTGCATTCAATAGGTTTCCAGACTGTTTTTATATAGACATTTAAAATTGTTGTAGACTCTTGAAAATTCAGTATGTTCTTGCTATACATCTTATGGGATGACTGACCAATTTCTAGGATTTCAGCTTCAAATGAACAGCTACAGCAGGAATTCGAATACACCCTACTAAAACCTGATTGTTTCAGCTGGTGAATTTCAAAAATGCAATCTGAACATGAGGACACTTTAGAGGAACGATATGCAATAAAATTGTTTTAAACTTGGAAAAAATGATGCCACAGAAACGTATGGAATGCTTCAGACTGCTTTTAGACCATCTTGCATGAATCAAGCATCAGTTTTGGAGTGGCATAAGAGATTCAAGGAAGGCAAGGAGTCTGTGAGGGATTATGAAAGGTGTGGGAGGAGTCAGGAAGTCAATACACCAGAGTTGATTGGCCAAAGGGTTAGGGTTAGGGTTACTATGTTGAGGTTTTAAGGGAGTTCAGGAAGAGATTCCATTGGATCCTATTTACCCAACCCCTCCGCTCGGGCAGGATATGACACAAGGTCAATTTTTTTTAGTGGAGTTTAACAGGTTTGAATTCAGAGTTTTCCTTCTCCTAGACTAGTTGCCTTACCAAGGGCTGAAGAACCAAGTCTGCCCTACTATTTACCCATAGCTGGAGGGAGAATAATTAGATTCATTCCTTTCCCAAGGGTATTAGTGCTATGTGAAATGCAATCAGTCTTGTACAGGAATTGAACTCGTATCGCCGTGTCCATATCCTGTGACGATAACCATTACACCAGATTCCATTGGAAGAGGCCAGCTCTCTTCAAATTGGATCAGTGGCTTTTCCATCAGGACAATGCACCAGTCTACAACTCCATCCTTGTCACAGACTATTTGACCAAAATGGGCATCAAGACAGTTCCTCAGCCTCCCTATAGTTTAGAGCTTGCTCCCTGTGATTTTTGCTTATTCCCTAAGCTCAGAGGCTGTCGTTATGAGACAATTGAGAAGATGAAAGAGGCTGTGACTAAGGTCATTGACACGCTCACACAAGAGGACTTCCATGGGGCCTTTCAGAAGTTGTTGGGATGGTACAACAGGCGCATTGCAGCCGGAGGAGATTACTTCAAAGGGGACTAGAGTTTCATGTGTGTACTATCAATAAAAGTGCCCATACAAAAAAAGTCTGGAAACTTATTTAATGATCCTCGTATATATCCATGAATAGGATTCAGCATAAGATAACCTACAAAGGTTGATATGCCGTAAAACACAACCAACCAACCAACAAACAAACACGACCTTCGAAAATAACAAAAGAAAATTCTAACAAGTTTGTGGAGTGTGTACTGTCACGTGATGGCTCACGGAGACGAGGAGGTGGGAATGATACTCTCCCCTCGTTGAACTAAAATTATCTAGCAGTCAAAAAGTGACCGTTATGAGAGAATGTGGGTCACACAGATGTTTGCACCTAAGTGACCTTGGGTCGCCGGACATCGGAAGGGGAAGGAGAAAATGAAGCCAAATGATTGGCGGGGGACCCCAAACGGAAGTGGGGTTCCCTTCCCCTCAACGGAAGTAAATACAAAAAAGGGAGTTTTTGGACAAGTCCCGTGGCAGACGGACGATAGCCATTTCACTCCGGGCTAAAGACAAAAGACTGAGACATGAGAGACCCGAGTCTCTCAAGCCAGCATTAAAAACAGTACAAAGTCTATTAGCCCGTGAAAGAAGAGAAATTCTCCAGTGGAACCCCGTCGAAAAACTAAGATAAGTAACTTTGGGACATTTTTCCGTTACACCCAAATTTTGTTATCACTCTCTCTCCCAATTTGAAAAAGGATAAAAGCCAAGAAAAGACATTCATATTCATGGACTATCCTATTATATATTTTTGACACTTTGAACATATATATGTATATAACCGTAGTAAAGAACCTACGTATTTTCATTTTTTTATGTTATCATTTCATGCTTTCCTTTCAGCTTCTATTCGCCTTACATTATCTTGCTTAGAACTGTCCTATTAATTCCTAAAGTATCACACGGGAAACCGGAGTTGCCGACTGTAGCAATATTAATATTATTACAACTAAGACCTATAGGCCCGTATTCTTCAATTATCTAAGGGAAAGAAGTTTAGTGGCCTGGTGGGTGTGTGATAGTGTGAAATTTTGGACCCCTTTGCCAGCGGTGGCCAGTCTGGCCCTAAATTATTCCCTCACGTAATATGCCAGTTCTTATCTGCCTGAGAAAAGAACTCTGAACAGGACTTATTTCTGTAGGGGATCAAGTGCCAACCTGCCCCGTCTTCACACGTGCGAAAATAAAGTCCCGTTTAGGGATTTTAGTCAATTTCCCCGTCACAGTACGAAAACAAATTAATAATCAGATGCTAAAGAAACTAAACAATTATAGAGTGAAATATGGAAATGGAAAGAACATAACAGAAATACTGAATGGATTAATAATCTGAAAAAAACAATTAGAACTTGATGAAGTCCCTGAGGCAAATGTTGTATACTTCTATGCAGATGCATGCATGCATAAAGAATCATAATGACGAACTGTCTTTGGGAAGTGCCCGTGGTGTAATGGTTATCGTCGTCGGAAATGAACACGGCGACACGAGTTCAAATCCTGGACGAGACTGATTGCATTTCACATAGCACTAATACCCTTGGGAAAGGTATGAATCCAATTATTCTCCCTCCAGCTATGGGTAAAATAAGTGAAAGTATTTTATTATATAAACCAACTTCAGTTTAGCATTGTAAGGAGGACGGCACTGAGCTATGACCTGCTTTATTTTCGTCTGCCAGCTGGACGCTTTATGGAGGTATGTGTTATTGTTATTCTACAGATTTGGTATTAAATAACCCATGAAGGTTGATATGGTTTAGTTTGGTTTGGTTGGGTTTTATGGCATATCAACCATTGAAGGTTATTTAATGCCAAATCCTATTTATACATATATATTAAACATATATAATTTGTAAACACATTTTGTAGATAACATTTTTAAATGAGCCTGAGCTCATTTTTTTTTTTGTTCCCATTTAGTTTCAGTTATTTCTAGTTATTACCAATCATTTGCCAGCACTCAGTTAAATGGCCTCAAGTATTGCTATATAACTGTCACAATTTGATATCAGTCCTTTGTTTGCAAACATAGTTGGTAAGTAATTTCATTGTTAAATAAGTCAGAACTGTGGGGTTTGAAGGCTTTTTAGATGGTCAGGGGCTAAGGGCAAGGCTGTGTTGCTGTAAGATATCTGACTCCATATTTTGGTTATATTATTTTACCCACGTTGATTGGCCGGCGTAATGCCTTGTCCAAAGAAAGTCCAAAAGAAATATGCAAAAAGAAAAGATAGAAACAGATAAGAGACGAAAACATTTCTTCCATACTTTCCTTTATTTACTTGGTGAATGG
This sequence comes from Sepioteuthis lessoniana, assembly GCA_963585895.1. Taxonomy (NCBI): domain Eukaryota; kingdom Metazoa; phylum Mollusca; class Cephalopoda; order Myopsida; family Loliginidae; genus Sepioteuthis; species Sepioteuthis lessoniana. The sequence continues at coordinate 19,211,757 of OY757915.1, read as the reverse complement.
ACTAATCAACGCTACATCCTAAGACGCAGCGTGGTGCCCAAAACACCAGACAATAAAATCGGTGTTGTCGGTTCGACGTCACTACCTGAAAAAGAGGTCGGTTCACAGAAAACCTGAGTATTTATCTCTCTACACCGGCTCCAAATTCGCTACTCCAAAATCCTTCTAATTTTGGCGCGACCGCTTCCCATTGGCTACTTTACTTTTTATTATTTTTCTTTTTTCTGATTTTTAACCGGATGGATGCGTGGAGCCTTATGCGTGGCGACGCGTTTATACATTTTGTATCTGGCAGCCAACGAGTCAATATCCGATTGGGAGTTTTATTGTTAATTCCTAAATCCCCACAGAACCAATTTGTTTACATACTAGTATTACTATTGTTTCTACACCGTTAAACAGTTTCAATTATTGCTATCTAACGCTTATAATAATATTCAATATTAAACATTTGTTTGCACACAGTGAAGTGGTTCCAAGTATTGCTATATAACACTAATTATTCTATTGAAAACTATTCATTCATTTGCACTCAGTCAAATGATTTCAAGTATTGCTATATTATACTAATAATTCAATTTAGGCACACAGAATTTCAAGTATTATTTAACACAGTTCTATTCAACACTATTCATTCATTTGCACACAGTTAAATGGTTCTAAGTATTGCTATGTTATACCAATATTTCAATTTAGGCACACAGTTAAAAAGTTTCAAGTATTGCAATTTACCACTAATAATTCTATTCAACATTATTCATTTGTTGGCACACAGTTAAATGGTTCCAAGTATTGCAATGTATTACAAACAATTCAATTAAACATTAGTTATTTGTTTACACACAGTTAAATGATGAAACAGTTCTATTTCTCACAATTCAATTTAGCATAAGTCATTTGTTTGTGCACGGTTTAAATGTCAAACTGCTTTGTTTGACCTAAAGATAGGACCCTATCAGGTGCTACCGCTTCAGTTCAGAGTGGACCAGGGAATGATGGCAATGAAGGGGTACTCCACATTCCCCAAAGCTCTAGTATTACTAGAGCCTCACCATCAGATTGTTTTGAGTCAAATCAGGACATAATTACATAGTTTCAAGTAATTATTTCTATTTAATAATAATCATTTGTTTGCATATAGTTATATTGTTTCAAAGCACTAATAATAATAATCCTAAATAAACAATTATAGTTTCAAGTAACAATCAATACAAATAATTTTGACATATTTATATGGTATTCTTATTTAATACAAATAATTTTTAGATAGATCTATTTGACCCGTAGATGTGACCCTAACATGCACAATTATATGGCATCAAGTAATCCCATTACAAATAATTTTTAAACAGATCTATTAAATCATAGATGGGACCTTAACATATACAGAAATATGACATCAAGTATTCCTAATACAAATAATTTTTAAACAAATCTATTTGACCCCTAGATGAGACCGTAGCTTGCACAGTTATATGGCATCAAGTATTACTAATACAAATAATTTTTAAACAGATCTATTTGACCCCTAGATGAGACCCTAGCTTGCACAGTTATATGGCATCAAGTATTCCTAATACAAATAATTTTTAAACAGATCTATTTGACCCCTAGATGAGACCGTAGCTTTCACAGTTATATGGCATCAAGTATTCCTGATACAAATAATTTTTAAACAGATCTATTTGACCCCTAGATGAGACCCTAGCTTGCACAGTTATATGGCATCAAGTATTCGTAATACAAATAATTTTTAAACAGATCTATATTGCAACCTGACTTCAATGTTTCATTGCATTTTTTTATATTCTACTTTGTTTATAATCATTTGTTTGCTAATAATTATACATATTCCTCTCTGATAATTCAAGTAACTTTGTTTAAAGTAACTATTCCTATTCAATAATAGTCATTTGCTTGCACAATTATATTTTCAAGTGTTCCAATCTAATTCTCCTTTGGTGCTCCATACGTCTGGCTTTGTGTAAAATCAAGTTTAGCAAAGTAAACATCTACAGCTTATTTTTGTTTATTGTTTGACCATGTATCATGCTGCTCTAAGGCTAAAGAGCCCAGTTTGCCCTACTGTTTCCCAATAGCTGAGGGGAAAATTGATTCATACCTTTCTCAAAAGCATTTGTGTGACCCACAGCTGGTACCCTAACAAGTATTACCACTCTGGGTCAAAGTTGACCAGGGAGTAATGACACAGAAAAGGTACTTCACATGCACTCTGATGCAGTTTAAAGTTGAAATTACGATTCAAATGTCTTTAATTTTTGGTAATTGTGTTGTCATTTTTTATACCCACCTTTCATATACTGCTTATTCATAAAACAATATGTGCACATTTTATTTGTTGGGACACATTCGTATATTCTTTTGAATACTCCTTGTAAGTTTATGTTTGTATTAAGTGATCCTATATTTGTAAATGAGCTTAGCTTGTCTTTCCTTCCGTTTATTCAGTGTTAGTATATCAGTGAATATACTCATGCTAATATTGGACCTCGCTGGGTAGGGACTTGATTAAATATCTTCCCTAGCACCAACAACCTCAATAGTGCTTTTATTAGAGACTAAGAGCTTGAACAAAGGACATGGGTTTTTTTTCAAATTCTCTGATCATTATATGACGAGAATGACTTGAGAGGAAATCTGACTGACTCACACATTTCTGCTTAATATCGACACTGTACCTGATACAGCAAAGCTCTGCCCACCTCAGTTAACTGCTGACAATCGATGTTCTTAATGGCCAAATATCAAATTTCCCCACCAATTGATCGACATGGCCAAATATCTTCTTTGAAACACTCACTCATCGCCAAAAATGATTACATGTGTACTCATATTAACATGACCTTATATCACCATGTTCTTAAGGACGACTTCTTAATTTTTTAGAATTCCATCAATGTGTACTTTATTAGAGGTTTGGTTTGGTTTCTTTGTTTAATGGTATATCAACCTTATGGGTTATTTAATGCCAAAGATATCTTTGTTAAAGGTACTATTTAATCCATAGCTGGAGAGATAAGGGAGTTTATACCTTCCCCATGGATATTAATCCAAAGGTAAATACAATAACACATTTACCCCTATACCACAGTCCAGCTCATTAGTCATTACCTCATGAGGACTCCCTTGTATATATATATATATATATATATATTTTATATGTCCTAGTAGGTAGAGTGTTTGCCTATGGCCTGGGAGACTGAGGATCAATCCCAGGTCAAGTCATACCAATGGTTCAAAAAATGGTACTTAATACCTTCTTGCTTAATACTCAGCATCATGAGGAACGTATCAAGAATAAAATGGAACAATCCAGGGAAAGGAGTAGCAACCTCCCTTACACCATGGTATAGTAGTTATAGAAAAGGGAGCCTTCGGGTCACCCTCAACTGTGGTCACCAACTTTATATATATAAACATATGCACATATATGTAAAAAAAAAATTGTCGTGGGTCTAAAGAGAGAATAAAAATATTTTAAAATAGGTAGGTCTACAAAGAGATTTGTATTTTTTAGAATTTATTTATTTATTTTGTTCTTACATGCATATTTATATATATATATATATATATATAAACCTATGAATATATATATATACATATATAGATATATGTGCATATACTTATATATATATATATACATATACATATGCATATATATATATACTTATATAAATATATTTGCATATATGTGCATATACTTCTGTATTTAAATATATGTCTATATAAACACATGCATATATATATATATATATATATATACATATATATATATAAATATTTTAAAATAGGTAGGTCCACGAAGAGATCTGTATTTTTTAGAATTTATTTCTTTATTTTGTTCTTACATACGTGTATGTTTCAACCTTGTTGCTTTCGTCAGAGAACATATAAAATGAATATATAAGTGTCAATATTAAGCAGAAATATATGCACATATATGCAAATATATATATAGCATATGCACATATATGTAAATATATTTATATATGTATATATATATATGCATATGTTTATATATATATATATATATATAAGCATATGCACATATATGCAAATATTTTTATATATGCATAAATATGCATGTTTATATATATATATATATATATATATTTGTTGGGTTGAGTGAACTCCAGTCAAATAACAAAACAATTGTGAAGGCAATGCTTTGAGGAGAGAATTTCAAAATCAAAACTAAGGAGAGAAGCTCTTGTATCAAATCTCTGCTGATTTGTAAGTATGTTATGATGTGAAAAGTTCAAAGAGAAGGTGCTCTGAAATAAAATTTGCAGTTTGCATAGTCACCCGTTATCTTGCTATGTTTGTCACTGGACTGTCGCTATGTAGACTAAGAGAGTGGCATACGTGTCGTACAAGCGAATGCTTCTAAAATCCAATGACATACAGATGTCTTACTACCTTACCATCTTATGTATCTTGTATATTTTTGACAAATTGAATTAGTTATTTACCAGGATATTTGAATTGGAATTTTGGTGGTAAAGACAACTATCATCTATTAAGATGTGGTAGTCATATATATATATATATATATATATATGCATAAAAAAAATTTTAAAAAATGTAAACAAAGGCTGCTGCTGCTGTTGCTAAAATAAAATACCTTAAAAATTCCCTTAGCCAATGTGGTCCGCTTGGTGGCCGAGAGGTCTGAAACTCAGTCTAATGTAAAGTTGGACGGGTTTCGATCCCGGCTTCGAGCGTCCTGCGTGTCTAGCCACACTGAAGAGTTCTGATAGAACGAAACAGTCTGTCTGTGGATGACTAAATATAAATATAGAGAAGAAAATTCTCCAGTGGAACCCCGTCAAAAAAATAAGATAAGTAACTTTGGGGACATTTTTCCTTTACACCCAAATTTTGTTTACCACTCTCTCTCTCAATTTGAAAAAGGATAAAAACCAAGAAAAGACATTCATATTCATGGACAATCCAATTATATGTTTTGACTCTTTGAACGTATATATATAACCGTAGTAAAGAACCTATGTATTTTCATTTTTACCATGTGGTCTATGTTGTTATTCCATGCTTTCCTTTCAGCTTCTATTCGCCTTATGTTATCTTGCTTAGAATTGTCCTATTAATTCCTAAAGTATCACATGGGAAACCGGAGTTGCCGACTACTGCAATATTAATATTATTACAACTAAGACCTATAGGCCCGTATTTCTTCTGTTATCTAAGGGAAAGAAGTTTAGCGGCCTGGTGGGTGTGTGATAGTGTGAAATTTTGGACCCCTTTGCCAGCGGCGGTCAGTCTGGTCCTAAATTATTCCCTCACGTAATATGCCAGTTCTTACATGCCTGAGAGAAAAACTCTGAACAGGACTTATTTCTGTAGGGGATCAAGTGCCAACCTGCCCCGTCTTCACACGTGCGAAAATAAAGTCCCGTTATGGGATTTTAGTCAATTTGCCGTCACATTTGCAGCATGGAATATTGGGTTTGCTTTTGGTGCTGCAAGACTCGTGGAGAGGTTATGCTTATTGAGACGAAATTGAGTTATGAGAAGTTGAGATGGTTGAGATGGCAGCGTGCGTCGTCAGACGTGTGAGGGATTGTATTCGTTGGATTTTGACGAAAGACATTGTTGCAGTTGTAGGAATTGAACTTTGGATGTCACCGAGTAGTTTTGTGTGTCTGGTATTTGGGGAGAGTATGCGTTATCTCCATTAAGGTGGCCCAGAGGTGAATTGAGAGCTAGCGTGTCGAGAGCGGGATTACGCGTCAGATCGACATAGCCAATTTTGGGGTGACATAAAGTTGTGCCGATGCGACATGTTGAATGCATCTAATTTATATTCAACTGGGATTCCTTGAAAGGAATCCATAAATTAGATGGGTTCCCTCGATTGTCCATGCTGCTGCTGCTGCTACTATTCTAGAGCTGCAGTGAGATGTCTGTACTGGGCGGCATTGTCCAGCTAAAAAGCATCACTATTGAAGAACGGCCAGTGTGACGTCTGCACTGGTCGGCGTTCTCCAGCCAAAGAGAGTGTGTTTGGCAGCTCACCCGATTTGGTGGCCGGAAATGAAGGTCTGGGCTAAATAGGATAAGTCATCCTGATTGGGTGAAATTAAGTGTCGAATTAAATTGCGCGCCAAACCAAAATACGAAATTTTTCCTTTCTCTACAGTGTGAACCGTATAAGACACAGCCATATCACCCTCAATCGAATGGATTGGCGGAAAGAATTGTGCAGACCGTAAAAACGGGACTGAAAGCATGTTCTCAGCGAAAAGAAAAAATAGTTTCTACCAAAATTGCTTTAAAGCTATCACACAATACCACATGCTGGAAGACTAGAAAGCCCGTCAGCTTTAATAGGAAGGCAAATTAGAGCTCCACTAACGATGTCGTATTCCACAAATGAAAAAATGTGGTACAAAAAGAACAAATTTGGAAAGGACAGAATTTATCATGCAAAAAGGCCACAATACAGCTGTAATAAATAGAGAAAAGGGGAACAGGGTATTAGCCTATGCAGATCAAATAAGGCCCCAGGGCAAATATGAAGATTTATAGCGATGGGGATATTATTATTATTAGGTTTAAGTTGGTTTTGCGTTAGTTCTGTTGGTATTACATTGGTTGCGTTGGTATTACGTTGGTATTTCGTTGGTAGTGTTGGTATTACGTTGGTTGTTATCCCCTCGCTAAATGTTGATGGAAAATAAAGGTGGTGGAGAAGAACGAAGACGTCGTTAGGTTTTGTATCAAGGTTTTAATGGCAGCATGAAGTAAAGGGTTTACGCTGGTATGCTGAGAGTCTTGTAGGGAGGAAAGAAGGAAGGAAGCTGTTGTAGAGTATCATCCAATTCATTTTCAACTAGGATCCCTTGGTCTAGAAGAATAGACACAAGGGGTCCATAAACTAGATGGCTCTCCTCATAGTGTATGATGCTGCTGCTGCTATTCAAGAGCAGACGATAAGACGTCCGTTCCCATTGAGGATTTCTGAGGAAGGGAGTGTTTCGCGGGCTCTCTTCAATTTTTGGTTCTGCTAGGAATTATGGTTTGGGCTGAATAGGACAGGTAATCCTGATTGGGTGAAAATGTTCGGCGACTCTAACGGTCAAATTAAATTACGCTCCAAACAAAAAATACGAAGTTCTTTCGGCTACAGAGCAACATGATAAAGAAATTTTTATAGTCCCTTCTGTTAATGATTTATTAGAACAGCCTTTACAGAATGAAACGTCAGAAGACGAAATAATGCATGATCAAGTGGGCCAGAATGAGTTAGAAAACTCGGATGAAGATCAAATAATGCAAGAAGATGACCCTGATTACAGCTTAGTGCGGGACAGATCCAGATCTCCCAGAGAAAGAAATATGGGAGAGAGAAAAGGGGAGTAAAGTCATCCTGAAAATGAAACAATCACTAGAAGTACAAGACCTACTAGGAGCATAAAACCTATACATTTCAGGGAGATGTAGTGATACTGGCAAATTAATCTGCCCACTTAACATAAGTGTAAGAGAGAGCCTATATAAATCTCTCACTTATAACAACCGAGGAAGCTTGATTAACCACTAAGCAGTGCTATCCTTTCACATCACAACGCAAATCAAATATTTAAAATATATGTAAAAACAGATTTGGCATTAAATAACCAACAATGGTTGATATGTTACCAAACCAAACCAAACTAAACCAAACAATCATCTGATGAAATATGCAAGTGGAAAGGACAAAGAAGGAGGAATAAATGCTCAATATTTATAGGACAATGCAAAAATGACTGCATGGCAGAGCAACAGAAATAGAAAGTAGAAGATGGGATAAACGTAAAAAACACTGCACTGGTGTAACACAGTTGCCGTGATGATTAATTATCTTATTTCCTTGTTTAGTTAGGCTGCGAGTTTTTCTGTTAGCAGTTAAGTTAGCTAAAATCTTTGAGCGGAAATGTAAGTCAAATTGGAAAGTTTAAGTGAGTACATAACGATCAACACAGGAAAGCCAAAATGTAAACAAAATGGATTCATGTCTTGTCTGTGACAGGTTTGATAGGGGAAATGAAAACAGTGAATTAAGGACACGTAAGAGATGATGCAATAATTTAGCAAGATGACATCACCCTACCGATATCCTGAATTTAAATATAAAAATAAGCGAATTTTGAAAATGTTGTCTGTTAGAAGTTTGCGTTCAGAGAGTTCGGTTGGGCAGGGGATGTCTCTTTGTGTCTGTTCATAGACCCTTACAGATCTCTCTCTCTCTCTCTCTCTCTCTCTCTCTCTCTCTCTCTCTCTCTCTTGCTACTGTATGCAGTCTGAACATCAAACAATAAATGATTATCAATTGTTGATGGATAGTTCTTGTTTTTGAATTGCCAACATCCAGGCAACATTGTTCCAACGGATCACCCCGACCGTCAGAAGAAATTCCGTGTGAATCGTATCATTCTTTATCTGTGGATCTTTCAAACACAGCATGGGCACAGAGAAAATTGATAAACAAACTATCTGGAAACACATTTGGACAAAGCGATAGTGTTAAAATTGGTGCTATGGTACTATATTTGCCACTGTGCCCAAGATAAGAACCCAAATGGTGCAAACTATAGTATCGTAATGGGATAAAACAATGGCATCATTAATGGAAATTTTTGCATTGTGCAAGGAATATTGAGAATTTATTATTAACCTTTCTTAACATAAGTCAACAAAGTTAAATAGTTCCAAGTATTGCTACGTGTAACTAACAATTCAATCAAACATCAGTCATTTGTTTATACAGTTAAATGGTCAAACAGTTCTATTTCAAGCAATTCAATTTAACATTTGTCATTTGTTTGCACTAAGTTTAAATGGCAAACAATTCTATTTGACCCATAGATAGGACCCTATCAGGTGCTACCACTCTGAGCCACAGCGGACCTGGGAGTAATGGTAATGAAGTGGTATTCCACATTCTCCAAAGCTGCCATATGACAGGAGTTGAACCATCAGATTGTTTTGAGTCATATCCAGGACACTTGTTGGGTGGGTCTTACCCCTCTGCAGGTATGCAGTTGGTATATTCTACAGTCCCAGCCAACTGGGCTCTGACATGAGGAGGCAAGAAAACATATATATATATATATATATATATATACTAGTTCCTCGTGGCTGAGGGGTAGAGTCTTGGATTGGCGTTTGAGTCAACCAGGTTTCGATCCCAGCTACGGGAAGCTAGTATGTCTAGCCACACTGATGAGTTCTGATAGAACGAAACAGATCTGTCTGTGGATGACTATATATATATATATATATATGAAGAGATTAGTTGACTAAAATGAATCTGTCTGAAAATGACATAGAAGGCATCAAAAAAGGAGTAGTGAGAAAGAGAGAGAAAGAGAGAGAGAGAGATAAATCTTCAACAAGTTTGAAGATAAATGACTCCGATAGAAAACTTGTCGTTTCCACTAAAACTCAAGAGAGAAGAAAATGAATAATAAAATGTATTCAAACTAGTAAAAAGGTTTGTAGAATTCTGTTTCTGACTTTCCTTCAACACAAGAAAGACAGAGTAAATGTATGAACAATTCATGTAGTTTTTATGAATATTTATATCAAATGATAGGAAAACAGCAGCACAAAAAAGAAAAAAACTACCTTATGAAAATGGTGGTGACAAATACTGACAAATGGCTACTTTATAACATACCCATTTCAGTAATATATACGTTAAAACTGCAATGATACAGAGAAGATTAGCATCCCACACAACAATATTGCTCAAATTTGTAAATTACCCAACTCAACAACATTTTGTCCAGTCGGCTGGGGCTGTAGAATACACCGACTGCACCTCTGCAGAGGGGGTAAGACCCCCACCCCAATGAGGGTCCTGGATATGACAGTAAACAATCTGATGGTGAGGTTCCGGTGATGCTGGAGCTTTGGGAAATGCGGAGCACCCCTTCATTGCCATTGCTCCCAGGTCCACTGATAGGGCCCTGTCTATTTGTTAAAAAGAACTAACTGCATACTTATGCCAAACTGAATTGTTTAAATTAGAACTGTTTGACTTAACTGAATAGCTTGAAATAGAAATGTTTTTGACATTGAAACTGTACTTACTCTAAACTGAATTGTTTAATCTAAAACTGTTTTGACCTTTAGCTGTGTGTAAACAAAATCTGTATTATACTAAACTGAATTAGAAATGTTTGACTAAACTGAATAGCTTGAAATAGAAATGATTTTGACAATTAACCTGTGTACTCATGCTAAACCGAATTATCTGAAATAGAGCTGACAATTTGCTTAAAAATGGATTTGGCATTAAATAACCAACAAAGGTTGATATGCTATAAAACTCAACCAACCAACCAGCCAACATCTACAAAAATGAAATTCCTCATTAAATTTTCTTCTCAGTAGAAAATATAAATAAGTATGATTATATGCATTTACTAACCCCTCTGCACAGGTAGGATGTGACACAAGGTCAGTTTTTAAGTGGAGTTTAACAGGTTTAAATTCAGAGTTTTCCTTCTCTTAAATTGGTTGCCTAATCAAGACTAAAGATTTTAGTCTGCCCTACTATTTATCCATCGCTGGAAGGAAAATAAATGGAGTCATACCTTTCCCAAGGACATTAGTATTATGTGAAATACTATTGGCAAAATTATGATTGTAATCAAATGTTTATAAATGAATCAAATTTCAGCATTAAGTAACTCATAAAGTGTTGATATGCCATTAAAAAATAAACCAAACCAAACCAATCCAAACCTTGGTAAGTCAAGTTCAAACTTTTGACAAAACTGTGTACATTTGGCCGACCAAAATTTTCAAAATTTGATTGCAAAGGCATGAATCTATCTTCCTCCCTATAGGTAAAACAGATAGCTTGATATGACAACCAGTTTGGGAGAAGGAAAACTCTTAATTCAAACTAGTTGTATTCTTTGAAATACCGCAGGGAAAGACATGAATTCAACTTTTCTCGCCAAAAGCTATAGGTAAAACAGTAAGACAGACTGACTTTTTAGCCTTGGTATGGCAACCAATTTGGGATAAGGAAAACTTTGAATTCAAACCAGCTGTACTTCACTTTAAAATTGTCATCTCCTGCCCAAGATGGAAATGTTAGGCAAATATATACCTTATAGTATATTCAAAAATTTGAAAAACTTACCTAAAGTCTTTCATATTTCATTATTATTCCTTTTGATGGACATATCATATTTGAAGCAATAATTGATCAATTTTGGATATGACACAACTTTGTCACTTTTCCAAATATGCATTGATTAAGTAGTAAATCATTTCAACTTTACAATAACAAAAGGAAATTATAAAAAGGAAACAATAAAAAAGATTTATAAGCCTCGGAAAAAGTATTGATTGGTTGGCTGGTTGGTGAGTTGTTTGGATGGTTGACTGATTGGTTGGTTTGATGGCTGGCTGGCTGGCTGGTTAGTTGGCTGGCTAGCTGGCTGGTTGGTTGGTTGGTTGGTTACTGGTTGGTTGGTTGGTTGGTTGGTTTGAGAGTTGGCTCATTGTGTGGTTTTATGGTTGGCTGGTTGGTTTGTTAGCTGGTTGGTTGGTTAGTTAGCTGGTTGGTTTGATAGTTGGCTGATTGTGTGGTTTTATGGTTGGCTAGTTGGTTAGTTTGATGGCTGGCAAGCTAGCTGGTTGGTTGGTTGGTTGGTTGGTTAGCTGGTTGGTTAGCTGGTTGGTTGGTTGGTTGGTTTGATAGTTGGCTGATTATGTAGTTGTATGGTTGGCTGGTTGGTTTGTTAGTTGGTTGGTTGGTTGGTTGGCAGGCTGGTTGGTTGGTTGGTTGGTTGGTTTGATAGTTAGCTAAATGTGTGGTTTGATGGTTGGCTGGTTGATTTTTTAGTTGGTTGGTTGGTTGGTTGGTTGGCTAGTTGGTTATTTGGTTGGCTAGTAAGTTGGTTGGTTGGTTGGTTCACTGATCTTACAGCATGTCAACCCTTGTTGGGTTATTTGAACAATTTTTAAGCAATGATATGGTTTCAAGTATTCCTATCTAATATTAACAATTTGTTAGAAATTATATGGTTTCAAGTAACTATACCTATTTAATGATAATAATTTGTTTGCACGCATTTACTGCCTGTGGCATAAACACAAATAACAAAGGAGAGAACTTACTGGGATAAAACTAACCAAATGTCTCCTGGGATAGAGGAACAAGATACTCTTTATCAAACAAGGCAAGAATAGCATACATCAAATGGAGGAGGGATTTATTTGGTACTCAACAAAAAAGCAACACAGCTAGACAAGTCACAGCTTATTAATGGTAGTATGGGAACAAACAAATACACAAAAGCCATCATCACCATCATCAAGTCACACTGACAGCACGAATTACTCTGACTCTCTCTCTCTCCATCCGTCCCTATCATCCACCGATCCTGGCTGCTCTTCCAAATTACATCCTGTGTCCACACAGAGCTGATGTAAACAAGTTCTTACTGGTCAGCCAACATTGGCACTTCCATGTATAGGGGTCCAAACAAGTACATCACTATTTTAGTTTGTCCTTACTTCTCTAGTAGTGTCCCACGTCTTGTTCGTTTTACTTGGATAGTTTTTGAGATGGAAGTACAGCTGTCTTTACTGCCTGAAGCACAAACAGAAATAACCAAAGAGAGTACTTAATAGGATAAAGCTTGCTAAATGTCTTCTGGAATGCAGGAATCAAAAAGAGATCACCTGATGGTTCTGAACTGTTTGGTTTGGTTTCTTTGGGTTTTATGGCATATTGACCTTTGTAAGCTATTTAAAGCCAAATCCATTTTTATACAAATAAACAATTTTATTTCAAACAATTCAGTTTAGTATAAGTTTAAATGTCAAAACAGTTCTATTTCATGCAATTCTGTTTATCTTAAGTACACAGTTTAATTGTCAAAAACATTTCTATTTCAAGCTATTCAGTTTATTCAAACAGTTCTAATTAAAACTGTTCAGTCTAGTGCAAGTATAATGTTTGTCCACACGCAGTGAAAGGTTAAAAAAGTTCTATTTCAAACAATTCAGTTTAGTGTAAGTACATTTTCAATGTCAAAAACAGTTCTATTTCAAACAATTCAGTTTAGCATACAAAAATAGTTCCATTTCAAACAATTCAGTTTAGAATAAGCACACTACTTAAATGTCAAAACAATTCTATTTCAAGTTATTCAGTTTAGTATAAGTACGCAGTTTAAATGTCAAAACAGTTCTATTTCAAGTAATTCAGTTTAGCATAAGTATGCAGTTTAGTTCTATTTGGCCCATAGATAGGACTCTATCAGGTGCTACCACTCCAGGTCAAAGTGGACCGAGAAGTGATGGCAATGAAAGGGTACTGTGTATTCCCCAAAGCTCCAGTATTACTGGAACCTCACTACCAGATTATATTTGGAGTTTATCCAGGGCTTTCAATAAGGGGTCTTAACCCTCTGAAGAGATGCAGTTGGTGTATTCTACAGCCCCAGCCAACTGGGCAAGGTTCTGAATAGTTTTCTTCCCAACTTTGTGGTGTCAAGTTGGCTGTCTCTTTATTTTTCTTGCAATTCACTCTCTTGCACTGATAAGTAGTAACCGTAGTTTTATATTATCTCTCATTTTAATCACTCTTTGAGTGCAACTTCCAGTTTTGCATCTGCATGATGTCCAGTTGGCTCTCTGTCCTCATTGCCAATTCACTCTCCAATTCAGCTTGTATCAGCCAAAACAAGTACCATCCACTTTCCTTGCCCAGTCGGCTGGAGCTGTAGAATACACCGACTGCTTCTCTGCAGAGGGGTAAGACCCCCCCCCAACGAGTGTCCTGGATATGACACTAAGCAATCTGATGGTGAAGTTCCAGTACTGCTGGAGCTTTAGGGAATGCGAAGTACCCCTTTGTTGCCATTGCTCCCAGGTCCACTCTGGTTCGGAGTGGTAACACCTGAGAAGGGTCCTATCTATGGGTTAAATAGAACTAAACCTTGGTTTTTAAACTGTACTTACATTTAAACTGCATCCTTATGCTAAACTGAATTGTTTAAAATGGAACTGTTTTTGACATTGAAACTGTACTTACACTAAACTGAATTGTTTAATATAGAACTGTTTTGATATTTAACTGTGTGTAAACAAAATATATGCTTATATTAAACTGAATTAGCTGAATTAGAACTGTTTGACTAAACTGAATAGCTTGAAATAGAAATGTTTTTGACGATTAAACTATGTACTCATGCTAAATGGAATTGTTTGAAATAGAACTGATTATTTGTATAAAAATGGATTTGGCATTAAATAACCTCTAAAAGTTGATATGCCATAAAACCCAAACAAACAACCAACTATCCAACATCCACTTTCCTACTCCTTTTCATACCTTAAACTGATAAGCCAGCTGTCAGACCTACGAGCAAATGAAAAGTGTTATTATTTTAAAAAGTATAAAGTTTTATACTTCCTCAAAAATAGATAATGCCCAGTCAACTGGGGTTTCAGAATACACCAACTGCATCTCTGCAGAGGAGTAAGATTCCCCCATTGAGTGTCCTGAGTATGACACTAAGCAATCTGATGGTGAGGCTCCACTAATGCGGGAGCTTTGGTTCCACTAATCTAGGAGCTTTGGCCTTTAATGCCATCGCTCCCAGGTCCACTGTGGCCCTGAGTCGTAGCACCTGATAGGGTCCTATCCATGGGTCAAATTGAATTAAACTGTGTACTTATGCAAAACTGAATTGCTTGAAATAGAACTATTTTGACATTTAAACTGCGTACTTATGCCAAGCTGAATTGTTTGAAATAGAAGTTTTGATATTTAAACTTCATACTTACACTAAACTGAACTGTTTGAAATAGAACTATTTATATGTATAAAAATTGATTAGGCATTAAATAACCTACAATGATTGATATGCCATAAAACCCAACCAACCGACCAACATCAAAAATAAATTCAAAGTAAGAAAAAAGAAACATACATATGAATATATATGTGGTGCCTTCAATAAGTTTCCAGACTTTTTTGTACAGGTATTTAAATTGTTGTAGACTCTTGAAAATTCACTATGTTATTGCTATCCATCTTTTGAGATGACTGACCAATTTTTAGGATTTCAGCTTCAAATGAACAGCTACAGCAGGAATTCGAATACACCCTACTAAAGCATGATTTGCACAGCTGGTGAATTTAAAAAATGCAATCTGGACGTGAGGACAATTTAGAAGACTGATATGCAATAAAATTCTGTTTTAAACTTGGAAAAAATGATGCCACAGAAACGTATGGAATGCTTCAGACTGCTTTTAGACCATCTTGCATGAATCGAGCATCAGTTTTTGAGTGGCATAAGAGATTCAAGGAAGGCAGGGAGTATGTGAGGGATCATGAGAGGTGTTGGAGGAGTA
>OY757915.1:19151340-19191340 GCA_963585895.1 Sepioteuthis lessoniana | reverse complement strand
TAATGTCAAATGCACCAAAGAAAATTACCAGACTAAGCACATCATCTGCACTTGTCCTCTGACAAAAAAGCCAACAAAAAAGTATGAAGATATCTCCACCAATAGCTTCAACATTATATGTTCAGGGTGATTCTTCCCATTCTTACTCATCTTCTCCAAGTGATGAAACAGAGGATTATAAACAGCTAGATAGTCCTCTCCAAGTGCCTTACAACCTCACAAAAATTCCAAGGTATGCTCTTGAGTTAGGGGTGATATATTTTCTAATCTTGGAGCCAGCCTTGCCCATGCCTTGCTCTTGGATTTGAGGGCTATTGGCCTTTTTATCACTAATATAGATATAAAGAATATCTATATGGATAAATGTAAAATAGAGCAAAGGCTAAAGTGAAAACAAATGCCTATGAAAAGCATAATGAAAATGTGGAGAATCTTCTTTGTATAGGAGTTGATGGGAGGAATCAGTGGAGGAAAATGGAAGTAAAATTCTGAAAAAAGCCAAAGGACCTAAAGCCATTTGACAATCACAAAGGAGACACCAAATGAGAGAATATATTTGACTCACAGGGTTCTTCCTGATATTGGTGCAACTGGTACACTATTAAGGCTGTCCTTGTTGACAACACGAATGCAAATACAGGCTGTGAAGGTGGACTTGTTACACTTTTAGAAAAAAAAAAAAGAAATCTTCACACAATTGGTTGCTCCTTACATCAAAATGAACTTCCATTTAGAGCTCTATTCAAACATTTAGATGGCACCACAAAAAGCCACACTACATTCAATGATCCATTGGGTAAATTATGTGCAAATGATTGCCATAATTTACCCCAAAAATCTTTTTCAGCTGTTGAGAATCCCCTGGAGTTTGATTTTGGAATGAAAGATATGGATAGCCTTAGTTGTGACCAAAGTCTACTCTATGAATATACAGTTGGTATTTCTAGAGGTAAGGTGGACCCTAGATTTGCATCGTGGAAAATTGGTTCATTGAACCAGGCAAGGTGGTTAACTTTGGCCATCAGGCTCATGTGCCTATGGACTCGTGGGGCATATCCACTGAATCTTATGCTATTTGTTGGTTTGATATTAAAAAAAAGTAACAAATTCCATCACCAGCAAATTTATATTTACAATATGATTGACTGGATACGAAAGAAACCAATTGATGTTCAAAGGATTACATTAAAAAACCTCCAGTATAATGCCTTGGCATTACTTCTGGAGAATGTTTTATTTTCAATGGTGAAATTTGATGAACCTGAAGTGAGAGAAGAGGGTATAAAAAGAATTTTGGCCATTAGGTACGTTTATATTTGGTTGAAGTACTTGTGCCAATTTATTGAAACATTTTAAAGATTACATCTGATTTCACGAAATATTATTAAAGCAGAACAAATTGCATTTAAAAATTAAACTCAAATTATTTTTTATATTCTTTCAGAATAGGGAAGCCAGTCAAGAAAAGATTTTAAAAGATCCCAATGATCAACTTTAAAGCTGTGCACTGACTGATTTAATTGATTTGTCAGTAAATGGAGTCTGTGAGCCACCACACACACTAGACTTTTCTGACGATGAATTACAGAATTCATTGTTAACTGGTGAAAAGATTAACTTGCAAGATTTCCCTTCACATTCCCAAGGTGTGGAACGGGCAGTTAAGTTAGTAACGGAGGCTTCTCAATCCGTGTATGGCTTTGAAGCAAGGAACCAGCACATACTTGCAAAAGTTTTGTGCCAACAATTGAGACCAGCGTTTTCATCTAAGGGCTCATATATGGAACTATTTGATTCCATATATTAAAAATTATTTAAAAAATTAATTGTTTTTCCATATTTGTTTATTTGTTGTATTTCAATTGATATCAGGAAAAAGTTTTTTTTCAATATATTCCAATATTACTGCTTGAATAATAGCATTTTAGATTCGACACAGGTTAAGCAGGGTGGGGTAGGGGTTCAATTTTCAATTTGAAGTTTTGTTATAATTTATTTATTATATTTCCATAAAATAAAATAAGATTTCCTAATTCAAATACAGAAATTGTTTGGTTTTTACATCAATATTTAGGCCAAATCTGGCAAAATCGAGGACTTTTCAGTACCTGTTTATTCAAAATCTTTCATGCCAAATTAGCAAAAAACCGTTGAAGATTCAGATCTAATTTTTGGTATGAGTATTTAATAGGTATATACACAACTTTCAGTGCATTATTCTTTTTGATATTTAAAAAAAAGTGAAAAATCAACCTACCCTAATATACATATATATAAATATACACATTATATTAGTAAATATACGTACTTTTATATACGTATACATACATTTATACATATATATATACATATAAGCAAATATACACACACGCACACATATATACATACACATGCATATATATATTCCCACGTAAACATACATACATACATACATACATACATATTTTTCGAATCACCCCAGCTCGTCACCCGTGGATTCAAAAACGAGGAGAAGGAAGTTAACAAAGCTTTCAATGTTGTCGTCCAAGACACAAAAAAAAAACGGAAAAGGAAAAGAAAGAAAAATAATTTAAAAAAGGCGGTTAAGAACACGGGAAAAAGATGAGTAACTCAACTATAAACATATAAAAACAACAACGATAAACAATAAAAAATAACTATATTTAAGAAGCGAACACTTTTATCCCATTACAAAGAATTTATTTTCAAGGAAATAAATTTAACATATACGTTTCTACTGACATTAAACAAATTCGCTGCGTATTGTTAAGCTAAAAACATATTTGATTTAACACACACAAAAATAAAAATAAAATAAAAGACAAGTGTTGGAAAGTCAAATGGATTTACTCGCCATTGGACCGAAACAAAGAAAAGTTTTACATTTCAAAGACTCTAGAGCCTGTGAAAAGGCAGACTTTGCCTTCAACTCTTCTCCGACTGACAGACCAACGGACTGCTAACGATATTTGTCGCACGCCCCACCAAACAGGCGAGTAAGGCTTTTTTAAGGTGGGTCCGGGCGTAGAGCCGTAGCCCAGACACAACTGGCAGCTCCAAAAATGCTTTGGGCACCAGACGATAAATCTAGCCCCTCCGAGGAGGATTAGAGCCTGGGAGGACGGCCACCTGAGGCTCTAGAAATAAGTCAGTTTCGGCCGCGTGAAGCGAATGCTAGGCTTCCCCGGCACCTGCGCCAGGCAGCTTCGACTAACTTTGATGGAATCCACTGTTACAGTTCAATTTACTGAATACTTGGGCACCATCTAGTTCAGCTAATAGTTGGTCTACAGAAGGTAGCGGAAATTTTTCTCTTTTTACACTTTCATTGAGTTTGGTGAAGTCGACACAAAGTCTAAATTTACCATTATTCTTCAAAACTGCAACAATGGGAGCACACCAATCCGTGGGCATTTTCACAGGATGGATAATGTTTTCTTTTTCCAAACGTTTTAGCTCTTCCTGGGCTTTCTGCTTCATAGGGAGTGATAGTCTTCTGGGGGTGTTAATAGAAAATGGTTGGGCTGTCTCATCCAAGCGTATTTTGTATATGTTTTTCAATTTTCTAAGGCCTTTGAATACTTTTGGATTTTTTTTTTTTTTTTGTATTGGTGACTCATTATTGATGGCATTAATTTTTTAATGCTTTGATAGCTGGTCCTCCCAGTAGTGGTTCATCCAAAATTTTCACGGCGTATAGGTCCTGTTGTGAAGAAATTCTTCCATGATATAACATAGCTTCTACACGTCCTCTGACCTGAATTTCTTTGTGACCAGGTCCATATAATTTTTTATTCGTCTCTCATACAATTGGGGTTTTTTTTTCTAAAAAAAAATGGTCGAGGGTTACAGTCACAGCTGCGCCTGTGTCCGATCAAAAATTGATGATTTTGCAGTAAACTTTAGTGGTAACATTTATTTTTGTTTGCCATTCTAATCCTTCTATTCTGACTGAATTAATTATATCCAGCGTAATTGAACCCAGAAAATCGTCCTCTTTAAGCTCCCTAACTTCAGACTTGTTATTGCAGACTTTTGCATAATGTCCAATTTTTTAACACTGTCTGCAGCGTATGTAAATTGCGGGGCAGTCATTTCTGTCATGGGCGGGAAGCTTTCCATATCGTATGTATTTCTTTTCCGTTTTATTTTTATTAGGGTACTGTTTATTTTAATTTTTATTCACTTTGTTTATTTGCATGTCAGTATCAGCGCTTGAGGAAATACCTTTTGTCTGATGTTTAGAGGTTTCGTGGGCTCTACCAATTTGTCGGCACTTGTCGAGAGTAAGTTGCTTACTAGCAGTTTTTCTCTTATATAATCGTCTCTAACTCCAACAACGACCTGTCCCCTAATCAGTCTGTCTCGTAGCTGACTAAAATTACAGTTCTTTGCTAATTGACGAAAAGCAGCTACGTATGTTTCAATATTTTCAGTTAGTTCTTGTTTCCGTGGGTGAAATTTATACGACTCGAACGCCTCGTGCAAACCGTACGAGGCGTTCGAGTCGTAAAAAATTTTCCAATTTTTTTCATAACTATTTCTAAGTCCATTTTATCTTCTTCAATGTCATATTCTAAGCCATCATATATGTCAAATACATGCTGACTTATCGTTACCAAAAAAACTGATGTCTTATATTCAGTTTCGGCCTCCTTCGAGAGTCTGCTCGCTATTGAGTTGTTTGAAAAATTACGTTTAAACGTTCGCCAGTTGTAGCGATGTGTCCATCTAAGCTCATCTTCTCTGGAGGTGATATATTAGCAGAATATTGCCTCATAGCCATTATTGAAGATGATTAAAAGAAAAGAAAACTTACAGTTCTCAGAAGAAATGTATTTCCTTTCAAATTATCGTGTTTTTTTCGACTCCTGAAACAGGACGTAGAACGTAAATGGAGGAAAAGTCTTTTCAGAAATTGATTTAAGCAAGGTCTGCCTCCAAATTCCAGTTGAAGAAAATAGCTCTAAACTACTCCGTATTAACACACAGAGGGCTGTAAAAATTTGACAGCTTTTGGAATAAAAGTCGCACCGGCTATCTTCCAACATGTGATGGACACTATACTGGGCGGCTTTGACTTCACTTTCGCTTATCATGATGCTGTTGTAATTAGTAGTAAAACGAAGGAGCTACACAGAGAACATCTAAACAAGGTTTTCGCACAAATACGAGAATTTGGGTTCAAGGTAAAGGAAGCAAAATGCGATTTCTGTATGAACAAAGTCAAATATCTGGGACATGTCATTGACAAAGACGGGAGACTTTCCGACCCCGAAAGGGCTACAGCTATCAAGGATATGCCCGCCCCTGATAATGTTACGACATTACAGAGCTTCCTTGGACTTGCAAACTACTACCAAAGTTTCATAAAAAATTTGCACGATCTCCGCTCCGCGCCCCGCTAAATGAACTACTAAAAAAGATGAAAAGTGGAGATGGACGCCCGAATGTCAAACAGCATTTGACCAAATTAAAAAGGCATTAACATCTGATCTTTTTCTCACGCACTATAACCCAAAACTGGAGATTATTATCGCAAGCGATGCCAGCTCATATGGGGTTGGTTCGTGTATCCTACATGAAATGCCCGATGGGACAAAAAAGCCAATAGCCCACGCATCTAGAACCCTTCTTCCGGCCGAAAAACATTATTCCCAGATTGAAAAGAAGGCCTTGGGAATAATATTTGCAGTGACAAAATATCACCGATACTTGCATGGCAAATTCTTTACTCTACAAACAGACCACAAGCTCCTAATAACCATTTTCGGATCAAAAAAGTTTCAACCCGGGAGAAAAAATTTACTTTAAAAAATATCAAAATAACACGTCCTGTTGGGAACGTGGAATAATAAAAAAAAAGAATGGGTGATATGGTGTACATTGTAGAAGGACCCAAATACACGCGTAAGAGACACCAAAACCAGTTACAGAAACGCCGTTTGAACGACTCCAACGACGTACTACAAACAGAAAAAGAGCCAATAGACACCATTTTCGACATGTTCGATTTAGATCCTCCCCAATTAACACCTGAAATACGTCAGTCAGGGAGAAAAAGGAAATTCACCGACTCGTTGATGATCGACCCCAAAAGAAAAAAAATATTAACAGCACTTTTACGAAGTAAAAGGGTTGGGGGAGGGGTGTTGTGGGAGCTTTACCCATCTCACCATAATGGACTCTTCTCACCATTATTAGTACTGAGAGATTTCGCTGCCAGAGAGGCAGATCAATATCGGTGTTATCTGAACAGTATGAGACTTCTTACCTTTTCTATGTAACTATATCATTCTTGTGTAATATAATCTGTTGTCTAATATCCGTGTTTGCGTATTCATTTGTGACCCTTTCCGGGGCAACAACAGTAAGATAGATAGAGAGAGAGAAAGAGAGAGGAGGAGAGTATTATCTGATGTGGGTGAAGACTTTTCCAGATTTCAGACAAGTTCCAGTCATTTTTTTCGATCCAGTGACCAACATAAACTGGACATAAAATCGTCTACCGCCTCCTTTTACCTCCTACAATTTTCACAAAAAAATGGGGTTGGTTTTATCTAGCTTTAGTTTTACCATTTTTTAAAAATAATACTAGTAGTATCTGAGTAAAAAAATAATTATAAAGAAATTAGAATAGTCATTTAAAAACAAAAAAATTAATTTAAGATATAATCATGATTACAAGTAAACATTTACAAATAAATCATATTTTGGCATTTAATAACCAATAGGGACTGGATATGCCATTAAACAATTAAACCATATCTTGTGTCTTATAATCCCGTAAGGGGAATGAAACGGAAAATTGTCTTAAATAGTTGAAGCCAACCTCTCACACAAAATTGTCTTACTCCATGAAAATAGTTCTACGAGAAAGATATACTTAATTTATTTTTTCAAATTAAGTTGTATTTCTTTTCCAATCAAAAACTAAGTTCGGGGTACTTTTTAATTTTTTTAAAGAAATGCCTTCGCATAGATAAATTTCAGCATATCAAATCAACAAATTAAAATCATTTACAAAAAGAAATTCCTAATTAGATAGAAGAATCACAAATCAAAATGTCGGTTACAAATTTAGGACCCAACCGTTAAATTTAAAATGAACCACCAGGTGCCAATTTTAAAATATTTATGACTGCTGCTAAAACGTTATAGGAAACAGATCACATGACAACGAATTGAGGAAAGGGATAATCCAAACTTACTGTTTTTTCCTTCGTTTTAGAGCGAAATTAGACCCGGAAATATGGATCAAAGAAAAAGGTACAGAAAAGTTTAGTTGCGACAAAGGTAAAAAGTAGTTTCATAGCTGATGCCGAAAAACATTTTACCCACTCATGATACAATCATCAAACTTGCGAAAACGACAATATTCCATTTTTATAAATACATACATTTATATCACCCAATAAACCACAATATCATAGACGAGCAGAATATATTGACATTAAGTTCCATTATATCCGTGAACAAGTTGAAAAGAAAGCTATTCAACTTGAGTTTTGTGAAAGCAAGAACATGGTTGCTGATATGTTGACAAAAGCACTTCTGAGCTCACAATTTGTGAAGCTCAGAGAAATGTTAGGTGTTAGAGAAATTATTGAACAAGTCTGACTACAAGTGAGGCGGAGTGTTGAAATTCACTTTAGTCAGAACTAGTTAATACCTACAGACCCTAATAACAGTCGGGCCAGAGGTTATCTGCCCGAAACCATTCATTGTAGGGTTGAGTTACCTGCCCTTAGACTTTTGTTTCTTCTGTTGTTATTGTTTTAAAATAAATGAAACATCTCGTGTGTTGATAGCTGTCCTGAAGTGTTGCTTCGTTATTTGATTGGAAGTTATCTCATGTCTAAATTACTAACTGCGCTTGCCAGAGAGAAAAAGGTATGTCTCTTTTCTTGAGGGTTCAAGTCAACAAATTCCCAACAAAAGGTTTTGGGCCCAGAAAGCGTGAGTCACGTCGAGCACATTTTTCCGCCATCTTTAATTTGTCGTTCACGGAAGAAGTTTTTGTGTCGTTTATGATTTAAATAGCTTACATATTATTCATAACTGAAATATTCTTGAACATAGCGATGGAGACAAAACTTGTTAATCTTGTACCGCTGAATGGGACAAATTATGCTACTTGGAAGGTACAATGCAAAATCGCATTAATAAGAGATGATGTTTGGAACATCGTTAATGGAACAGAAATTGTTTCCGATTCTAGAACAGAAATGGGATTACGTGCGAAGTATTTATCGCGTAAAGATCGCGCATTGGCGACAATTATACTCTTTCTAGAACCGTCACTTTTGTACCTAATTGGGGATCCAGACGATCCGGGAGTAGTATGGAAAAATTAGCTGACCAGTTTCAGAAGAAGACGTAGGCTAACAAACTAGCATTAAGGAGGAGATTATATTCTCTTAAATTGAAGGAAGATGATTCTGTTCATAATCACATAAAATTGATGACAGAAACATTCGGTGAATTATCTGTTATCGGCGATTCTCTTAATGAGGAAAATAGAGTAGTGCATCTCCTGGCTAGCCTTCCCGAATCCTATGATATGTTAATGACAGCACTTGAAGCAAGTCAAGATGTACCTAAATGGGCCTTAGTCACAGAACGACTGCTATACGAGGAAAATAAAATGAGAGAAAAACAAACTGGTGGTGCTGAGTCAAAAGCCATGACATCAAAACACCATACCAACAAAAAGGGACCAAAATGTTTTCACTGTGGTAAATTTGGACATCTGAAGCGTAACTGTCGTCTACTCGGAGAAGACTCTAAAGAAAGTGTAAAAAAGGACTATCCAAAGAAGAAAGCTTTCTTAACGAAGAAAACGAAAGTGGAGCCTAGTTGTTCTAAAAACGGACATGTTTTGGGATTGTTTGCTCACAATGCATTAACAACCAATAATAATGAAAAGAGCTCATAGATCGTGGACTCGGGAGCGACATGTTATATGCGCCATGATATTGATAAGTTTATCAATATGAAAAAAATAGATAAAGCAGAGGATATAACCCACGGGGATGTACACTCAGTTAAACCATTTGGGATAGGGACTGTTGATTTAAATGTGAAAGTGTCTGACGAAAAACAAAGATGTAGATTATTTGAGACACTATATGTTCCCAAGTTATCTTACAACTTGCTTAGTGTGTCTAAGGCTACCAGATCAGGAAAATCATTTACATTCACAGAGTCATGTTGTCATCTTCTGGATGAAAAACGGAATGTAGTAGCTACAGGTTCAAAAGTTGGTAACATGTACTACTTGAACTGTATTGATGAACAGGGAACAATCCATGCAACAACTATGTGCTCGAGAGGTGACACAAAGGGGGAGATTTGTCATTGATGTTTTGGTCATCTTGGAATGAAGAATTTACAGAAACTAGCAACAGATCAACTAGTAAATGGACTTGACTATGATGTAACAAAAGACATCAAATTTTATGAGCCATGTGTGGATGGAAAACATCACCGTTCTTCATTTCCAAAATCTGGCGGTAGGCGAGCCACAAAACTGCTCAAAATTGTGCACGGTGATTTTCGTGGAAGATTAGAGGCAAAATCACTCAGTGGAGCAGAATATTTTGTAACATTTATTGAGGATAAATCAAGATATGTATGGATATGCATTCTTAAAAACAAAAGCGAAGTTTTTAAAAAATTCCTGGAGAGGAAATCCATGGTGGAGAAATCTAGTGGTGAAAAAATCAAGACACTATGCTCTGATAATGGCAGTGAATACACTTCAAAAGAGTTTGAAGATTACTTAAAAAAAGAAGGGTATTCACCATCAGCGCACTGTTCCTAAAACGCCAGAGTAAAATGGAGTAGCTGAGAGAATGAATCGGACGTTGGTGGAAACTGTATGAGCAATGTTGTCAGATTCGAAGCTGCCTAAGAAATTTTGGGCAGAGGCCCTATCGATAGCTTCATATGTTCGAAACTGAAGCCCAACAACTGCCGTAAAAGCAATGATAGCATATGAAGTATAGAAAGGCTACAAACCAAATGTTAATCATTTACGCATTTTTGGATGTAGTGCTTATGTATATATACCAAAGGATGAAAGATCTAAAATGGATCCTAAAGCAAAGAAGAGCATCTTCCTTGGATATGGCATTGGTGTTAAAGGGTATAGACTCTTTGATACAGACACATCGAAAGTCTTCCATAGCAGAGATGTCATATTTAATGAAACAGCATCCATAAGTGAAAAGAGGACAGAAGAAGTTGAAAATCAACCTTTAGTGGAGGTTGAATGTGAAAACATCAACAGTGATGATGATGAGTGTTGGGTATCACCCACCGTTTTTCACACAATGAACAAGTCCATCTGCGATATATAACAGTAGCTACTAAAACCATAGCAGACTAGAAGGTGAAGAGCAGCTTCTTATAGGAATAATATTAGAGTGTTGGAGACTGGAGATCGCACTAGATCACCTTACTTGCTACCGTAATAACGGAAGCCAATACTATCGTTGGACTATATCTTTATTCTGTATTCACTAATCCTATGTTATTGTCTACTAATAGTCTCTCTATTGTATATACTTTTCCTGAAAATATATTTCTATTTCTTCTCATATCGTGGTTTGTCCTTTATTTAATGGGTATACATTTCTCACAGGTTGGATGACCCATTAACAGTAAAAGAAACACTTTCCAATCCTGAGAAAAGGGAATGGATGAAAGCAATGGAAAGTGAATTTATTTCATAAATTGAATTTAAGTGAATTGAAATTTATTTCATAAAAATATTTCATTTATTTCATAAAAAAATTTCATTGAAATTTATTTCATAAATTGAATTTAAGTGAATTTAGTGAATTTATTTCATAAATTCACTAAATACTAATAAAGTATGGGATCTTGTTGAATTACCCTTTGGACGAAAAGCTATTTGAAGTAAGTGGGTGTTCAAAAGAAAAGATGATAGTAGTGGAAACATGAAACAGCACAAAGCTCGAGGTTTTCTTCAAAAACATGGAGTTGACAACGATGAGACCTTCTGTCCAGTTGTAAGGTTCGAATCAGTTCAAACTGTTATAGCATTGGCAGCTAATCATGATCTTAAACTATACCAGTTGGACATAACCACGGCATTTTTGAATGGTGAGTTAAATGAAGACATCTATATGAATCAGCCGGAAGGATTTGAAGTAAAAGGCAAAGAGCATCTTGTCTGTAAACTGAATCGAAGCCTATATGGTTTGAAACAGTCGCTAAGATGTTGGAATGAAGCCCTTAACAGTCAGCTGAAGAAGATGCATTTCAAACAGTTAGAAAATGATCCTTGTATCTACACACTATCTTCAGGAGAAGAGATCTTTATAGCAGCTGTTTATGTTGATATTATTCTAGCGAGCAAGTCTTCGACACGTATCCAAGAATTCATTAAAAGCATCCCAGAAAGTTTTAACATCAAGGATATGGGAAAACTCCATTACTTCTTGGGTGTCAAAATTTCTTATCCAGGGTCAGGATCGGACAACCAGCATATACAGCAGAGGTCTTGAAAAGATTTCAAATGGAAAATTCCAAACCTACAGCAACACCAATTGATACTGGTGCAAAGCTAACCAAAGCCACTGAGGACAGCAAGTTATTCGACCAAGAATTGTATCAGTCGGCAATCGGAAGTCTATTATATCTTTCAACAAGAACAAGACCCGATATTGTCTATGCTGTCAGTAATGTAGGCAGATTTTGTCCCAAGCCTACGATGGAACACTGGAAGTCCATTAAACATCATGCGTTATCTAAATGGTACACCGAACTATGGGTTGCTGTATGACAAGGAGAAGGTGACGGATTTCATTGGATATTCTGATGCAGACTGGGCTGGTGATTTGGATGACCGCATGGCAAATTCAGGCTACCTATTTAAATTGACTGGAGCTGTTGTCAGTTGGAGAAGCAAAAAACAATATTGTGTGGCATTATCTACAGCTGAAGCGGAATACATGGCATTGGCAAGTGCAGCACAAAAAGCTGTATGGATGCAACGTCTTCAAAATGATCTCAATGAAGCCTCAGTTAAATCAACACTCATATATGAGGATAACCAATCAACAATATGCATGGCGAAAAATCCACAATATCATGGACGAGCAAAACATATTGACATTAAGTTCCATTATAAATAAATTAAATTAAACACCTTGTGTATTGATAGCTGTCCCGAAGTGTCGTTTCGTTATTTGATTGGAAGTTATCTCATGTCGAAATGACTAACTGCGCTTGCCAGAGAGAAAATGTACGTGGTGCCTTCAATAAGTTTCCAGAATTTTTTGTACAGGTATTTAAAATTGTCGTAGACTCTTGAAAATTCACTATGTTATTGCTATACATCTTTTGAGATAACTGACCAATTTTTATTATTTCAGCCTCAAATGAACAGCTACAGCAGCAATTGGAATACACCCTACTAAAGCCTGATTGTCACAGCTGGTGAATTTCAAAAATGCAATCTGACCCTTTAGAAGAACGATATGTAATAAGATTCTGTTTTAAACTTGGAAAAAATGATGCCACAGAAACGTATGGAATGCTTCAGACTACTTTTGGAGCATCTTGCATTAATCGAGCATCAGTTTTTGAGTGACATAAGAGATTCAAGGAAGGCAGGGAGTCTGTGAGGGATGATAAGAGGTGTGGGAGGAGTAAGGAAGTCAATACACCAGAGTTGATTGGCCAAAGGGTTAGGGTTAGGGTTACTATGTTGAGGTTTGAAGGGAGTTCAGGAAGAGATTCCATTGGAAGAGGCCAGCACTCTTCAAATCGGGTCAGTGGCATTTCTACCAGGACAATGCACCAGTCCACAACTCCATCTTTGTCACAGACTATTTGCCCAAGATAGGCATCAAAACAGTTCCTCACCGCCCCTATATTCCAGACCTTGCTGTCAGAGACATTTGGTTATTCCCTAAGCTCACAGGCTGTCATTATGAGACAATTGAGAAGATGAAAGAGGCTGTGACGAAGGTCATTGATACGCTAACACAAGAGGACTTCCATTGAAAAAAGAAAGTTTCTGTTTATTCCCTGGTACACAAAATTCAATTCACGATACAATCAGCAAACAACTTGCAAGAACAACAATGTTCCGTTGCCATAAATACAAATGTTTGATGCACAGGTAAAAATGGCACAGTTTAATATGGAACAGGTGAAAATGGCATAAGTGTGAAAACGGGTAAAAATGGCACAAAACGAAGAAAGATATTAGTACGTAGTGGACTAATGTTAATAAAGATAACACAATTAACACAAATGCTACCAAAATAGTATGAGAAATGTGCTTAATTCAATAAATATACTTGATTTTAGGTATTAAATTGCAACGACCAACATCGGAAAAGTTAACAAAATTATCCGAATGCTAGTTGCTATATAAAGTACAATTCTACCTGAATTACCAAGTAAACTTTATCTCTGCCTGCCCTAAGAAATTATCTTGCAGTAACTGTCAGGCTTGGCGATGGAGGAGAGAAATGTATAAAAATAAAGGAGACAAAAAAATAGTGATGTTAATGCCAACCATTGCTACCTAAAAGAGAAGCGCGTCTATATTTCTTAAAAACAAAAACAACCAATCCTCACAAAGTATTTTATTTCAAGAGAAATAGACTTTACAAAATCTACCTTTGTATATTTTCCTTATGCTTGTCGAAAGCATTCAATTTAAGGTAACAAAAATAACATACATTCAATTAAAGACAATATCATTACCAAAAAAGGAAGGAGGGTATAAAAAATATATCGACTCACTTACACGAAGCAATGCCGTCAATCATCTACGGTCAGTTTAACTTTTGTTAATGATAAAATACCTTTCTTTGGTATTTTATGTCAAAGTTCCTTTCTAAGTGTGTTTTAGGGTTTGTTCTTTTTCTCGACGTCTTCTTCTTGAGTAGAATCCACCTGGAAAAACATGTTCTTCTAGTTTCCTGTCTAGACTTGTTGAAAACGAAGTTTACTATTTCTGTAAGTGAACTTCGAGTAGGCCACCGCTTCCTTCTCTTAGAGATGAATATCTTTCTGTTTCAACTCGAATTTTCTACTGTTGAGTCTACGGAGGCATTTACCGAATATACTGACCGAGCTAACGCTTCTTTTGTCGGCAAAGGAGTACAATAGTTCCGCCTCCAGATCTTAGACTCAACTTTCTTTTGCTGAAAATGCATTTTTGAAAATTGATCTTCAAACCAAAATGATCCAGACGTCTAAATGTCTCTTCGATGTACTGTTGATGTTCCTTGGTTGGGCCGCTTGCAATTGATATGTCGTCAATGTATGCGAAGATGTAAGGAAGAACTTCGTCTATGAAACTTTAAAAGGCCAATGAAGAATTTCGTAGGCTAATCGAAAGAATATTAAAATCGAAGAGTCCGAACGGCTTGTCTTCAGCGATGGGAATTTGATGATATGCCAAGAAAATATCGATACTCTGGATAAAGAAGAAGAAAAGTTGTGGATGTGTGGGATAGGATACCCATCTAGTATAGTCGCAGCATTTAGCGTTCTGTACTTTCCACACGGTCACCCGTCATTATTTGTCTTTTTGGGAACCATATGAACAGGGTATGACCATAGGCTGTAGGACGGACGAAAAATGCCCAGGTCTAGCTTGTGTTGGAAATCCACTTTTACAATTTTTAGTTTGTCTGGATTTAGACGTCACCGTTTAGAGTGCCCTTGTTGCACGCGAATGGTAGTGTGATGTATGACATGGTGTATGCTTTCACCATTGTAATAAATTGGATTAATCAGATTCGGGAATTTTCAAAAATATCCAAGTATGCTGAATCACATGTAGACAAGGCAGAGCGAATTCTTATTGTGTCGCTGCTTCCGATGTTTCCCACAACAGATGTGTTTGTATTGCTCTCAATCAAACGGCGGTTCGTTACATCTATTGAAAGATTGAGACGTAAAAGAAAATTAACACCGATGATTGATAATTTTATATCTGCAATAAGAAATATCAACGGAAAATTCCGTTTCATATGAAAATACGTTTAATGTGAAAGTGTCAAAAGTTTGGATTATAGTGCCATTTGCGGCTTCTTTACGTTTTGTTGCCCAAGGAAGTTCTTTTACTTTGAGTCGGAGGAATAACGCCTATTCCTGCTTCTGAGTCAAGAATTTTCTATTTGATTTTAGGTCGTGAATGTAAAGTAGGTAACCTGACCTGTGTTACCAATTCGAGTAGTAACCGTTGCTCGTTGGTGTGATATTTTAAATCCTTCTGCTAAAAAATACGGTTTGACACACTTGTGTGCCTGTTCACGGAATATGAAGTGATAATAGCATAGGTATTTTCCTGCAGGGGATCAACCTTTGCTTGAGTTCTTGTTTTCTGCAAGTCCACGAAAGTTGGTTCGTGATTCATCCTTTACGTCCTTACTACATCTTTCGCATTGATATGAGACTATTTTGTGTTATTTGTTGTTCTCTGCTAAAACTTTAAAACTGTTAGTTTCTGATTATAGCTGTCTGCAATCCTATCGGCGAGTTAGGCGAGCTAAGACGGTGTCTTCTCTTCGGAGAAAGCCATTAGGATGTGCATCATTGACTGTGGTAACTTCTCGAACCACAGCTGGCGCATGATGTTTTCATCCATGTGTCTGCGGCCGAGAAGACTTTTCATGAACCGCAGAAGTTGAGAAAGCTCCCGGTCTCCCATGAAGACGTCGTTGACTAGTTCTCTCAACTTTACATTGACCGATATTTCCAGTCTGTGAAGAATTGCTTCTTTCAGCACGTCGAATTGCTTCTCTGTTGGCGGATGTTCCAGGAGGTCTTCTATTTCCTCGGCGCTTTCTATCGGAACAGCCTCTACGATGTGCGTGTACATAATTCGTTGAGGGGTAATTCTTCGATTAGTGAAGATGGCTTCGAACTGGTGGAACCATACTTTTGGTCTGTTAGTGCTGAAAGGTGGAACACGAAGAGTTATGGAGTTATGGAATTCTGTTGACAAGAAGTTCTTTTCGGCTTCCATAGTTAATGTGTTGTTATACTTGAAAATTTGGCTGTGGTCAAGGAATGTGTGTTTTCAAATCCTGTGTTGAACTGTTGTCGCTGTATTTGCTAAAACTCATGCTGAGAAAGCAAAATTGTGGTATAAATGCCGCTGTGTTGTAATCAAGAGGTCACCATTATTTGTTTTGGGCTAATATTAATAAAGATAACACCATTAACACGAGTGTTACAAAAATAGAGAAGTTCTATTCTTGGATAGATCTGAAAAAGATTAAATGAAATTGCTCTTGTGTTAAGTCACAGTGGGTAGCAGTGAATTTTTAGCCAGCACGTAGAGCTGATATGTTCCTTAATCTTATACCAGAGTAAGCCGTAAAAATTTCTGCCCCCAAAATATCTTGTCATATACTTGGGTGAGACAGAAATTTTGCAATATTTGTAGAGTTTTCCCAGAATATCCTTTTTAATGAAACCCACTTCGTAAAATTCAGTTACTTATTCAACTCTCAAACCAACTCTACATACGTATTGAGCACTTTTTCAATATTTATTAAATTACAACTGACTTGTTTTTTGTGTTTTTTCCAAAGAAGTCAATGTTGAGACTCATTAGTTGTTTTATTTTTTCTTCTTTTCTTGTTGACTCATATTCTTCTTTTCTCATATAGAGATATAGGGAAAAAAATCGGACCATTGGCATTATGCTTAGAGTGTTTACTAATGCTCGGGGAGACCAGAGTTCAATCCCGGGTTTAGTCATACCAAAGACTCAAAATGTGGTACTTTATGCCTCCTCGCTTAACCATATTTACCAACCCCTCCGCTCGGACAGGATATGAAACAAGGTCAATTTTTAAGCTGAGTTTAACAGGTTTGAATTCAGAGTTTTCCCTCTCCTAGACTAGTTGCCTCACCAAGGCTGAAGAATCCAGTCTGTCCTACTATTTACCCATAGCTGGAGGGAGAATAATTGGATTCATACCTTTCCCAAGGGTATTAGTGCTATGTGAAATGCAACCAGTCTTGTCCAGGATTTGAACTCGTGTCGCCGTGTCCATTTCCTACGACGATAACCATTACACCACGGGCACCTCCTTCCTTAACACTCCGCATTATAAGGTTAGGATCAAGGGTAAATTCAGCGATCCAGGGAAAGGAGTAGCGCCCTCCTCTACACCTCAGTGTAGTAACCAGTGAGAAAAGGAGCTTTTGGGTTGCCCTCGACTATGGGTGACCTATTTACTTACTGTTATGGTGACCTATCTACACGATAATGAACTCTTCCTTCTTCATAAATACTAACCCTATTTACTCTCAGGTACACTTCCCCCCAGCAGTCGAACCTGACAGTTTCGGACGGACACTTCTACCTGCTGTACATATATGTTCTGTTTATTCAATACACTTGTTCCATCTACCTTTTCTTCTTCCGTGTCTTCTTTCTGGCCTCTAACAGGCCACAACAACTTGGCGACGAAGGATTTGCGAGGACCACCGAGATTAAAAAAAGAACTCTCCTAAAACTCTGACAAACAAGTTTTCGTAAAAGAACTAATGCAAAAATCCAGCCAGTGAACAAATAATTGGCGAACAAGGATTCGCACTACCGCGAAAAGATCGACAGAGAAAAAAAATCGTCAGCGAACGAGAATTCTACCAATTCTGTTTATAACACAAAAAATTGGGAAAAAAGACTTCGGAGTAGTCTCCCGGACCATTGGCGAACACTCTACCCACTAGACCAATGAGCCGGTGTGGTAAATGCCAATTTATTTTAACTAGGGATGGACAAGGAATTGTTTCTTTTCTTTTTTTTTTTTTTTTTTTTGTCACACTCTTTTCATTTGAAAAGTATCTGGCAAAACCAGAAAAGTAAAACAAAAAAGTGTTACTACCGTACACTGATCTGGAACTCAAGACTCCAAGTTACAAGAATCAGTTCCTTTTTCTAACCAAAAGGAAATTCCCGCTAAACCTTATTTTTAGGACAATAGCTTTGTGTTTTATTCACCTCGTATTTCTTCTTTTTTCTCGTATCGGGTAAGAAAAATTCAATTTTAAAAAAAATTTCAATTACAAAAGAAGTTTTTCTTTACGTTGGATTGCATATTTTTCGGTTCTTCTTTCTTAAAAGCTCACTTATTATGGAGGATTTCAAAAGTATTTTATTAGATCTAGTAAAGTATCAGAATACACAGTAATTGCAGGTCCAAGAAAGAATGGAAGAGAAGTGGTAAAAACAACTGCTCTCTCAACAGGAAAAAATAGAAAAATTACATTTGTAAACACAAAAGGAAAATCAAGAGAGACAGCTCGAATTTCAGAAGCCAGTTTTAGAACTGACAAACCGTAGTAGTCCCATCGAAAACGAATTTTCTTTTTCGCAAAACGCCATTTTTAGTGCAATTGAGAATTTTTCATACTTCCCCGAGGAAAACGTAACATTTACGTCATATTTTACGAGATATGAGGACTTATATATAACAGATTGCGTAAATTGGAGTGACTCGAAAAAAAGTTGGTCTTCCGCGGAAATTTGGCACAACTGAACACGCAAAATTCATAAATTACATTTTACCCGGAAAGCTTGTGAACTGACATTCACCGAAGCAGTGGAATTACTTATGGCAATCTTCAGTCCAAAGAATCTCATTTTCATAAGAGATGGCGGTGCCTTAATCTCACTAGGCAGGAAGGTGAAGATTATACCACTTTTGCATCAGTAGTAAACAAACACTGCAACGATTTCAGACTTGCGGAGCTAAGTGCTGATAACTTCAAATGCTTGATATTCGTGCAAGGGCTAATTTCAACAAAAGATGCCGAAATTAGGCGAAGAATACTAAACAAATTGGAAAATGAGCCGAATATAACACTACAGCAGATTGTTGAAGACTGTCAAAGGTACGTAAGCGTAAAGCAAGATTCTAAAAAAATCGAAGAATCGGGTATTGCTCATGTCTGAAAAATACGCTACAAAAAGAAACAAAGTCTCCCACTAAAACTAATGAAACAAAGAAAAAGCAAAATAATTTGTCCCCCAACCCATGTTCCGGATGTGGGTCCTTACACTGGTACAACGATTGTACTTTCTGGAACAAGAAGGGTTTCATATATAACCGAGTCGGACACAAAAGCTCGAATCACTGATCTAAAAATAAAACCAATAGTTACTTAAAAAATACAAAAAAAGTCGGACGAATCAGACGATGCTAATACCGGGAAATTCGTGCACGTAAAAATGTTAAACAAAAGGAAAGATTGGGTAAGCCTACCATGATAAAATCTAGCAAGATTGCCAGATCAGTAACAAAGGGGAAATTTAATTCGAGGGAGAATTGATTATTAATACAACTTAAGACTTAAATTAAAGAAAAAGGAAAGCAACTGATTTAATAGTTGTCAATCCAAAACGTATAAGGTATTGAGACCAAAAACAAATAAAAATTTCGCAAAGCCTTTCTACTTTGAACTTGGTAAAAGAAGTCAGACAAGTTTTAAACATCTAGCTATTTATTAAAAAAAAGGTGGGGGTACGCTTGTTTCTCTGTAAGTTAAATAAGTAAGTCAAGCGGAGGAATACCACGTCTCGGAGAATGAAAAAATATATTCCTCAGGATTAATTTCTGTGAAACCCTTTTACAACTACATGTACAGCCTCAGAATTTTAATCTAAGAAGAAAAAAAAACTTTTTGTTCAGACTCCTGCGGAGTTAAGACTTAGGAGAGCGGTGTTATGATGACCTATCAACACGATAATTAATTCTTCCTTCATAAATATTTACCCTATTTACTCTCCGGAAGACATTCTCCCAGCTTTCTGACCTATTTTTATTTCTTTGGGACAGCAGCGATTTTGTAAGTTTTTGTTAAAGTTATTACTGTTAAATTTGTTATTTGTTCCAGTGCCCCTCCTCAAACAACCCGCTATTGTTTGTTTTGGGGTAGGTCAAGACACAGGTTTTTTTCTTATTGTTCATTGTTATTTGTTGAATTGTTATTTTCACCACACGTTTCACCACATTCGAAAAAGTCACACATCGAATTAAACAAAACATTCACCTCCCTCCTAGATACCTCAAGAAACTATGGAGGAGCAAATTTCACCGGTTTTAAACACACAACAGGACATGTTTAATGACCTGGAACCCTCCCCGAAGCCAGAAGACTTACATTCTTCGGTTTCATCGATTCTAGCCAGCTCTATACCGCCAGCCCAAAAACCACCAGCTACGCTAGTCTTCTGGTCGTCGCAAATCCCAAAAAAAGCAAAAAACACCAAGTTACCACGAAAAGGACAGAGTACAAAGTATGCCAAATACTTTAAAGACAACGAAATATTACCCATACTGGAACTAGTTGAGGCAGTTGAGCCCAAGACTGTCCTTCGTCGTGATATTTTCCAACGTCTCCCACCAGACGAGGCTTGACATAAGGTCAAAAGCCCGAAGGCCGATTAAAGTGGGGATAAAGTGGAGGAGGAGGAGGAGGTCGGGAACGAGCCGAGACCCGAACCCTGCTAGTCTATGCTGCTCATCAGCTCATTTAGTGCAATGTGAGCCTGATGAGGCAAGCAGTTTCACGGACCAAAATGTGGGTCCGGGCACGTATGCCGGGTTATGGCTTAAACTAGACCGCAAGGTCTAGTGCCATACATAGGTTTCGTTTGCAAAGTCACGCTCCGGACGGAAATCCAGAGCGTGGGCCATGATATCGCCTCTGCGCAGACTGTCCTTCGTGGTCACAGACTTACGTACCAGGAGGTTCGCTGGTATCAAAAAAGAAAATTTTGAAGACTTATTAAAAACCGCAGGCATCCCAGGTAGGTATTTTTGCAGGAGAAGCTTTGCCACCTGGGATGTTCTCCTACCATCGGAGGACCTCGCTAAAAAGCTGGCCGGAAATAACATCACAACGAAGTTATTCCGGCTTCAACCAGAGTATAGAGGCTAGCGACGAATTAAAGTCACCGTATGCAACGTCTCCATGCAATTAAATGGAGATGTTCTCGCCGCCTACCTAAGTACGTATGGTGGCGTAGAAGACTATACGCTAATAACATCGGCAAGTGGGACAGCATACGGTGACTACTCTTTCACCATGTGTTTGGCTAGGGGAGGGTTCCAGGCCATCCCAAATACAATCACATACAGGAACCAAACAATGATGGTGGTCGTTGAGGACAGGAAACCTTTAAGCTGGGCGTGTAAGCAGCTGGGTCATTTTGCACGTCCCTGCTCTCAAAAAACGACCATTACTACTACAATAAAAACGACCACAACTACAACAACCCAGGCGGCAACAGCAATAGCGACAGAAACCACGACAGCGGACAAAAACACAAACTCAGTGTGGCGGAAATCGTGAAAACGGAGAGGAGAGCTTACCTTTTAAGCGACCTCGCGTATGCATCGTTCAAACAGGCCAGGAAACAAGATATTTATTGTATATAATAAAATACAAATTTGGCACGAGGCCGAAAAATGGGGGGGGGAAGGCTGGTCTACACTATCCTCATCTCTAACTTAACTAGACTCATTCACTGACCAATACATATCTCCAAATTAAAAAAGCACCAAAATACCTCAATTAAAAATATCACTATCAAACAGCATCCACCAAAAACGACAATCACCAAAACAACACTACTGCTCCATGGACTTCTAAACTTAATCCCATATTTACAAAGTGAGGGGGAGGGGAACAATTAAAAAAAACTAAACGAGCGCTATATACATCTTTATTTACAATTTCCCCTAAAAACGAAAGTGAACAGAACATATATACATTATGATAGTTAGTATGGGGTCCCTCCCACGTACTAAGACATGGCAGAAAGAGGAGTTAACCAGTCGAAAATAGTGTCGAAGGAGGAAAAATAAACAAATAGGATAAATAAATGGTAAACAATATAAGTAAACAATAAACATGTAATAACATAAGCCCTCCATCGCACTCCTGGAGAACTCCAATTCCTGTCACCTAACAGAGGGGAAGGGAAGGGGGAGTAAAACAAAAGAAGGGGACAAAAAAAGGGGGTGCCCAATGACCTTGCATACTCTAGCTAAGTTAACTAAATTAGGAACAAACTAAATCAAAATTGGCCTAAAAAATTCTAACTTACCTGGGCTGGGTGGTCACGTCCTTCCGGTAACTCAATATTCTTAAGTCCCTGGGATGTCCAAAGTGAAAATAAGGTTGGCTCCTACCACGCGACACAAGCGCGCAACAGTCACCCACCTTTCGCCAAACTCCAGTGAAGAGAGTCTTTTTCTCTCAGACCGGATTTTGACTTTGATTTGGTGTTTAAAAAAATGCCACCAGGGTCTGAGAAGGAAAAGACTCACCCTCACAGAGTTCCTTCTTTCTCGTCGTCCAAATCACGACACGCATAACGCCGAGTAAGCAGAGAAACACATAATGTTCCTGTCTGTTCAACCTCGGCACCACATTGCTGCACACAGAACTGGCTTCCAGGACAAAAAACTTTCCATTGAGGATGCGGACCATGTAGCCTTCAAGAAGCTTGCACAGCGGCCGTACGACCGGGCAGTGAAAGAAGGCGTGACTAATAGTCTCCTCCAAATCACCGCACCGGCTGCACTCAGGCGAAATGGCCTGTTGCGCTGCAAACAATTTCCTGCCGACCCAGAGGGCATTCCGAATGACCAGCCAGGTGAGAGAAGCCTCGTCATTATTGAGACACCTCAACCTGGGGGCCCAAGGCCACAGTAAGCGACCCTCCGCCTCCGTCACACCGAGCTCGCCAATCAGACCATCGCTAGCGGCCCCCCTGACTAAACATCGATATAATGCCCTACTCGACAACGGCCGGCTGTCAGAGAGACCTGTCTGCAGCCGAGAGAGAACTTTCAAGGCATGCCGACACTCGCGATAGAAGGGGCATTCGCGTCTGGGCAACCGATGGGTCTCCCCATCAGCAAAATGCACACTTCTTAGCGACGGGAAAGATTGTTTGGCGTCTTCTTTCCAGACGCTTCCCGCCGCCGTGTCTCGTGAACACATCCGGTCTAGGAAAGTAAGACGCAAAGTATGGCGCCGTACCTCGACGTTAGGCACTCCTAGACCGCCTTCAGAAGGGTGAAGGTAACAGATCTCCCGTCGCACCAAAGGATGTCTCTTGACCCAGAGAAACTGGAAGAGAATCCTTTCCAGCTTGAATAGGATGGTGGCCGGGATAGGAAGCACTGAAAGTCGGTATACGGCTAGGGAGTAGATGTGCGAACTGCACACCTCTGCCCGACCCTTAAGGGAAAGCCTTCTACGTAACCACAACTCAGTTGCGGCTACGACCTTATCCAGTACTTCCGACCAATTTTTCTCCAATTGAAGGTCAGGCCCAAACCAGACGCCGAGTATCTTGCACGGACCGTCTTTCCAAATGAAGGGGCCGGGAAGGACACAGCCTTTCCACGAGCCCAACCGCAAGCCGACAGACTTTTCGCGGTTAATCTTGGCCCCTGTTACAGCTTCGTACCTTCCGATTTCTTTGCTTACCTCCTCCACCTCGGCACTGCTCGTTACAAGCACGCTGACGTCGTCAGCGTATGCAGTGTACCTGGCCACCTCACTGGCGCCAGGTAACGTGAGGCCGCGTAGGACCGGGTTCGCCTTTAGCCTGCGTAGAAAAGGCTCTAACGCCAGGATATATAGCATTGGCGATAACGGGCAACCTTGACGAATCGATCGAGTCAGAGTGAAGGGCTCCGACCTTACCCCATTCACCTCCACCATGACTCCGGGAGACGCATAAAGGAGACGTATCCAGGTGCGAAAATCAACCCCGAAGCCGGCCGAAGACAAGACAGCCTCCAGAAAAGCATGGTCAACCCTATCAAAGGCCTTGGACTGATCTAAATTGATCAGCGCGGCATTTCCGTCGACTTTTTCTACGATCGTGCGGACCAGATGAAGACTGTCCTGGATAGTCCTACCCTTCACAGCACAAGTCTGCTCGGGGCAAATCAGACTAGGCAGGACAGTCTGCAAACGGTTTGCCAGGATCTTCGCCAAAATCTTTAAGTCAGTGTTTAGCATCGTTAAAGGGCGAAAGTTACTAATCCCATCCCCACCATGTTTGTTCTTACGAAGCAACTTCACTATACCCCTGGTGAAGCGTCTGGGTATAGTACCCTGCCTCATCCAGTTGTTATAGATGGTTGCCAGCAAGGGGACAAACATGTGCGACAACCTCAAGTACACTTCATAGGGCAGACCATCAATTCCGGGGGACTTATCCAGCCCGACCGACTTCAGTGCAACCCGAATCTCCTCCTCCTTTATGCGCCCCTCACACCCAGCCGCTTCCGTCGCCGAAAGGCGAGGGAAGTCGGCAAGATAGGTGTCGAACTGAGCAGAACTCAGTCCGGGCTCCCTGGTGAAAAGCTTCAAGAAATACTGTCGGAACTCCCCACAGATGGCTTCGTTTGTAGTTCGCCGAAGCCCCTCCGGCGATGTGACACTGGTGATATGCCGATCTGTAGCATGCCTGAGTTCCTCGGCCCGTAATTCCTGGGCCATATTCGTCGCCTCACAGGATATTCTCTTTAACCTAGCCCTAACTACCAGAGCTTGGTACTCCTTAATTTGCAAGGAGGCCAGCTCGGCCTTAGCTACGTTAACTTGCCCACTATCTCCCGCCAACACCGCCCTATCTAGCTTATCCTTAATCGACCTTTGCTTCGCTACCCTAGCTGACTTGAGTCTCCTACTATAGTCGGCAGCAAAGGATCTAATGCTATCCTTAAGGTTAGCCCACCACCTATTACCCATAATAGCCCCCGTCAATTCCCGCTTTATCGTTAGTTCTAGCTGGTTCCGGAAGTCAGCCTCCGCCAAAAGGGAAAGGTTGAACTTCCAGTAACCAGACATCCTACATCTAGCTTTATCTAACCTAATCGAAACACATAAAAATTTGTGGTCGGAATTTTTATACGGCTCAAAACTTGGACCACCTAAATAATCTAAGTCGACTCGCTTAACTAACACTCGGTCCAAATAGCTATGCAGCTGGGCCGAGGCGCCCCTACCGGTCCAAGTCCAAACTATCTTATTTGGATGCCTTTCGCGAAATTTGTCCACCAGATCTAACCGCTGAACAAAATCACTAAAATATCTGGCATCCAAGGAGTTAGTACCCGTACTAGTAACCCCTCTATCTAAGTTGGGATCAAGGACGGCGTTCCAAGCTCCCACTAAAATTACCCACTTTGACGGAACGACGTACGGCTCGATGCGCCGGAAAAGGGCAGGAAGCTCACTGGTAGTATTGGGTCCATAAACCCCAATCAAACGGAACGCCTTATCCTTTATGGTAATATCCAGAACGCAAAGTCTGCCCGCCGGATCTGAAAGAACAAGAGCACACGAAGCATCCAGACGTCTACTTACCAGCCAGGTGACACCTCTAGAACGACTATCAAAGCATGCTGAGAAGGACAAATAGCCCCTCGCCAGAATACCTTCATAGAAATTGGAGTCGAAGTGAGTCTCCTGTAAACAACAAATATCAATGCCGCGACGCTGGAGGTATAACAATAGTTGGGATCGCTTAGAATCCGACCTCAGGCCGCGGCCATTTAAACTAGCCAACCTTAGATCCATCATGAAAATTACAGGGGTTGAGTGCCCGGACTGAACATGGCTGGGGTCAGGACTCCGACGGTCTGGCTCATGGATCCCGTGGCCATCTCATTATCGATGGCTCCGTCATGAGCGAGACCCCCGACGTCCTGCGGAAAAGTTAGTTTAAGTGCCCTATACAGGGAGGGGTGTAAAACAACAGGGACCCTCCCAATGAGACCCTTACATGATGTGAGATTGTCTTTAAAAAATGATATAGGGCCGAGGGCCTCGTTAGCCTCTCCTAGCATTTTCATCACACCTTCCGACCCTCGGCCCTTTCGGATGACGGTGGTGACCCATGCTCTTGGAAATTTTTTGGGGTCCTCCACGTTATGACCGTTGACTTCCTTGAAGTTGTGGAGGACCCTCAATTCTTTTAAAAGTTGAGGCTGGACCTTATGGAGACGATCCAGAGCCCCCTCATCCACCCGGCAGATGTTTATTCCGGTGTTGTGGCGTGGTTTCTCTTTCTTATTTTTATGTTTTGGGACCTCATCCCCCGAACTGTCGATTGATGAGCTCCGCTGCCGTTTCTTTGGTGTGGTGGATGGTGAAGATGTTGCTGCTGTTGCTGGTGGTGATGGTCTTGCTGGAGGAGAATCCAACGGCAGCGGAGGGGGGATGGGTCCCTTTTTTTTTATACTAAAACCGACATGAGAGGTGGAGGCATGGGTCTATGAGGTGGTGTGGTTGTGGTGGTCGGATGATTCGTTGTCTTGGTGATGAAGGGGTGGAATGAGGGGGCCCTGGTCGTGGAGGCGATTTCCGCTCCTGGTCCAGCCTCTTTTTGAACTCCAGTAACTTTTCGAACTTCTCCCGGCCTGGGCTGAAGGATCTGACCTTGGGAGGAGTGCGCTGTTTAGGTGGGGTCTTGGGTGGGAGTTTATTTTTTTGGGGAGATGTTTTTTGTACATATGAGGGGGGTAAAATGCTACTGTTGGACTTTTTTGAGGGGGGTGAACTGTCGGTGCCTACCTGGGACGACTTTTGGGGGCGAGGATCCTCAGGTTGGAGCTTCCTCCCACCTTTTCCCACAGTCAGCCACTCGGCCTTCGCCTCTTCGGAATTAACCGTAGGGGACGAAGGGGGAGTGGGGTTTTTTTACCCGCTGATGTGGGCGAGACTACGGAAGCCTCCTTTTCTGTGTTTGTTTTAACCACAGGTGAGAGGGTATCGGGTTTGTGGTCGGGCTTCTTCGGGGCCTTCTTCCCCGGGCAAACTGCGGAGAGGTGACCAATCTCGCCACAGTGCCAGCAGGCGGGTTTCCTTCCTGATACTATAACAGGAAGCCTGCGCCCTTCCACCTCCAACCAGTTGGGAACGGAGTAGAAGGTTTTCATATCCAACATGATGTCAAACCTCCATTCCCCACGCATTCCATCGTGTGTTGTAGAGACGATGTCACCAAATTGTAGCATGTATGCAGCTAAATTTGCGTCTCGAAGGAAGCTAGGGACCTCGTATATTGACACCGTGGTCCGCCGTCGCCCCATATATTCCGTTCTAAAGAAATATTCTTTGTTTTCCAAAGATTTTTTTGTTAGGGCGACGGCTTCTTCTATGGTCAGTAACAATATATCCCAGAAAGCGTAAGAAGCACCAGCAATTATAGCTTGTGCTTTTACGCCCAGGCTGGAAATCTGACGGAGAACCATGTCTTTGGCGGGTTTAACGATTTTACGTGATCGTTTGTCCACTACAAAGACAGACACCGTTCTTTTTTTCTGGTCTTGTCTTACCTCCTCCAAATTGAACATAAGGCCATGCCCCTGTACTTCACTGGAGATGGCCTTTGCTCGCTGGAGCAAGTCGTCGACATCGACCTGTATTTTCGGGGGGGGGGCTGTCCAACTGTTTTCTTTTTCTTTTTCTTGGGTGTTCTTTTTTTCTTCTTTTTCTGGGGATTTTTTATCTGGGGAAGGTAGTTTTTTTGGTGGCGTTTTTCCATTCTGGTCAGGGGGAGGGGCATTTTTGGGGGGAGGTGACTTATTTTTCTTTTTTACCTGGGGGGGGAGGGTCACCCTTGATTGGGGAGAATAGGGCCTTTATGGCCGAGCCGTCTGCCCGGCCGGCCATAAAAAATAGATACCTAAACTAAAAGGGTGAAAGGATGATTAACAAAAAGAGAAAAAAAATATAAAACTGAGAATGTTACTTAACGAAGACTCCAAGCAAGGTCAGAAATTCAGTCCAGCCGGGAGAAGGCGAGTCGATGATGTAAAAAAATCCGTTCAGCGTATGTATCCAATGGTCAACCTATTCAAAAGGCTAAAAGCATAGTCAAACAGGCCGGGAAACAAAGAAATTCAAGATGGCGCCCGCGATTTTTTATAACCATCTGATCTAGTAAAGTCGCGCAAATTATCACTGCTCGGATGCAAACGAGGTGGTCTCCGACTTGATAAAAGCGGATCGCTTTGAGGATACGTTTTGCATCGATACGAGGATCGTCGGATTCGGTTGTTGTTGGTGTTTCTGTTAGTGTGACGTACGGAGAACAGAAAGGAGTTTCGCTGAACTAACAGAAGCCACTTTGAAAGTGAATACAAGGATCAATTTCACATTGTCATTTGCACCTACTCTTACTACCAAACTGATATTTGTTTTTCATAATTTAGAATTCGTAAACTGAAAATTCAGGTGCAGTGATATCTTTCGACACCCAGAAACTGGGGACTACCCCGACAAAGAAGAGAGGTGGACCCAGGTAAACCACAAAAAGAAAAAATCACCTATCAAATCATCATCTCGTGTCAAATCAACAGCAGCAACCACCATGACAACAGTTAAAATAGCAGATTACAAAGCAACAACACCAGCAAATACAATAGCAATACCAAAAGACATAGCAGTATATCAATCACCTAAAAAACAGCACCCACAGAAAGAAGAGCCTGAAAATATGGAAACATCGACAAATTTGAAAAGGAAGAGGGACAGTAGTGACACTAATAAGGAAGGGGAGAAAAAATGCTAAGAAAATCAACCCGAGTCTCAACCACATATCCAGCCTGAAAAACAACCACAAAAAAACCAGCACCCTGCACAAGTCATATCACCCGGATGTTGAGATTGGGGATTTTGGGAATGTGTATTCCAAAAATCCCCTATCCCAACATCCAGTCAAATAAGCTCCCCTATCCCCAACACTGCTCTCTCGTTCACCTCCCAGGCTGTTCTCCCTGTCTCATTCGGAAACCAGGGATCATCATCACCATCATCATCGAAAACACGTCAAATAACAAAGTCGGTCTCTAAGGAAGACCGACAAGGACTTAATGCCATATATTTTTGTTCCGATACAATGGACTCACTAAACATAGA
The DNA here is from genome assembly GCA_963585895.1 of Sepioteuthis lessoniana. Lineage (NCBI taxonomy): Eukaryota > Metazoa > Mollusca > Cephalopoda > Myopsida > Loliginidae > Sepioteuthis > Sepioteuthis lessoniana. The sequence goes on along the minus strand of OY757915.1, from coordinate 19,162,363 downwards.
TCATCAAACTAAAAAATCACTCGCTCCACTAATTTCTTTAAAAAGCATTGAAAATTTAAAAAAATTTGACGTCACAAAGAAACAAAAGAAGAGGGAATGGTAGAGCAACCAAACATGGAATTTTTTCCTTGTTTTTAGTCGTTTTTTGCTTTTGTTTTCGGTTTTTTTTCTCATATCCCCAACAAAGAACATCTTGTAAATAAATAAAATCATGTTTTGTAAATAAAATCATAGATTTCATTTCGGGGTTTTTAAGTAGGTCTTCTCATAGAGCAAATGCGGTATTTTGGTGGATGTAGCGTGGTTGGTGAATGATGATTGTCTATATATTATACTGTTGAATCGGTCAGCGAATGTGGCTAGCTAGGATCCCTTAGATAATTAGTTATAACATGACCACTCCCTTCTTCTCCCTTACAAAACCATAAGGTCTCGTGCCTTCCATTTTTGTAAAAATGGAAATAAAAACATCCTCCTACCTTTCTGGACTACTTTTGTTGTTTCTTTGTGACGGCGATTTTGTAAGTGTTTGTTATTGTTGAATCTATTTTTGAACTTATTTGTTACAGTGTTTCTCCTCAAACAATTTGTTATTGTTTGTTTTTGAGGTGGGTCAAGCCACAGTTGTTATTTTTTGTTATTTCTTGGTTACCCTGAATTCACACGTCATTTTCATTCATTTCATTGGATTCAAAAAGTTACTCATACGTGTTTTTTTGTTTTTTTCAATAACAAACAAAAGACTGCTAGTGACTACAAAAAGGGCAGAGCAGAAAAACATGATCTGTACTTTAAAGACAATGAAATCCTGCCAATACCTGAGCTTGTAGAGGCAGTAGAGCCAAAGACTCTGTCCTTCGTAGTCACTGACCTATGAACAAGGAGACTGGCCAGATTAAAAAAAGAAAGCTTCAAAGATCTTTTAAAGAGAGCAGACATCCCAGGTAGGTATTTTTGTCACAGAAGCTTTGTCACCTGCGATGTTCTATTACCAACGGAGGACGTCGCAAAAAGGTTGGCCGTTAGCAATATCACTATGAAATTCTTCCGGCTTCAGCCCGAGTATAGAAGAAAAAGAAGGATTAAAGTCACCGTATGTAACGTCTCCATGCAACTCAGTGGAGACGTTCTTGCCGTCTACGTGAATTGTTTTGTGATTGTACCAAACGCTTCTTGCAGTTGTCCGACTTTGCAGCGCTAAGGTACGGCAGTCTTATCCACGGTTTCCCTGTCCGTCGCTTGACTTCGCAGCGCTAAGGTACGGCATCCTTAGCTCCGGTTTCCCTGACCGTTCGTTCGGTTTCGCAGTGTTAAGACACGGCCTTCTTAGCCACGCCACTCGCTCGTCCGTTCTCTCGTTTCTCTGGTCCCCAGTGTTAAGACACGACCGTCTTAGCCACGACACTCGTTCCTCAGGTCCTCCATGCTGAAACACGGTAGTCTTGGCTACGACATTCGTTCGTTCGCTCTTCAGCACCGCAACGCTAAGATACAATGGTTTTAGTTACTCATTCCTTCACCTGTTCGTTTGTTACTCGCCGACATGGAGCTAAGACACGACGGTCTTAGCCCACTCGTTCGATCCTGCGCGATCAAGCTACCAACACTAACTGCAGACCAGCTCCAGCTTAGTAGCATCTAGTCCACGTACAACTCACTATATGGGTTATCGTCAACATTTGAGACCACGTTGACCCCCCCCCCCGGTTAAACCAATGTACTGTACAATCAGGACATCAATCATCCACTTATCTCTCTACCAACGACGACCATACCAGCTACTGACATTGATCATCCAGCTGACTCTACCAACAACGACCACACACCTGTTGACTGTAACGGTACTGAGTCTTTGCTCAGAGGTTACATTATCCTCGAAAGACGGGGAGAATTTCCGTCGACAGCATCCGTACCACCCAAGCTCTAAATATTCTCCGTAACTATTTATATTTTATTGATGGCTTTGAAAGCCCATATAACTAGCTAAGTATAGATCTTGCGTATAGGTTTAATTTTTCGAGAAACAGACGAAGTCCTATGTGAGGGTTACTGAGACCGCGGACGAATGAGGGTGGTCAAGGTTAAAAAGGTCGACGTGTTATGAATGAACACGTGGGGAATTCTGAACCGGACAAACAATATGACGCGTAGTTGTTTTTCTTCTTTTCTTTATATATGTATCGTTCTTACATTTTTTTTTATTTTAAAGAAAACACAATTGTAACGACAGACAAACAAGGAGCAAAACAAACACAACAGAAAAAATATACAGAAATGTGGAGGACAAGTCGCTTCCAATAGTATTTAACTATGTCCTTCCAGTAAGACAAAGTTCTCCTTTTTCTTTTTCTTTTCTTTTTTTTTCCACTTGTTTTAAAATTATATCCGTATCTTGTTTTTCCCTTTACAATTAAAGGAAGGGAACTTACTCGTTCTTTCTCCCATTTGTTTACTTATTATTGTATATTCCCCTTTTTTTCCTCAACTTTTACCGAAGAACAAAAGTCTCTCCTCTTCTTCTTTAAAGTGGATATACAAATTTAAACAAATATGTTTTCCGCCGAAACTAACTGTTAATGAACAACTGCAGAAAAGTTTCTTTGGATAGTCTTGATACAGACCTTTATTTAGGTTACGTATATTATTCGTAATAAAATTTTTGACTAACCTTTTCTTTTTCCGTTCCTTTCGTTTGTTATTAAATTTTTTTTTTCTTATGTTCGTTAGTTTCTTAATAACAAGTCGCAAGGCACCAGTTTTTTCTTTCTTTTACGTTGAGCCTCAGCTTCATTACCCAACGGAGACGACGGCTTCTATTAGGCCATTCTGTGACTAGAATTTCCCCTTTCACCGGACCACGTGAAAAGGCGACCTTTCGCTTCCTTGGCGAAGCTCGAAACTGACTTTTTGGGTTTCGTTCTTTTTTGGCGGTAAGACGCCCTCCCTGCCTCGACCAATGGCATGTCTTTTCCTTATTTGGGTCAAGACCTTTGCCCCTTCTCGGCTGGTCTTTCACTGTTGCTAGGGCTCGGAGACCCGCCAATCGCCTGCCCCCACTTCCGGTCCTCATAGTAGTCCTTGCTCCCTGCATTATAATCCTACCGTGGCCGATGGCCGTAACATGACCTTAACAATAACGACGATTCTATAACCTACGACAAATAAATTATTTGTTATACTGTTATCTCGCTTTTGTTCTCTTCTTCATTGTTCTTTGACTATCAATTACTTACACGCTTAACAAAACCCAAAATAATTTGTGGGGTCGACGTTCTCATCGGCTGTAGCAGAAAGAACTTCGTATTTTTGTTTGGCGCGTAAATTAATTTGACCGTTAGGGTCGATGCATATTTTCACCCAATGAGGATGACTTATCCTATTCAACCCGGATCATTTTTCCGGGCAGCACCAAATTGGGGAAAGCTCGCCAAACTACCCTTTTTTTCTCAGAACCTTTCGGAAAGGACAGATGTACTTACTGTCCTCTCCCTTCATAGCAGCAGCATCACAACGCCATGAAGAAAACCATCTAATTTATGGACCTCTTGAGTCTACTCACTTGGACCAAAGGTTCCCAGTTGAATATGAATTAGATGCATTCAATCCGCCGCACACAGGAACACCTTCATTTCGCCTCTAACCTTAGCTGTCTACCGCGGCGCGTAATTTCGCTCAGACATCCAGCTACTTCATCCCTGGGCAACATTTTCTGGAGACATTCATGCTTCTCTCCCACAACAACCAGGACTACACACTCATGGGTGACTACATCATTCCTGTCCTTTACCAGCAAACACGACTTTTGCTACACCTATGGCGACCATATCTCACTCAGACACCAACAATGCCTTAACGGTAGCGACGCACATTTCGCTCAGGCATTTAGCTGCTAAAATTCCTTCTCAACTCCATAACTCCTTCCTTCCTTCCTTCCTTCCTACGAGTCTTTCCGCACGAAGGTACCCTTTATTCTTGCTGTCATTAAACCTTCATAAAAACTTTTCGATATCTTGGTTCTTCTCTCCTTTAGTTTCCAACAACATTTAACGAGGAAATAACAACGTAACAACACGTAACAATATTTCCTCACTAAACGGCCCTGCAACACGCTATAGTTCATAAATTTATTGCATGGAACTTTAAAAAAAAAAAGAGAAAGTTGCATTTTCTCGGAATAAAACTCAGTTTGGGGCTGTTATGATGTATATAGCTCCGTAAAACACGGATACGAAACGGTCCCATGAAATTGAGGCCAGCTGTGTAGGTTTAGCTCCCTTGGATGTAAATAAAGATACTCCATTACTAGATAGCTTGTGTGTTCGCGTGTTATTTTATTATCGCTCGCCATCGGCACCAGAACATGGTATCAGAGTGGTATTTTTTTCTACATTCGGCGAAGTCATCTCTCCACACCTCGGATAAACACACATTACATCGGAAAATAACTGAAATAGCGTATACGCACCGGCAAACTAATCCAACTACTCTTCGGACACCACGTGAACACACAAAACACGGAAATCGGACCGGATCATTACACGGCACAGATCGGATATAATACTTCGGAATAATGGCTTACCCCATCCCACCACCGGAAAAAACGGACATGGACGGCGATTTGAGAGAGAACTGGTCCCTATTTAAACTTTCATGGACGAACTACGCCGACGCTACGCGCATTGATACCAAACTGGCTAAAGTCCAGGTAGGAACTTTTCTTTCTATCGTTGGCAAGGAATGCTTAAGAATTATAACAAAATCTGCCCATGACAGAGGAGGAACGTGTGGACATCAACTCCACCATAAAAAATTATCGGACTATTTTGAACCTAAATTAAATACGACATACGAACGCTACGTATTTAATTCATGCGACCAGGAAATAGGCGAACGTTTCGATTCCTATTTGAACAAGATGAGAAAACTGATAAAAACGTGCAAATACAGCACGTTGGAAGACGAATTACTCCGCGACCGGATAGTGATGGGAACAAATAAAAAAGAAATACGGACCAGACTCCCCAGTGAACCATACCTAACACTAAACTGGACAATAGATATATGTCGGAGCACTGAACAAAGGGACCGACAAGTTGACATGATAGGCAGCAGAAACACAACAGAAACAGTGCATTATGCCAAAAAAACAGAAAAAAGAAAACAGAGACGGGAGCATATCAAGGACTGCAAATTCTGCAGATTAAGCCATGACAAAGGCAAATGTCAGGCCTATGGATTAACCTGCGCAATCTGCTTAAAGCGTAACCACGTTGCAAGGATGTGCCAATCCCAAGCGTATCCACCACGGTCAAACAATAAACTGCCAGCACATGCAAAGGTCCGTTACGTCAACGACGAACCTGCCAGCAGTGATGAAAGCATATATGCCTTGGACCCTTTGTTAGACCGCAAACACTACTACGCAGACATCCACGTATCCCCCTTAGGAGGCCAGAAAGCTCTAACCCTCAAGTTCCAAATTGACACTGGGGCAAGCTGCAGCACTCTTGCTCTTGTGGACTACAAACGCCTCACCACAGCACCCTTAGAGCCCTCCCATACAAAGCTGAAGCTGTACGACAATTCCATTCTCCAGCCCCTAGGAGCTGTAACACTGTGGTGCGAAGCAAACAGCCTCAAGAAAAAAGTCCATTTTCAAGTAGTGGACAATAATTCGCCATCCTTATTATCTGAACGGGCCAGCTCTGCACTCCAGCTTATAGCCTTCAACGTTGAATGCGTCAGACACCTGAACGAAGTTAAATCACTCACCAAGGAGGGTGTTCTCGACAACTGTAAAGATGTATTTTCCGGGCTGGGAAGACTACCAGGAGAATACAAAATACAGATTGATAAAAACATCAAATCAGTTCAGAACAATCCCCGCAGAGTTCCCCTACCAATCAAAATGGAGCTGAAACAAAAGCTGGAGGAATTGGTTGAACAAGGAGTGATAGCATGGGTCATAGAACCGACACCCTGGATCAGCAACATAGTTGTCATTCGGAAACACCGCAGATTGAGGATCTGCATTGACCCATACCATTTGAATAAGGCAATCCAGCGTAACCACTACCCAACTCCAACAGTCGAGGAAATAGCAACAAAGATGAGCAAGGCCAGGCTTTTATCGGTTGTAGACGCTAAGGATGGGTTTCTTCAGGTTGCACTGGATGAGTCGTCTTCATACTTGACAACGTGTTGGAATCTATTTGGTAGGATACGGTGGCTTAGAATACCATTTGGGATTAGCTCAGCCCCGGAGGAATGGTAACGACGACTCGACCACTGTTTCGAGGGAATGGACAACACTCAAGTTATCGCAGATGACACCATAATTCTGGTGAGAATGATTCGGAGGCCGACAAAAGTCACGACACAGCATTCAGAGCACTTATCGAAAGATGCCGGGAAAAAGGTTTAAAACTCAACCCCAAAAAGTTAAACTTTAAACAAACTTCTGTCAGTTACATGGGACACATCTTTAGTGCACAGGGCTTAGCAGCAGACCCGGAGAAAGTTAAGGCAGTTTCGCAGATGCAATGCCCCATAGACGTCCAAGGCGTTCAGAGAGTCCTAGGGGTTGCAAACTACCTTACCAAATTTACACCCAAACTATGCACTGTATGTGAACTGCTGTGACGCCTACTGGACAAGGACTCTGTAGTTGACTGGTTGCCACAACACGAAACGGCTTTCAGTAGAATTAAAGAACTCCTCACCCAAGCTCCAGTCCTGGAGCCGTAATAAAATAGGGTGGACACCCCATCGCGTATGCGTCCAGAACACTTACTAAAACGGAGCGAAACTATGCTCAAATTGAGAAGGAATGCCTCGCCATTGTGTTCGCTGCAGAACGTTTCGAGCAAGGAGAAGGTGAAAGTATTCTCCGACCACAAACCACTGGAGACTTTACTGTCGAAACCCATCCACACCAGCCCAAAGCGACTGCAACGAATGCGACTTCGACTTCAGAAATACTCTCTGGACATGGAGTACAAACCAGGACCACAGATGTATATCAGTGACACACTATAACGAGCCTCATTGCCACCCACAGAGACAGCCGGGGAGGACAAAGCCACCATATTCGAAATACATGAGCTCACGGAAAAGTTTGAACTGGAAGATCACCACTTCGTCTCTGACCACCGCCTCGCACGGATCAAGGAGGAAATTGGTCAGGACACGACATTGTTAGCACTAATAGAAATCACAAAAAAAAAGGTTGGCCAGCTGACAAAAACGACAGTCCACTCAATATCAGAGAATACTGGCCATACCGTGATGAACTAGCAACAGAAAATGGCCTAGCTTATCGAGGCACATGCCTCATCATACCGACAAAACTGAGGCCAGAGATGGTCGTCAGGGCACACACGTCCCACTTAGGCATCCAGTACACCCTAAATACTGCCCGTGAGATAATGTTTTGGCCACGGATGCATGCGGAAATCACTGAAACTGTCCGGCGCTATGAAACCTGCCAGCTCGCCCAACCGCAACAACAACGACAACCTCTGATGTCCTACCCAATTCCGACTCACCCATGGCAATTTGTGGCCAACGACTGTTTTGAAATAAATGGCAGACACTATGTAGTGCTGGTGGATATCTACTCAGACTTTATAGAACTAAGCCAGCTCCCTGACCTCAGTAGCAACGCCCTCATCAAAGCAACCAAACCTGTCTTTGCCACACATGGTTCAACAGCAACCCTGATCACCGATAACGGCACCAATTTCATCAGCAGCGAGTTTCGCAGATTCCTAAAATCATGGGATGTCAACCACATAACATCCAGCCCACACCATCATCAATCCAATGGACGAGCGGAAGCAGCAGTGAAATTGATGAAGGGGATCATTAAAAAAACAACAAGAGAAGGAACTGACATGTGGAAAGCAATCCTGGAATGGCGCAATGCAACCACACCAGGCATGCGCAGTTCACCTGCGCAACGACTCCTATCAAGGCACACCCGCTCAATGCTACCATGCAAAGCCACGGACTACACCCCCTAAGTACAAATGGACGTACAGCAGGCGCTCATAAAGAAAAGACAGACAACCAAAAGCTATTATGACCGGCATGCCAAACAATTACCAGACCTCGCCATAGGACAACCTACCAGGGTGAAGCGTCATCCACAAACCCCTAACAGTGACTGGACGCCTGGTATTGTCACTAGCAAAGAAGCACCACGCAGCTACATGGTCCAGGTAGATGGACAACAGTACAGGAGAAACAGGATCCACCTGCACTAACAGGCCACATTTCCTGACCGGGCATCCACTGAGACCCTGAATATCCGCCCCCGGCAACTAGATACATTACCCGACCAAACACCAGCTGACCCCCAATACACTCCCATACAAACATGCACATCACAGACCCATAAAATCCAACCCCGTAGATCTAGTCGTCCTGTTCAAGTGCCAGCACGATTAAAGGACCATGGCCTATCGAAAGGTAGACGCACAAAGCAAAAAAAAAAAAAAAAAAAAATGAGAAGGAGAAGGAGGAAAAAAAAAGAAAAGAAAAAAAGCACATAGGGGCTTAACTTTGATTACACTGAACTGTACTAGCTTCATTTAATAATGAACTCGCACACTATTACAAAGTATGGACTTTCACAGCATCACACATATACAATTAACATCACTTTGAACTCAGTATAAACATCACTTGATAAAAGGGATGTTATGATGTATATAGCTCCGTAAAACACGGATACGAAACGGCCCCATGAAAGTGAGGCCTGCTCTGTAGGTTTAGCTACCTTGGATGTAAATAAAGACACTCCATTACTAGATAGCTTGTGTGTTCACGTGTTATTTTATTATCGCTCGCCATCGGCACCAGAACAGAGGCATTTTTTTTTTAAATAAATGCCTTCATAGAAACTACACCATATCAAATCAAAAAATTAAAGTTATTTACAAATAAAAGTAAGTAAAGTTGGCGACTTTAATCGAAGTTAACCCGAAGGCTCTATTTTCAATAGCTACCTAACCTGGTCTTCCAGACCATTGGCGAATACTCTACTCATCAGGTCAATAGCCCGAGAAATTCATAATTAAAAAGAAGAATCACGAATTAAAATGTCAGTTACAAATTTGGCGCCCAACCATTAAATTTAAAATGAAACACCAGTTGCCAATTTTAAAATATTCATGACTGCTGCTAAAACGTAGTCGGAAACGGTTTACGTGACAACTAATCGTGGAAAGTGACAATCCAAACTTATTGTTTTCCTTCGTTTTAGAACGAAATTAGACCCGGTAATATAAATCAAAGAAAAAGCTATTGAAAAGTTTAGTTGCTACAAAGGTAAAAAGTAGTTTCATAGCTGATGCCGAAAAACATTTTATCTACTCACAATACAATCAGCAAACCTGCGAAAACGACAATATTCCGTTCCTATAAATACATACATTTATATCATCCAATAAATACATTAATATTATCAATCCTTTTTTTTATTTTTCGAATGAATTCGGACTTTAGTACACACTATCTAAAAGAGAACATAATTTCACTTATTTGTTTAGTTTGTGTGCGTGCTTGCGCATGGGTGATTTATCAATACATAAATATTCCTGTCATTTTGACAAGTGGAACTTTTTCTTTAATCAGTTAAAATATATACTCTCTCTTAGAAAACATGTTGCTGCAAGAGGTAGATTAGAACTACTGACATTTGCTTTTTCATTGGTCCACTCACACGTAACCTAGCAACAAGAGACAGATCGAGCCGTTTTCATTTACTGTAGCAAGAAATTATATGAAATTTTAAAAACTAGTCGAAAAAATAGGGTTTGTATAATAATCTAAAAAAAATAATTTTTCTTAATTCAATTCACAAAATTTTCAAATTGGCAATCGGCCCTAAGTCGACACCTTTTGGATAGGGGGAGGGAAAGAGTAAAGAAATATCGATGATATGTAGCTCGTTGAAGACATAGATTTTCGTATTTTATCGTTTCGTAAAAATGAAGCAAATGGCTGAAACTTACTCTTATCTGGATGATAGATGTAAGTATGACATTTATAATTTTTTGTATATTGCCAGAAAATTAACGGAAATTTTCGTGGTTCGGCTATTTTACAAGCACCGAAATAATCATTCAATTTTACAATTTTCATCGCATGTCTATCGATTTTTTAAAATAATACATAGATATATTTAGGCATAGATTCTCGGTTAAATATCTTTTAAAGCATTTGACATAACTCATATTAGATGAATAAATAAAACTAAGCATTTAAAAGGACATAACCCACACACTTTTTTTTCACATCCACTGCAACATTTTTTTTTTTTTTTTGTAACTGTTTTTAAAATTCAAACTTTCTTTAAAATAGCATTTTAGAAATAAAGTTCCGTGTCAAAATGAATATAGATATTTGTGAATTCATAAAATGAATATTTTGGAGTTTAATTTAATTTTAGAATTAATATACTGTATAGTACTTCAAACATATTACTTTTGTTTTCTTCTGAAATTTTCAATTTTACCCCATGAAACTTATCCTTTCTCTCTTTTCCTTAAATAAAGATAATTTTTAAATGAAGATATAAAAAGCAATTTTATTAAATAAGGGAACTGGAAATTTTAATAAGATTAAACATTTGCGTCCCTTAATGAGTTGTATTAATCAGCACGGAGAAAATAGAAAAACAAAGTAATCCAGAAGTGATGAATTTATTACGAAGGAGAGTCAACGTTAAAATGTTTCGGTTTTAGTAAACCTTCACCAGGAGTTTATGATGAGACAAGTTTTGATAGCAAATCATCATGGCTATAATTATCCTCGACAATAGCAATTCTTCGTATGACTCTGACTCTCACTCTTGATTCCGCCTTGTATACATATTTACCTACCCCCTCCGCACGAGCAAGGTAATACCATCTATAAGTGATAGGCTTAAAAAGACTATTTTAGTGTGCGCCTTAAATCAAAACGAGGCTCGCTGCCACATGCGCACTGAATTTTAGTATCCGGGAAATTTAAGTCC
>OY757915.1:18841340-19146340 GCA_963585895.1 Sepioteuthis lessoniana | reverse complement strand
CCAACTACAGACCCACAGACTTTCACAGAATTGGCATGAATTACTTGTAGGTTGCTAAGGAAAAACCAATGTAAAATCAATTGGCTATTTGCTCTCATGAGATCTCATATGATGAGCAAATCTGGCTTTGGACTAACTCTTCTCCATATGTTACATAGTGTCTGGGACTGAGGTCAAGTCCTGTTTTCAAAGTGATTATATCAAGATTCTCCTTTTTTTTTCTCCTTTTTTTTTTTTTTTTTTTTTTTTTTTTTTTCTCAAGGCTTTCCAACAATTATAGATCCTTTTTTTCTTTTTTTTCTTTTTTTTTTCTTTAAACAAATTGATTTTATTTCATCTGCTTCCAGTTTTCAAAATCTATATTTATATGTCCTAAAGATGTTTTTGACATTATCCTTAAAATGTTTCTTAGGTTTTTATTTTGGACATTTATTATGTTGTAACTCTGCATAAAACAACTGTTTAGGTAACCTAACATCTTCAATCCTGGTAAAGTGGCCCAGCCTAAAGCATTTAATTGCATATGAGGAGCTTCTTAATAATAGATGTATGAGCTCACTGAAAAAGAATGATGTCAGTTGTTAGGTTACTCCTAAAAGGAGAGAGACTTCATTTAATGCTTTGTATTCTTTTCTGTTACTTTTATTTTATTTATTCATACCATTTCAACATATTTTTACTTCTATTTAGGTGCAAGGTCCAGAACAAATTCTTGCAAGAGAGACGCCAGGCCCTGCTGCATCTCCTGAGACTGTAGAATATGCTGCTCTTTTTAAAGAAATGAATGACTATTTTAATGATCAAGTTTTAACTTTTGAGAGTCACTCTCCTAAATCTAATGAAGTAAGATCACCTACTTATATTTTTAAAGATTGACTTGAAAAAAAACAAAAAAACTACCAAAGCTTGTTTGACTTTTCAATCCTCTTTCTAAACTTTGTTTTGTAAAAATGGTTAAATGTTTGATCTGAAAATGCATTGCGTCTGTCAAAACCCTTTCATTACAAGTTTAATAATTTTGGCTGGGTTAATAAAAATATGATGACTGTATTCCCTGTGTAGTGCTATCTTGTGTATGATACGAAACTACATCTAATCGTGAAGCTCCAGTTCTAGGCAGTGTGGGGTAATGCTTCATTGACATTACTCTCTGGTTCACTCTGACCTGGAGTGGTAGTACCTGTTAGAGCTCTATCTATGAATCGAATAGATCCAGTTTAAAACTATTTTTATTAATTAGAATACTTAATGCCATATAACTGTAAACTATTTTTATTAGGAATAGTTACTTGAAGCTATAACTGTTTAAGAATAATTAGTTACTTGAAACCATATAACTGGGTATGAACAGATGACCTATTTAATAGAAATAATTAAAAGTATGTGAGTATTAGATAGTTGTATACTTACAAGTATTCGTAGATGCAGATTATTTATATTAGATAGTAATAATAATGCAGCAAAAAAAAAAAATTTAAGGAACCATCTTGTTACTGAAAAGAAATGTATATTAAATAAGTTACAATATTTTTAACTTTGTAAAAATAGTTGTATAAATTTGAAGTTCTACATTTTTTGCCAGTTTTTGTATATTTTCATTCTTAGATTTAAATTGTGTGTGTGTGTGTCTCTATCTATCTCTTTTTAAAATTTTATTTTATTTTTTATTTTATTTATTTATTTTGAATTTTTTTAAAATGTTTTTTCAACATTTTTATGCATAGTATCTGTATACATTCTTTAATTTGCTGAATACTTATTGAAAATGTGTGTGTGTGTGTGTGTGTGTTCACAACCTCAGATTCTGACAATTCATCAAATCATCGCAAACTAAGAATCTTAAGATAACAACAGTACTGTTTATACATTTCTCCAAGGCATTCAATTCCACACATAGAAAAAAGATGGAGTAAATACTACTTGGATATCGTCCTCCCAAAGAAATGAATGTTCTAATGATGCTTTACTAAAGTACGGAAGCAATGCTTCACTTGCCTTTTTTATTTTATTTATTTATTTTTTTATTTTTATTTTTATTTTTTTTTGACTTTGTGACTGGTGTCTAGCAAGGAGTTACATTAACATCATATTTGTTTCTGCCTAATTAACATACTTCAAAGATCCATAGATCTAATTAAAGAAAATAGTTTTGCATTGAGAAAGGCAAAAAGCAGATATTTTGCTAAAACTATGACAGACTATGCAGATGACCTTGCACCTCTTGCAAATATTCCAGCCCAAGCAGAATCCTTACTGCATAGCTTAGAGCACACAGCAGGAGGCATTGGTTTCTATGTAAATGCAAATAAAACAGTATATGTACTTTAAAGAAAAAGGAGTCATCTCCACTTTAAGTGGCAAACCTCTAAAATTTAGACCAGTTCACCTACCTTGATAGCAAGTTCTTCTACCAAAAGTGATGTCAGTATATGCTTAGTGCATGTGTGGAATGCTATTGACTGGTTATCAGTCATATGGAAATCTAATCCAATAAAATAAGAGCTGTTGCTGTGTCCATACTACTATATGGATGCACCACATGGAAACTAACAAAATGCATAGATAAGCTAGATGGGAACTACAAAAGAATGCTGCATGTTGTCTTGAACAATTCCTCAAAGCAACACCCCACAAAACAGCTGTATACTGTGAATATCTTATAATAGATCCTGTTCGAAGTAGCAAGTAAGTAAAGTTGGCGACCGTAGTCGAAGGTGACCGAAGGCTCCCTTTTCGATAGCTTCTACACCAAGGTGTGGGGAAGGGCACTACTCCTTTTCCTGGATTGCTCCACTTTACCCTTGATTCTTACCTTATAATGCTGAGTATTAAGCACGGTAGCATCAAGTACCTTTTTTTTATTTTTTTTTTTTTTTTATTAGTCTTTGGTATGACTTGACCTGGAGATTGAACCCAGGTCTTCCGGGCCATTAGTGAACACTTAACTATTATACCAATGTCCAGTACTGCAGTAATATGTATTGTAAAAGAATTCCTCTTTGATTACTTTTAAGTTAATCAAAACTGTTCATAAAGTTTGTAAAAGATATTTGCCTGAATAAATTTTAAAATTATTGGCTGTTCTGTAAAGTCTGATTTTCTTTTCCAGATTTGTGCAGCAATTAATTCTCATAACAAATGGCATAGAGTAAGAGTTAAAACTGTCCTGACAACAATGAGTGGTGCCAAAGCAGAGTAAGTATTTGTTTTACTAGTTGAATTTTTTAATATTTAATTAATAGGTGCTAAACCTATGCTTTTGTTTTAGAAGAATCTATTTACTAACTGTTCATTAGAATTGGGTGTAACAAATCATTTTGTGGGAGTTCCCCATGTCTACATGGAATTGATGACTAAAATTGTTTACTTTATTTCATGTGTGAAAGTTATCGCTCCTTTGAGAGCACCAAACAGATGAGTCCTTATGTGAGTGTAATGGTATGGTGCTGCCTGAATTGGTGAGCCTCTCAAACTAAACAGAATACATCACTTCCATAGTGAGTTTGATTCTTACTGGGTATCCCATAGTTTTTTTTTATGTACCAAAGTGATACATTAGCTAAATATTTATATTTACTGCAGGTTCAGTTGAGAACAGTTAACTCTTAGATCAACCTTAGTTCAGATTTAAGGAACTTCATATAGTCTTTCTCATTACAGTTTTGAACATAAATTATCAAAGGTGCTTGAGAAATCACTGTAAACAGCCCTTTAAAATAATTTTAAAGACAAGCTTTTTCATAATTTTAATAACTAACCCCCAGTTGATATTAATATCTGTTGTGGAATTATTGAATAATATGTACAAAAGTAAAGTAACAGTGCCATTATTTTTTCAGCTGTTTCTTTCTGGACACTGGTGAAAAACAAATGGTCTCAATTTTAAGGTAAGTTGGGTTTTTCCCCCTTTCATTATCTTTAAGAACTATTGTTTACTTGGCTTTAATGAAAGATTATTAAATATTATATTTTTGACATCTAAAACAAGATAAAATATCCACATAATACCAATTTTCTTGCCATAAGAGATTCCAAAGTCTTGCCAAGTTCATAATTTTTGTGGAATCAAGAGAGGAAGTGCTGAATTAGATGCTTATGAAATTAAAATTTACTCTATTGACAGCATATAAGATATACATTTTATTAAAAAAAAAAAAAATTTTGTTTGTATAATCACATAGGATATTTTCACTATTGAAATTTCTTGTTTTATGTTCAGCTCTACTGCTGTCTGGCTTTTTAAATACAGTAATATTTTTGCTATAGTTAGTGCTTTTGTAATATTTTGTATTGTACTGTGAGATTGCTTTAAACATAACATACTTAAATATG
This sequence comes from Sepioteuthis lessoniana, assembly GCA_963585895.1. Classification (NCBI taxonomy): domain Eukaryota; kingdom Metazoa; phylum Mollusca; class Cephalopoda; order Myopsida; family Loliginidae; genus Sepioteuthis; species Sepioteuthis lessoniana. The sequence continues at coordinate 19,142,008 of OY757915.1, read as the reverse complement.
CTAGACTATTTTTGTCCTGAATGAAATGTATCTAATATCCTTGTGCATCTTTTATGCCATCAAATATGGTACTCTTGATCTAATAAAATCATTAATCAGTCTTTGTTAAGATTTTTATTTTGTGTTTAGGAAAATATCTTATAGATGAATATAACACAACTCCTTCATTGCCATCACTCCCAGGTCCACTCTGGCCCTGGAGTGGTAGCACCTGTTAAGGCTCCTATCTATGGGGCAAATAGAACTAAACTGCGTACTTATGTTAGACTGAATTATCTGAAATAAAGCTGTTTTTACATGTGTATTGCCCAGTCGGCTGTAGAATACACCGACTTCACCTCTGCAGAGGGGAAAGACACCTCACCCCAATTAGTGTCCTGGATGTGACACTAAACAATCTGATGGTGAAGTTCCAGTAATACTGGAACTTTGGGGAATGCGGAGTACCCCCTCATTACCATTGCTCCCAGGTCCTCTCTGACCCAGAGTGGTAACACCTGATTGAGTCCTATCCATGGGTTAAATAGAACTAAACCACAGTTTCGAGAGTTTACTGGGGGGGTTCTCATTTAAACTGCATACTTATGCTAAACTGATTTGCTTGAAATTGAACCATTTCTGATATTGAATTTGTACTTATGTTAAACTGAATTGTTTGCATTAGAACTGTTTGACCTAACTGAATAGCTTGAAATAGAAATGTTTTTGACAATCAAACTCTGTACTCATGCTAAACTGAATTGTTTGAAATAGAACTGATTATTTGTATAAAAAATGGATTTGGCATTAAATAATCTACAAAGGTTGATATGCCATAAAACCCAACCAACCATCAAATATTGATAAAATACTTAGGTTTCTATGCTTATTTGTAATGTATCTTATTTGTTCAAATACAATGCTTAGATTTCAAACTAGTTTTCATGTCTGTTTTTAACGTCATTGAATTTGTATGAATAATTTATTTTACTTGTTTTGTCTCTTGTAGAATTAAGAAAATTCCTAAGAAATTTTTGACTGTTCCATTCCAAGTAAAAGCATTTGCTTTGTACGGACTTCAGCCACTCTCTCTCGTTATTGAGCCAACAATGAAAGCTTTCAAAAGGTACGTGTGTGTGTGTGTGTGTATCATTTGCAGACTCATACATATTAGTGAATCACATCTAAATTCTTAGTTGGCATATAAATACAAGTTGTTTTGTCATCTATGATCTTCTGGATAAGACTTCATGCATAAAAATTTTATTTCACTCTGATTGCATTTATAATGATGAAGCAAATCCTTAAAGCATATATAGAAATTATTTTACTCATTTAGAAATCATTAACATTTTGTGATTCGTGTGTTTGTTTTAATTTGTATGTTATGTATTGAAAAAAAATTATATAATCACTTGTCAGGAATTAGTAGTGCAAGGGTTATTGATAGAATAGAATCATTATATAAGTAATAATGTGTACATTTATTTTTGATTTGTAAAACCAGATTTTCTATTTTGAATATCAGAAACGCTGAATTTATTTTATGACTATAATATATGAGTAATTACAAGAGTATAACTGTAAGTAATCGGTCAACATTAAATATATTCATGGGGGTGTCCTCACAGTGTAATGGTTAAAGCGATGGACTGTGGAATCGTAGTAAGCGAGTTCGTACTCAAGTCATGCTATTACATTCACTTTTGGGCAAATACCCTTGGGAAAGGTATGAATCCCCTTATCCTCCCAGCTATGGGATAAATAGTACCACTACTGTTCTAGGAGAATGGCTTTGGCATTAAATAACCTATAAAGGTTGCTATGCCATTAAACAAAGAAACCAAACCAAATATATTCATATCATCTTCATTACAATACAAGAATTTTCTCTTGAGTCAAATAAAAAAAAAAAAAATACGGCAATAATACCATTGATAAAGAAAATCTCAAATAAGATTTTTTTTTTTTTTTTTTTTTTTTTAAACAATTGAATAAACAACTGTACCAGTATATGGATTTTCGTACGAGAGATATTGTCTATAACTTTGAGAAGTTTCATTAGTAATTAGTAGTATAAAAGTTTGTCTGAACAAAGCTTAGAAAAAGACATTTTTGAGATTTATTACAAAAGGAGATATAAAAAAATATTTCTGAAAAGATGACATTTATAAATTCTTTATTATCTTAAGAGATTAGAGTGAAATTGTTAGATAATTCTTTTTACCCTTGGTTTTGTTACTTAAACCAGATTGAGTAAATGATGTATCAAAAGAAAATCTATTGAGTTTGATCCATTTGTGTGTAGTAGAATTTATACATAAAATGATACCATTAGTAATATGTAAAATGGTATCATTTTAATCTTTTGCTATTACACTAATGACTTAAAAAATACTTTTAATCTTGAAAGATTATCTGGGATAAGAACTAGAGAAAATCTAAATCATAAGCATGTGAGAATTGAATCAACCGACTACTTTCTAATTTCAAAACTGACATATTTGCTTCCATCCATGACAGATTGATGAAGAATAATTGAAGCATGTTCCATAGCATGCCATGACAGTTTTTTCTTTTCCCCCCCAATCAAAATATCACCATTGCTAGGGGGGAAAATACTAAGATTTCAAAAGCCACACTAAAAATTAGCCCCCTTTCTTTCAATATTTAAAGTAATAAAACATTACAAATCAGTTTCTCAAGCCACAAAATGCTATTTACTTTTTTAAAAAATTCAATCACATTATGTATTTAGATCATATTGGCCTGTATTATTCTGTTTTTTCATAACATCTACTAGCCCTTTTGAAAACTTCAGATAGAATTTTTTTTAAATTATCTTTTATAATTATTTCTCATGCAAAAAAAAATTTTCATAGAATATTTTTGTATTCAGAAAAAACCTAAAAGTCGAAACTTGTCAGCACATAAACAAACCGCTAAACCAATAATATTTTGTTTTTACCTTTTTCTACATCTCAATCTTTTTGCCTTGCCTTTCCAGAACTTTGTTACAGTTAGGTTTTAAGATAGTTTACTTGAACTTTTCAAATTTATTTTATTTTCTATATTTATTTATATTTTTTCTTTTTCAGGCCCTGTAAGAAATGGGATAAGTCTGCAACTAATCACATTAAAAAGAGGATTAATCGTAAGAAATATTTTTAGCTTTTTCTACATTAATTATGATTTTTACCAGCTGGATTTATGCAAATTTCCAGTTTAAAAACAATCGCTATGGGATATATTTTTAATTTTTTTATTTCTGAATTATATATATATCAAAATTTCATTATATACATATTTTCCACTTTTAGTGCTCTTGCTTTCTACTTAGTTGAGAACGTACAACTTTCATTTGAACTTTATTTTCATTTTTTTTTCCCTTTTAATTTCCTGAAAATATTGCTAATTAGTTTTAGTTATTTCTTGTTTTCATTTAACCCTAACCTCTCCCTCTCCCCTTAAATATTAACCCACAAAAAATTAAAACATTGTAATTTGTATTATAGATGCAAGTGCAATTCAAGCTGTGATAAAATCCAAAGGAGAAGGAAATGTATTACTTGCAATGATTTACCTCCGGTTTCCTGGCAAGGATGAAGACATGTCACTCAACGAGGATTTGATTAATAATGGTTATGCCATTAAAGATCCTGAGACCATCAAAAGTTTTGGTAAGTTTTAAAACACTAATTGAACAACTGCACTTTAGAATAGTTATTTCCATTAACTTAGCCCAACTATATTCAGCTTTATTCATTTGCAGAAGATATGTATATTAATATAAGATTTGAAAAATTAATTTTATGTCTCTGACCAAATCTGGAGAGAAAAGAGCATGTTGTTCCCTCTTGGATGAGCTCCATATAACTGGCAGAAGACAATTGAAGTGTGAGAAATTTGAAACCTATTGGCTATTTATTCAGGTGCATAAGCCAGTCTAGTATAGATTATGGCACTGAATTTGTATAGTTTTAAATTGTCTGGGACTTTGTTGGAGTGGAAGAATGGTCACACACATTATGATGAATGCAATTGATTACACAGCACATGACCTCACTCAGTGGCATCTTACTGCCAACTTAGTAACTGCACAGTTGTGTGTGTGTTTGTTTTTGTTTTTTTCTTAGAGCCAATTTATGGCTTGTGCAGTTTCAACCAACCCTGCTAACTAATAGATCTCTTTTTGGAGACCATCACAATGTAGGTGGATTGGCTAGCCTGTAAAACTGGGCAAGCTGTGGCAGAAGCTGCCATGGTATGTCTTTACTAGATTAACCCTGTCAGTAAACTAAACATTGATGAAAGCTGTTCTGTGGGATTAACAGATATAAACTGGGCTGTTGTCAGTTGAGAGGTTTTGTTTTTTTTTTTGTTTTTTTTTTTTTTCTCTCATATAATTAATTCCCTCTTTTATTCGGTCTTCATATATAGCAATGTCTTTGAAAGAATTTGATTAATTTTACAAAATCCCATCTTAACCCTTTTTTTTTTTTTTTTTTTTTAATTTGTATTCTGCTGGGTTGCAAACAACGGAATTTTCTTTTAATCTTTAGTTTCTTATTTCTATTGTAGATGACAAAACAAATAATTTTCTGCCAGATGTGTTCCAGACCAAATACATAAATCAGGTATTATCACAAAAACCAGAACAGCTTGAGTGTTCAGTCTACAATTTCACAGATTCTCCATTGAATGGTTTTCATAGAAACCCTAGAGAAAATGATTGTCCTGTTCATGTTAGCTTGACAAGCGCAACTAATATTCCTCAGGTGAATTCAGCTGAGGATGATTCTGGTAATTTAAGTTCGTCTTCAAGTAACCCAAGCAATAATTGTTTTGTATTTCCCTTAGAAAAGAACTCTTGTACTGACTCTAAAAAATGCAATGAGATTCTCTCTAAGAACACTTCATCTGATACTCCTTTTATGCCATCTGACAATCAGCATACAGCATCACATCCTAGTGCTCTGAAACAGTTGCTTTCTTACCATAAAATGCTACAACAAAAAAATAAGCCAAAGGGAAAATCCAAGTCATTAAAATCACAATCCGTAAGTTACCCTCTGCCAAACTTTAAAAAATTTTCCTTTCAAACAGAGTCTACAAGTTGTAATCTTGAGTTGCCAGCCTCCAGTCTGCAATCTAATGGCTCTTGCAAGACTGAAAATGATGAAAGGTTTCATGATTTCGAAGAGGAAAGAAGTAAAAATCCCATTTCATCTGTGATATCAACAAGTCCTAACAGAGCAGTTATTTCCGAATTGTCATCTGTTAAAAGTCTGCAAACATCACCAACAGTTGCAGTCTCCAAATTAAAAACTGGCAGTGTTCTTAGTGATTTTCTTGCTTACCACAAGAGAATAGCAAACAATCAAGAATCAGTATTTGACTTAGTTGCTGTCAAACCTCTGGATCATTCTACAAACATATCTGCCAAGAATATAGAGTCAAGCTGTACAAATAATGAAAAAAACAAATCCAAGAATGTTTTTCTTGTTTCTGACTGTCAAATATCTCTACAAAACAATACATATGCTTCAGAAAAAAGTTTAGGCAGCTGTAAATCTTCTGAACCAGTTGTCTCTCAGTCACTTTTAACCGAAAAGACTTCACCAGTTAGAGACATGAATATAAATAACAGCAGCAGCAACAGCTCTCATTATTACGAACCAAAGTCAAATGTGCCTTTTAGTGGAATTGAAACAGAATCTGATGTCAGACCCAAAGTAGCTGTACCAGTCAGGAACTCATCCTTTGCCAAAAGTGAAGATGGTCAGACTAAATGTTCTGAAAATTTGTCTTCCACAAGTGACAGTTCTAATGGAAATTACAAGGAAACCACTCATTGTAAAGTGGTCACTAATGGAAGAAATGACAATTCTAGCAATTCTACCAGAAATTATTGCGGTAATAAAAATGATATATCTGAATCTCAAAATTCTGGAAGCTGTCAAAGTAATTCATCTTCAAAAGAAACATTTCCTGCCTTGTCAGAAATGTCTATTTCTGCAGTGAATGTTCTAAATCAGTTGGTTTCTTCAAAGCTTCTTTCTTCCTCCTCTTGCAACCCAATGCAAATGTTTCAAAGTCTTAACACTTTTACTCTAAATAAACTAAAACATGAAAATGATAATTCCTCAAAGTCTGGTTTCTCAAAGAACTATGAAATATTTACCAGTGTCGATGAAAGTGACTTGTCTACAACTGATGATAAAGCGCATTTGGGCAATGCATCTAGCTCTTATCTAGAGAAAAATTCATGTGAGGATTTTCAAAACCAGTTTGAAAAGTCAAAAAGCCAGAAGAGAAATATCACATCTAGTAATTCTACAACTTTGACAATTCCATCACCAGAACTTATAGATTGTGAACATGTGAAACTTCCATTAACTCAAGAAGAAACTTTCAGCTCTAGTCCTAAATCCCAAACAAGATCACTTCAACCTGATGCAGCAGCCGGAGAGTGGTATCCCGTTTTGGAAGAGAAAAGAAAAAAGCCCAGCCAACAGGAGGATCTAAATTGGCCTAAAATGTAAATTTATTTCATTTTTTTTTTTTTTTTTTTTTTTTTTTAAGTAAGTTGATGTGTGTATGTGAGTGATTGTGAGAGTTAGTTCCAAATTATTTTTCCGTTGTCTGTTGTTACCATTTCACTTGCAGCATTAATATTTTTTCTGTTCTGTTTTTATTTTTTATTGTTTTCTGTGACCGTCGTCTTAAAAAGTCAGTCTCTTTATAGTTCTAAGATTACCAGTGTAATTCATATTAACCCTTTGAAACTTTTAGTTCCTTGGCTATCAAATATTTATGTAAACTCATATAATTCACAAAACAAAACTGGGCACAAGATGCAAACTTTTTCTCTTGATATTTTTGTTTAGATCTTTTAATTTCAAGAAAATCTGTGAATAATGACTTTTGATGAGTATTTGAGGTTTACAAGGTTCAGTGGTTAAATGATGGTTTACCCAAGAAATTTTTATTTACTTATTTTTTTAAATTTTTTTCCCCCCCCTTAAATTTTTATTTCATAGAACCTCATTTGCTCAAGATATTTTTCTGTGGAAACCATAACTTATTCTCTTTGGATAACCCAAAGAAGTAAATTATTTTTTAAATGGCATGATTAATTGTAGTGGGAAGTTATTACTGCAAATTATTGGTCTGTATTTAAAGCCTGTAATATCTTACAAAATTTAATTAGAAGCTTCATTAATAGAATATTAATATCATTGTTGAATAGTATGATTTGTATTGTATCTATCTTCCTTTTTGCTGTCTTTGTGCTGGTAAAATTAATATACAGTACTAGTCTTTGACCATTTTGTATTTCTAGATACAATGTCTAGTCACATTCTATTTTTAGAATTTATATTATAATTCCAAATAAATAAAAATGCTCTCGACATAGTTTGAAGTACTTAGCTCTCTTGAAAAACTATAATGTTCAAGATCAATGCAAATGTAGAACTCTCACCATTACTGGATGTTGGAATAATTCAATGCTATTTGCTAATAAAAATGTTATTTGGTGCCTGTGGTGTAATGGTTATCTTCGTAGGGGAATGGACACGGTGACACGAGTTCAAATCCTGGACGAGACTGATTGCATTTCACATAGCACTAATGCCCTTGGGGAAAAGTATGAATGCAATTACCCTCCCTCCAGCTATGGGTAAATAGTAGGGCAGACTAGGTTCTTCAGCCTTGGTGAGGCAACTATTCTAGGAGAAGGAAAACTCTGAATTCAAACCTGTTAAACCCCGCTTAAAAATTGACCTTGTGTCATATCCCACCCCCGAGCGGAGGGGTTGAGTAAATATAATTAGAATATGCTTTTTTTTTTTTTTTTTTTTTTCCCCTGTATTACAGTAACACATGTAAACATGAAAAAAATGATTATATAGATATTAGCTTATAAGCAGATGCGAGCAATCACTGTTCCTTTTATGAATTAATTATCAAGTTTTCTTCAATTTGCTGTCAGTTCTAACAGACAAGAAAAAAATGACTATGCAAACTTTATAACATAAGGGTGTGGCTTTGTATGTTCATAAGAATTTATCAGTATTTATTTGAACAGGTTGGAATATGATTTAATATCTTGCATGACTTCCCTTGGCTTGGATAACTGATTTACTAAAGAGATGCATCTTTCATCTTAACAAGTATAAAAAATGTCATTTATTTTCATGAGTGAGCACCCACTACTTTTCAAGACTGGATCTTTCTGGTGTACATTTCTAGTATCAGCTGGTCATCCAACAACTGGCACTATCCAAGCTATAATCCATTTTTAATCAACTTTCTACATTTTTATGTATCCCCAAAATATGAAAAATTTCTTCATTAAATTTAACTTTTTTTTTTTTTTTTTTCCCATGTTTCATTAGTTATTTTTTCTTGCAAGTCTTTGAGCAATGTTTCTCTGATTTAAACATGTTTATAGTTGCCAGAGATGACTATTTAAGCTTCATGTTAATTGCATTTGTTGAATTGTAAGTAAAAAAAAAAAAAAAAAAAGTATGCTATAATTAGCATTCAAAATCTATCTTGAGGTAATAATCAAGGTAAGTGAATGCAGACTCACACTATTATTTGTTGACTATGTAGATTGAAAGTGGTTTCATCCTCTGTAAGGTGAACCTGTCAGCAGGGTTTAGAATATACTGACTGTATCTTTCTGTAGAGATGGGAAAGACTACCCACTCACCCCAACCCAGGAGGTCCTGATTATGACACTTAAACTGTATCTGATGGTGATGATCCAGGTCTCTGGAACTGGGCGGGGTAGAGTACCCTTTTATTGCTATTCCTCTGAACCTTGCTCTGACCTGATGTAGTAGTACCTATTATGGTCCCATCTATGGGTCAAATAGATTTGTTTGAAAATTATTTTTATTGGATGGGAATATTTGAACCTGACAACTGTTTGGAAATTATTTGTATTTGATAGTACTTGATGATGTAACTGCAAAAAACTTTTGCTGTAGTCTCCATGGTGTAGTAGTTAATGTGCTGGATTGTGATATCGTAAGTATAGAGTTTGAACTCCAGTTGTGCTATTACATTCATTTTCGGGCGTATACCTTTGGGAAAGGTTTTTTTTTTTTTTTTTGTTTTTTTGTTGTTTATTGCTCCAAGCATGGATTTAAAGAGTACCACTACTGTTCTACACTACAAGGCAAAGAAACCAAACCAAACTAGCCCAGTCAGCTGGGGCTGCATCTCTGCAGAGGGGCAAGACTCTCCCCTATGAGTGTCTTGATAAGTGACACTAAACAATTTGATGGTGAGGCTTGGGGAATGTGGAATACCCCTTCATTGCCATTGCTCCCAGGTCCACTCTGGTCTGGAGTGGTAGCATCTGATAGGGTCTGATCAATGGGTCAAATAGAACTGGGCAAACAAATTACTTGTGTTAAATTGAATTATTAGAAATAGTGACCATTTAACTGTATAAACAAGTGATTGATGTTTAATTTGTTAGCAATACTTGGAATTATTTAACTGTACAAATGAATGAGTAATATTGTATGGAATTATTAGTGTTAAATAGTAATACTTAAAATTCTTTAACTGTGTGCCTTAATTGAATTATTGGTATTAAATAGCAATACTTGGAATCATTTGACAGTGTGTGAACGAAGTTTTGAATAGAATAATTAATGTTAAATAGCAATACTTGTAACCAGTTCACTGAGTGCAAACAAATTGATATTATATAGAATTATTTGTTTTAGATAGCAATAATTGTTATCAGTTAACTATGTAGAAACAATAGGAATACTAGAGTGCAAACAAATTAGTTCTTGTGTAAAAAATAAAATTACCAACAGACTATTCACTTTCAAATCATATATGTATGTCCATTTAAATGTGTGCAAACAAATGACCGATGTTAAATTGTTCCTGTTATAGCAAAACTTGAAACTTTGCATTAGCAAATGATTAATATTGAATGGAATTATTTATATTGGATAAGAATACTTTAAACCATTTAACTGTGCAAGAAAAAAATGTTTTAAAACATTCTAAAAATGCTATCAACAAAATGTTTACAATTCTCTCTCACTCTCTCACTCTCTCTCTCTCTTTTTATATATATATATATATATATATGATTTGGCATTAAATAACCTACAGTGGTTGATATGCCATAAAACCCAACCAAATCAAAAAGGCTTCAACAACTACACAAAAAATATGAACATACTATGTATGTGATTCCTTAAAATCTAGGTGTAAAATAACCTAGACAAAATGACATCCTGTTAAAATCTCTCTTGCATTAAAAAATCTTGTTACAATGAGTTTTTTTGCACCCTGTTGACATTGAGTCCCTTGTTTGTTTTTTTTTTTTTGTTTTTTTAAGAGTGATTACTACTTTAGGTGTCTTGGATGCTGCTGTTGGAATTCAATTTTTTTTTTTTGTTTTGTGTGTGGGTTATAATGACTTACTGACTTCTCTCTACTCTCATCAGTCTTCTGTCTTGGTCTTTTGTTACTTTTCCCATACTTTCAGACAAATGAATTTAAGGTGTTGGAAATTGAGCTTTTCAATATATTGGTGTTTTTTTTGTTGTTGTTTTTTTCTTTCTTTTTCTTCTTCTTCTTCCCCCATAAGAAAAAGAAGAGATGGCTGGAAAGCATTACACTGCCATTTTTGAACCTGTCATATTTTTATCATAATTGCACATTACAAACTTTGATAAAAGTTTTTTGTCTTAAAAAGGAACTGATTTTATTATAAAAAGCAAATATCTTTTCACAAACTGATAATCTCAACCAAGTCTGGTTAATGCAAAGTTTCTAAAACATTATACACCTGTATGTGTTTGTGTACATATGCAGAACAATTACAGAATATGCCAAATCAATTCTAAATACAACAGATTTTCTTGTGTCAGTCTTTGGATAACAGTTGGGTAATAAGTTTATATATATATATATATATATATTTTGTTATTTTAAAATGACCCCCCCCCAAAAAAAAATAACACAAGTTTTATTAAAAGTTCAAAATTTAAAAAGAAAAAATAAATAAAAAAATACCTATTAATATATGAGCATAATGTATCTTCTATAATTTTTTTTTTTAACCTCCACTCCTGGTCAAAGTCTCAAGACCAGATACAAAAGGGTTAAATATATATATAAAATACTTTTAATTGAAACATATTTGCAAAACATTTACATCTAATTAGAAAATGCATTTTGTCATTGTGATACCATCTGACCAATACTATAAAAATCCTTTGTATTTGATGTTTTGAGGTTGATTCAATTTTTTTTTTTTTAAACTTAAAAAAAATTTTTTTTTTTTTTTTTTTTTTTTAATACAGCTCTGAAGTGTTAAAGTTTCAACTGAGTATTCTTTTGTGTCTTTGCATTTGTTAGCTTTGATGGACCCAATATAATAAGGAAATTGTCAATTAGCTTGTAAACTTTCCTAATACAAAAAATCAATCATGATTTCAGGATAAACAAATTTACCTTTTTTTTTTTTTTTTTTTTTTTTTTTTTTTTTTTTTAACATCAATTTCCTAAAATAGATATTAAGAAAGTTTGTTGCTGCTGAAAATCAAAGAATGACTTTCCAGCTTAACTTAATATATCCAAGTTAATTTTACTTTTCTATTCAAGCCCATAATACTGCTGTAGTGGACATGTCTCTTTTCTGCTTACCTTCAGGTCAAATATTCAACAAGAGTAAGATTCAATCGTTAATTGTATATAACTGTTTTGCCTTTTAACAAGACAGAAGTTAGAAACAAGTGTACAAACTTATTTTTCATCATTATATATCAGCTAAGTGCTTCCAGATATTTATGAAGCTCTACTTAGTCCAGCTGAATAAAGGAATGTAGAAAGAGCTACGTTCTCATTTGACAAATTGAAGGAATACTGTTTATCTCCAAATTAGCTCTCTTCACCCCCACCCGTGTAACTGAATAAATTTTGAAAAGGCACACTCAATTCCCACACTCGCAAGTCATGTTTTACATATGAACCAAATGGCTTATTCGTAATTTTACGTTGTTTTTAGCTTATTTTACTTTCTTATCCTGGAAAGTGAGATGTATTAGGTTGGTAAGTTAGTAAACACCAATCATTATTTATGCAATAAAACATTGAAGAGAAAAAAAACCTAGTCTTCCACACAAATTGTTAGATGTCATGCTTAGTACATTAAAGAGCATGGCAAGTCTTACAAGCTATTGATGAGTTTTGTTTTTTTGCTGAGTAGTTGAGCAAAGTATGTGAGTGTGTGTGTAAAATAGCAAAATTCTACATTGTTTTGTATAATTGTAAGGCTCATTCATTATCTGACACAATTAACTGAATTTCGATCTGAAAGTTTTGCTATATAAAAAAAGAATCCATATGACTAGTATTCAATATTAAGTTAAATGCATTGACTAGGAAGATTTTTCTCTATCTCTCTCTCTCTCTCTCTCTCTCTCTCTCCCCTCACTTATGAAGCCATGGACTTACTGATCGACCTTTGTAAACCAACGTAAGAAAAACAAATATGAACGAGACCTGCAAGGAATTGAATGTTAAAATGTCACATCCCAGATGATGTATTACTGAATTTGTGTTTACTTGATCTCGGTTTGCCAGAAAAATCTTTGTTTAATCGTCTTCAGATCTCTGAGTTGGCATATTTGTTACTAAAATCTGTTAACTTCTCACTTTGGAATAAAGTTGACTCACTTAGATTCAACCTGTTAACCTACAAAATAGGATAACATTATTGTAGAACAGATTGGGTACTTTAGCCTTGTTTAGGTAACTAGTCTAGAAGAAAAACTGAATTCAAGCAGCTTTACTCCACCTTAAATTGACCTTGTGTCACATCTTGTTTGTGGTAGAAAGATTTAGTAAATACATACAAAATACTATGTTTGGTCCATAATAGTTCAAGGATAGTCTTCAAGTCTTTAACAGCATTTGATATTTACTGGATGAACTAAGAAATGAAAATTTTAAAAGTCGTTGGATCCTGACAATCTGTTTTGCATATATGGCTTATTAAAGTGATTTGATATAATTCCTATATACATTGAACTTGTGTTCTTATTGTCTAACTTGATATCTTGCAGCTACAAATTGTAGCTTAGTGCCAGCAAGATAAAACTTTTATAAATAATCTATTTTATCAGAATTTAATGCCAACTTTAAGAATCCTTTCCTCATGCTATTACTTTCTTCCTTTATAAATTTTTGACATATTTCTTTAATCTTAATTTCACTTGTTGAATGGTTGACATTTCTTCTAGAAATAAACATTCAAGAGAATATTATTATTACTACTACTACTACTCTGTTAAAAAGAATAAGAATTTGGGAAAAAAAATGGTTTATATTGTCATGAAGAAAAATGTCATTCTGTCATGAATTTTTTTTTTTTTTTTTTTTTTTTTGCGGGGAGAGATTAAAAGATTTACAGGGCTGAATAATAAATAAATTTAAAAAGAAATATTCAAGCATTAAATGTAGTGATTTGTTCATGTCAGTGGTAACAGAAATTGATACTTTAAAGATGAAGGGAATTTGATTTTCACTGGGTGCTCCATATAAGCAACTTTAAACTAAATTTGAATTGGCCCAACTAAACTATAAAAGAAATGGAAAGTACCATGGCTCTTCAGAACTTGTGCAACCATGGCTCTTCAGAGCTTTCCTTCATCAGCCAACTGCATCACCATGACTGTTTTTACAAGAGATCAAGTAGTTTCTTTGTTTTCTCCATGGTTTGAATTCAGAGGTGTCCTCTTAAATTAGTTGCCTACCTCCATGACTAGAGTCAAATTGCCTGCTATTTTACCCATAGCTCTTAGAAGAAATGGATTCATACCTTTTCTTGGAGCATTAATACAAAATAGACAAATTAATGTTTGCATTTATACAAATGTTGTATTAAGTAGAATATTAAACTGGTCTCACTATATGTCATTATTTCTTTCATTTATCCTAAAAGTAATTCTGTGATTAATGAAACTTGTTGAGAGAACACATCTTTTAATAAATGATTGCTAAATACTTCAAGAAACCAAAAATAAACCTGCATTTTCAAGATTTATTCATTTCATTCCTTTGGAACTTTCAGAGCATCAAAAATATCCAAAATGAGGCACTAATGAAAATGAAACAAGAATTGTGCTTAGTATTTTGCTTACATTCTTTCTAGCTGTCATCAGAGAGAAAAGTAAAACTATTCATTGTAATTGTAACTATTTATTGTAATTTGAAATGAATAAAAGCACTGAGTTACTCTAGTGGCCTCATATCTCCTGTCTGTTGCAGGGCTTAGAATATGTCGAGGGAATCTGGAAACACAAGTCTTGAACCATTTTGGTTCTCACTCTCCAAGAGTTGGATAAATCTTTCCTACAATGTAATCAACAGTTTTTTTAAACATTAATGAAAATAAATGCTTGTAGTTTGTTAGTATCTGATGAATATAGAATCAAAATATTGACTCATTAACAAGATCCACTATTATTGGTTTGTTAAGCAAATATTACCTATCAGCATTACATTATTCTTTGTGTGTAGATAAATAACATATAGCTTGACAAATCAAACCCCCAAATTTTGTCTTTTTAAAATAGTCCTCGTGATTAGGTTTTTCAAAAGTTGAGATATATATGTGTGTGTGTGTGTGTGAATTTTTGTTTATATATATATAATACTAATAAAATGTATTATATAAGATGGAAAAATTCTTATGTGCAAGAGAGATTCAATTTTATGTTGATGACAAAAAGTTAGAGTATATTAGTTATAAAATTAATGTTATCTATTCTATTAGTTGTTAAACTTGCCCATTAGTACAATTTTGTCTATGGGGGTATTGATTAAGGTGGGAAACTTATAAAAAATCTTTTTCCTCTTCACTCTCTTCATTGTCTTATCATTCATATTATAAAACTATAATAGTCAGTAACAATGCAGAGGTTTGATTGATATTTTTCTTTAAAGCAGAAATCTAACTTATATATATATTCTTAGAAAAGATATTTAAAGGTAATGTCATTTATAAATTTAAAAAAAGTATTTGTGTTATTAAAAAACTGCATTCTGTGAAAAAAAAAATTGTTTTCTGCTTTTAAATAACTTTGTCTTATTTTTGTTTGTTTAAATAAAAAGAAATAACTTTTTTTTTTCTTTTTGTCTTTTTTTAATCAGTGAAAATCTCCCTGAAAACAGTATTACTCCAGACTTAAAAGAAGACCTTCCTGCAATTGATATAAAAACTAACCAGAATGGCATTGATACAATTATGCATGAGAACAAGAAAGAATGTGATTCTTCTTTTGAATTATTAACAACTGATGAAAGCAAGTCTGTGTATATTTCCGCAAGTACAGATCTTTCTTACAAAAATTGTATGGTTTCTTCAGATTCTGCCAGTTTTCACAGCTATACATCAAATGCAGAGTCTTGTCAAGAAAACAAGATAAAAGATATTTTGCCATTAATTACACCTGAAAATAATCCTTCTGCTAGAAACAACAAAACTCTGATCCATTCTACATCATCTTCAACTTCAGATGAACAAGTTGTTTTCTTTTCTGATGAATCTGAAAATGAAAAACAGGTTAAATTCTTGGAATCTATTGAAATAGAAAAAGAAATTAAGAATTGTTTTTCATCTGAAAACATAGCAAACAAATGTGATTTTGAGACCAGACCCAATTCCACAAATTCATCATCCATAGCTGATAATAAAAACATCGCATCTAGCTCGGTTGTTGACATTAAGAACACATTGATTATTTGTGAGGACAACACGAAATCTCCCTCTACATTAAAGTCAACTTCATTAAATGAGAATATTGAATCTCCTTCCACAGTAATGTTATCCAACACTAATGATAATACAGAAACATTTGAATTAGAATGTAATAGAGAATCTATAT
Source organism: Sepioteuthis lessoniana (assembly GCA_963585895.1). NCBI lineage: Eukaryota > Metazoa > Mollusca > Cephalopoda > Myopsida > Loliginidae > Sepioteuthis > Sepioteuthis lessoniana. The sequence continues at coordinate 19,126,088 of OY757915.1, read as the reverse complement.
CTGTGTCAATCCCTTCAGGTGTCACCATGCCAGCTTTGATAGATGATAGCAGAAACTCTAATTCCAAGTTGACATCACCTGTTGAAGATCCCAAAACAGATTCTGCATTTCCTTCGTCTACTAATTTAATAGATGCTAGTGTAGAAACTAACTTGATGCCTCTGTCTGTATTGTCTGCTTCTCTGTCTTCACTTACTGGTCCAAATGGTATAACAGAATCTGAAGATACAGTAATACAGCATGTTCCTTCATCACCACAAACAACAAGAAATGATTGCAGCATTTCTTTATTATCATCCACAAACAATGAAAATAAAGAACTTGAATCTTTAACATCAAGTGAAATTCTACCTAATAACAATCCTGACTCTGTACGAATCCAAGCAGTTTCTGTTCTTGAAACTTCCAATAGATCTAACTCTCTTTCACATACAATTACTAGTATTAACGGTGTTTCTTTACCAGAACCAGTTGATTCAATGTTACTTTCTGAAACGGCACATAACAAATTAAATAATACTTTGTCTGATAAACAATGTGTCTTTGATAAAGACAAAAACAATGATCTTTGCTCTGATGAACCACACACTATTTCAAATGAAAATGCAAAAATTATTTCTGCTTCTACCTCAGAGGATAAGGCACAAACTTCTACCAGCAATCGGCAGCCTATCTCTTCCACTAGAAATTTAATATCTCTTATACGTCAGATGGTATTTGACGAAATTGAAGCTGAAGATCCTCACAAGTAAGTATTCAATTTTTTAAAAGATATACTTATATATAAAATAAATAGATAATACATTTATTGCTTATGAGACCCTATATATTACAGGGTAATAAAAAAAAAAATTCAATTGTTATGGTAATGTTATTACTCGGTCTATAGTCAATATATATGATTGTTAATTTTTTTAATTTTGGAAATTCAAATACATCCCTTTTTTTTCTCTACAAGTAATAATGAGGTAGACTACACAATTTAATATGCCTCTCACTTTGATATCGGCCTAATATCATAAGTTTGATATTTTGCTATTTTGTTTTAGTATGACATTGAAATTCCTCTTGGTACATAACCAGTTCTTTATTGTAATTCTTAATGAAGGAAAAAAGGATGTATGTTCTATAAAAATGGGATTGTGATGTATGATATTTTCTCCAATCTCCTATATATTACTTTTTGATGCATGTTCCTGGCATGTTTTGATATAACTTTTAGAGAAGCTAGTGAACCAAAAAGATTTCATAAGAACAGTAAATTATATAACATCAATCTTTATACACGAAAAAGAAATATTTTAATGGGTTCTGGGAAATTCTAATTAAAATTAACCTTTTACTTTAGGTAACCCGAAGCCAAACTTTTTTAGACTAGTTTTGGTAAATGGGCCTGGTTTTGCCCAGTTTACCAAAACTATTCCCATTTCCCAATGATACCTGCATCAGAAAAAGTTTTCCTTCAGGTTATCCTTCCCTCTTTTAACCTAGATGAAAAAGTAAGTTTAACTTCACCTCAAGAAAAATACTCCTTCTTCCTATAGATCACTATCATGTTTCTAAAATCTAAATTAATTTTGTAGTAGTTCTACAATACATTTTTTTAAATCCTTTTTCTTCCCATTCAGTCGTCTCTTGGAATCCCAAAAAGCTAGAGATTTTGTAATAGGTTGTATTAAGACAAAATGGTAAGCTGTTTTGATTATTTTTAAAGCATTTGTTTTCATTTTGTTATTCTTCTAACTTTTCGTATTTCAACCCACATCTTTCAAATGAATCTTGAGTTTTCTCAAATCTGTTAAAACAATTTAAGTTCTGTTAAATATTATCTGAGGTTTTACACTTTAGTATTGTTTTTAAGAATTATTTTACCTGAAAACTTGAAAATTTTAAAACTATTTTTAAACTCTATCAGGAATAATTTTTAGATATAATTTCAGTGTTAGTTTCTGCTACATGTGACTTTTTTTTGTTATAAATTACTATAATGTGGAGAAAGTTGTAATGAACTGTTTTTCATGTGGATTGGATGCCAATTGTTTTCCATGAATGAACTTGTATCTAATTAATGTTGTAACGAAGAAATTTCTAGTTACTTGAACAGTAACAACTTCAACTAGACTCTGTTAGTGGAGCTTAGAATTCACCAACACCTTTTTTTTTTTGCCATTACTCTCAGGTCCACTGTAACTCAGTCGTAGTACCTGTTAGGATATCCCATTTGGGTCAAGTTGATCTGTTGGAAAATTAGATAATAATACTCAATACCATAAAACTGTGCAAACACGATTAATATTAATAATTCTATTTAATAATAGATAGGTATACTTGAAATCATTTAACTGGATTCAAATCATTTGTATCAATAAGTTACTTGAAACCAAATAATGCTTGCAAATTATTGGTATTAGATAAGAATACTCAAAACACTCTGTAAACAAATGATTATTATCAAATAGGAAAAGATATTTTATATCATGTAATTAGACAAAAAGATGATTGTCAAAAAGTGCAATTCAATAAAAATGATTTTTAAAAGGGGGTGATGGTAGAATGGGACATGAAAAATATAAACAGTTAAGATTATAATCAAATTCGTACAAATCAAATTTTAGCATTAAATAACTCTTAAGGAGTTGTTATGCCATTAAAGAAACCAATCAATTTTACTCTTAAATGGATCATGCTTTGTTACTCAACTGTTAACTATTTATACACTCTAACCCTCAGCCAAACAAAAATGGCAGTAGTTGACATCACAATATCAGTGAGAGTGGTGTTCTGTAACGTTATGCCCTCGCCCCCACATGCATCCATCCTCTTCTCGAACCTTTTCTTCTTGGCCGGCCGGTGATCAACTAGTGGCTGAGGGGGTAACGCACATTTCTTTACCGCTACACAAGAATACGATTGAGGGAGACAGGAGAAAACAAACACGAACAAAGCTTGGGGTTAACCAAAAGCAGAAGGAGGTATTGCAACACTACATTTCCATGTGCGGACTAGCGCTAGTGTGGGTTACTAGCGAAAATTCCACAAGCACTGGAATGCCGACATCTTTTGACTCGATCTTCTTCGCTGGACCCTATCTTCTCTGCTACTCTCCCCGGAGTCCGGTGTTGACTGCCCCTGTCCGTGGTTCCACGCCAACTCTCTTTGCTGTCCCGCCGCCAACTCTTCTCAGATCCTCTATCCAGCCAACTCTCACTCGCGTCCCCCCACCACTTCCGGATATGGCGAGATTTCAGGTCCAAGAATCCTTTGTCTGGTTTCGCGCCGAAACAGACAAAGGAATCGTCTGCTCTGGCGGGAAACCCATATAGTGCTACATACCTCCCCCTCTTACCCTTGTCATTTATTCACAATAAATTACAACACAATTTAACAACAAGCAAAAAAACATTTACAGGAAGTAACAACCGAAATTACAAAATTTTAAAGGGGTTCGGTCGTCCCCTAAAAAAAAATAATAAATAATATAACAACATAGCAAAACTGCACTGGGGTGGTTGGGATCACTCACCCCTTACCATATCATCATACACATAAAAAAAAAAAGAAAAAAAAAAAGAGGAAAAAAAAATATTGCTGGATTCAGCTCTTCCACCTTGCTTTCCTGTGAACAATTCTGGGGTCTCCTGACTCATCCCTATTCTTCATTCCAATAGGACTTTTCGATTCACCTCCAACATTATTCAATTTTCTTTCAATTCGCCCCGCCCCCACCTAACAGAACACAGGGGAATTTTAACCACCCCTACCCAACGATTTCAAGAGGACTTTTCCATTCACCTCCAACGTTATTCAACTTTCGAACATTTCGTCCCATTCTCCAACCCATCAGAACACAGGAATTTTAACCACCCCTACCCAACAATTCAGGAGTATTTTTGGACTTGTCTCCCGCCTTTCGTTACGACGTGGGAGCATCAGTAATCTCTGCAGTTCGATCAGTGTCGTAACAGGAATAATGTTTCGGAAAGCACTGTGGAATTCACCTCCCAACCTGGGGGTCTTCACTGCCCCCTGTAACAAACAAAACAAGCCTCTCAGAGTTACTGAAAGTTCACTGTAACTCCCCATGGATTTTCAAAAATAAAAAAAAAAACAAAAAAAAAAAAAACAAAGCAATTGACACCATCTCCCGGATCGTCCAGCCATGACCAGCCAGGGGGGAGGAGCAACCGGACACCGCCCCGCGCCCAGGCATCGTCCTCCCAAACTATCGTCAACCGTTTCCTCGGTACCATGTTCATCAATTCTATGTCAATCAGGCCATTCGCTTTCCCAAATCATCATTTGTATAACTTACTACCCCTCGATACCAGTCCCCGAAACGGGGCCCCCATGCAACCAACCCCCCCAGGGGGAACACGATCAGACGAAGTGAAGAAGTGCCAAGAGCAATTAAACTTACAAAAAAATAAACCCAGAAAATCCATGAAGGTAAAAAAAAAAATAAACAAATAACAATAACAAAGCAAATGACAAGGTAAGCTCAATCCCTCAAAATTAACAAAAAACAAGGCAAAGTATAACCAAAAAAAAAAACAAACAAAAAAAAAAAAAAACAAAGGATAGCAAAAAAAAATCCACACAAATTAAACAACAAAAAAAAAAAAAATTAATAATAAACAATTCACAGACAAATAAAAATAAAATAACTACAATTGACAAATGTATAAAATAAAATTGTTCTGAAGGAATCTGTCACGCATCCACCTTCTAACCTTTGTCTCTCTTCCCTTGAGATCTCTGCCCACTTCCACCATTTCTCTTTGCGTCTTTCTTTCCTTCTCTCCTGTCCACTTGAATTCTTCCCTCTACCGGGGGTAGTGTGGGAGGGGATAGCGTTTGCTTCCAACCGTTTTTGTTTTTTTCAATCGACGAAAACTTTCTTTTCTTCCTAAAAATCCAAAGTTTACTTATCTTTTTTTTTTTTTTTTTTTTTTTTTTTACTGAGACAGGCATGGATGCAGTGACAAAAATTCCTTAGCAATCTCTCTTTCTTTATCTCTTTTCATTCCCTCTCTTTTTCTTTTTTTTTCTTTTCTTTTTCATGACTTTATCTGTTCTTCCTTCTCTTTCCTCGTTTAATTTTTCCATTTAAAAAATTTTTTTTTTATATTTTCCATTTTTTTTTTTTTTTTTTTTTTGTGATAGAAGCTTTCCTCCACCTTCTACCCTCTGCACTTTGACCAGTCGATTTTAACCTAGCTTAGCGATCTCACTCTCTCTCTTATTTTTCGTTTCATCTTCCCTTTCTCTGGGATTTTAAAATACCACAATTTTTTCTTTCAGTGAACCTTACAGCAAAAATTTTTTTTTTTTTTTTTTTTTCCCCCGGTGACTTTCCACCTTTCCAGCATAAAAAAATTACTATAAAACTTCCCAGAACGGACTTTCTTTCTGAAGCCACTGGTCCTAACACTTAAGTATAAAAATTACTATGTGAAACTGCTACAAAGAAGGAAAAAAAAAAGCATTTGAATTCTACCGGTCAAGTTAAGTGTGAAAAGGGGGTAAGGGAAGAAAAATTTCCCTTCTCTTCTAAGAAAAATACAACAAAAATTATCAGCAGTTAAGGGGTTAAACATACATATACACACACAAAAACGAAATAGATTGCTTGGGTTTTTTTTTCTACATCTTAAAATTTCCTTAATCTAAAAAATCAATTTTTTTTTTTTTTTTTTTTTTTTTTCCTTTTGTGTTCTTATATTCGAGTGCAGTGGGGGAGGGGGGAATGTGTATTCCTACCTTTGTAGATTTCTTTCTTTTCCATCTTTTTTTTCTTTGTTTCTCTCGTTTTCTTTTTCTTTTCTCTCTGTCTCACTGGTTGCGGGTCCTTATGGCATTTTTTTTCTTCTTCTTCTTTTTCCGTTCGTCTGTCAGCTCCCTTCGATTCCCTCGTCCGATCATTTCCAATTTTTTTCATCTGTTTTTTTTTTTTTCTCTGGTCAACGGCACCATTTGTAACATTACCGCCCTCACCCCCACCACAATTTACATTAGTCTTCTAACCATTTCTTTTCTTAGCCGGCCAGTGATCAACTAGTGGCTGAGGGGGTAACGCACATTTCTTTACCGCTACACAAGAATACGATCGAGGGAGACAGGAGAAAATAAAACAGACGAACAAACACAAACAATGCTTGGGGTTAACCCAAGTGCAGAAGGAGAGTTATGCAACACTTTGCATTCCTGATAGCATATATGGACTAAGGCTAGCATGGGTTACTAGCGAAAATTCCACAAAGCTACTGGAATGCAGACTCATCTTGACTCGCTGTCGCTGGACCCTATCCCATGCTGCCTCGCCTCTCTGCTCCGGTGTTGACTGCTCCTGTCCGTGGTTCCACGCCAACTCTCTGCTGTCCTGCCGCCAACTGCCTGCCAGCTCCTTTTCCCAGCCAACTCTCTTTCGCGTCCCCTTACCACTCCTGGATACGATACGGCAAGATTTCAGGTCCAAGAATCCTTTGTCTGGTTTCGCGCCAAAACAGACAAAGGAATCGTCTGCTTTGGCGGGCCACCCATATAGTGCTACAGTTCATTAACTATTCAACAAATTCCAATTCAGATTTCAGTATTCAAAAAATGCTTCTATATTTCACATTGCTTCTAGGGAAACTGAATTAAAGGTTTTATGAAATTATTAACATTGTCAATCATTTAAAAATTTTGACCTATATTTCTTCCATTTTAATTTTTTGTAGCCTTTTATTATAACTATTGTGACTGCCAGTCCACAGCTATTAGTAAATAGCATTAATCAAAATAAAATGATAGTAGTTATAAAAAAGCATCTAAAATATTAAAATGAATGGTTGACAACAGTTAATCATTCAAAATAATATTGACTTAACATTCTGTCATTTCTGTCTCTTAAGATTTTATTTGATGTTGGTAAAATTTGATATGTCTACATGAACAGAAGAAACTGTATTTATTTTTTTAAAGTAAATTACATGAATAAATATGCAATTTAATAGTCATTGATTTACTTTTATTTAAATCAAATTTGGTTTAAATTTTTAGAAAATTTATATTGCTAACTTTACCGTTCCAGCCTTCTCGAAAGTGTTGGATTCACCAAGAAGAATGAATTGGTGAGCAATTGGATGGTATGTATGATTGAAATCATTTTGATTTGATGATGGTGTGTTAAAGTTAAATTGTTATTAAAAAAAAAAAAACATTTTAATAAATTTGGTAACGTTTCCAAGCCCCCCCTCCGTCAACAGGGCTTATAATATGCTGACTATCCTTTGCATCAAGTTAAAGCTCTCATTCCAACCACAAAAGAGGGTGTCTTGGATAAGACTAAGCTGGATCTGATAGTTGGGCTCCAATTTTGGGGATTTGGGTAATGTGGAGTACCCCTTTGTTATTGTTACTCCCAGTTCTACTCTGAATACTTGATACCATATAACTGAATTATTTGTATTAAGAATAGTTACTTGAAGCGATGATTGTTTACTAAGGATTATTATTATTATTAATTTTAAATCATAATTGTGTACCAACAAATGATTTATTAAATTGAAATAATTACTTGAAACTATACAACTGAGTGCAAATTATTTGTATTAGATAGGAATACTTGATACCATATAACTATACAAAAAATGTTAATATGAATTTATAATGAACACAATTCCCTAATCTTTAGGCATAAAATAAGTGTAGATGGCTTAACATGCAGTTAAAACAATTGTTTTCTTTTTGAAGAGAGACCACCTTGTCAGCTGGGGCTGTGGAATACGCTGACTGCACCTCTGTAGAGGGGTAAAACTCCCCAAAAAGGCTACCTGTTGGCTGTAGGTGGCAACCCGTAATGCTTGAGGACGGGATCCTGGTGGCTGAGCAGTGCATGACCTGACAGCTAAAGAGGCCATGCGACTTGCAACACTCCACTTTGTTATTGAAACAACCAAAAATATCTCTAAATCTTACAAAATATCACAAAGAAAACACACACCCTACTACCTTCCATGAAGAATTCCTTCACTCTAAAAACAACCACCCTAACCATATCTGTATTTATACAGACGGTTCCAAAAGTGGAAACAAAGTATCATATGCTGCCATCCAACATAATACCAAGATAACAAAATGACTTCCTAGCAGCACTTCTATTTACAGTGCAGAAGCTAAAGCCATTGACTCAATATTATAACACAAACAAAATCCACCAAATTCATCATTTTTTTCTGGCTCTCTATCTGTTTTAACATCCCTAAAAATCCAAAACCTGGATAATCCTCTAACCATGCAACTATTGAATAGACTAGAAATCCTATCAAAAACCAAAGAGATAGAACTATGCTGGATCCCAAGCCACATTGGAATCAAAGGGAAGGACCAGGCTGACTCAGCAGCCAAGACAGCCTGGAAAATGCCTATAGACAAAAGCTTTAAGATTCCATATACTGACTTAAAAATAGAAATAAAAAAACTTTACCCAAAATAAATGGCAATTAAGATGGAACACTTCAGTCTATAAAAGCCGAAATAGAATGGAAGGAAGGATACAGAAAATCCTGCAGGGAAGAAATTATCCTATCTCGTCTACATATTGGACACACAGACATCACCCACTCATATCTACTCAAACAAGAACAACCACCATGGTGTGTGGGATGCCACACTCCATATTCAGTTAAACACCCATTGATAGATTGCATCGACCTAAAACCAAAAAGACAAAATTTCTACACTGTAAACAATATGAAAGAACTATTTGAACATGTCAAAGTAGACAAAATACTAGCATTTCTAAAAGCAGTTGGTCTATATAAAAGAATTTAAACTTTCAACATTCCATTTACGTATAAACACAAGACAACTAAATCAACTGAAATTGGCATTAAATAACCTGAAGAAGGTTGATGTGCTTTAAAACCAAAGAATCAATCTTTTTGAAGAAACAAAATTTATCTTTCTAGTGCCATATAACAATATAATCTAAAGTTATTAATTTTACTTTTTAAGATTCAATATAAAATACTTATCTTATATATTTCAATGGTTTGTTTTATCTTTATTTTTCAGCAATCCAAAACTACAGAATCTATTTTACTGGAGGATTCAGTCTTGTTTGTGGCTGAAAAAATCCCCAATCCCATTTATGACTTGAATGATTGTAATGTGCCTAGAGTCCTTTCTGAAGTAAGTTATTTCTTCTTATATAACTTCTTTCACTAATTTTTAACGTGCTTATTTGTTGTAAATTTTCTCCTCAAAAATGATTGGACAAGTCTTGCTTTTGTGGTAAAATTAATATAATTACTAGTCCAAATAAATAGATTTTTAGAAATATCACCCAAATAAGACATGCTGTGTTGAAAGGTGCTTGATTTTTGTTTTAACTACTTTTACCACAATAGGCCAAAAAAAATAGTCAGCAAATTTTAATATTGTTTGTAACCTTGTGTATATATTATGATTTCAGTGATTATTCAGTAAGAATATTTGGCTTTTTATGATTTAATATCAAAATTCATAGTGCTGTTGGTGGGTATTTGAATATGTTAACTGTATCCTTTGGATTAGGGGTAAGACCCTCATTCCAAAGGGGTGTTTTGAGTATGATACTAAACTATTTTCAATAGTGAGTCTCTAGTTCTGAAAATCTGTGGGGTACCCCTTCATTGCCATTACACATAGGTTCAGTCTGATTCAGAGCAATAGTACCTGTTTGGGTCCCATCTTATTTGTATTAGATAAGAATACTTCATATCATATAACTGTATGCAAATTATTTATATTAAAAATGGTTACTTGAAGCTTTAATTGTTTATTCAGGGTTATTATTATTATTAGATACTTGAAACCATTTACCTATGAACAAATAATAATTATTAATAAATAAGAATATTTACTTTAAATCATTTGTGTATAAATTATTAGTATTAATATGAATACAAGTGTGAACCAGCAAATGATTATAGCCAAATAAAAGTATAATTTCACAAAAATGCAATGGAACATGAGAAATATAGTTATGATTGTAATTAAACATTTAGAAATGAATTATATTTCAGCATTACATAATCCATAAGGGATTGGCATGCTGTTGAACAATCAATTAAAATGCATACAGCAAATGATCAAGAGTATGGATTGTTTCCTTTTTGAGTTTAGTGATAGAATATAGTTAAGTTATATTGTGATTTCAGTAATTATTTACCACAGATATATTTTTCGAAGATTTCATTTAAAATTTTTGTTTTTCTTTTTTTGCAGTTAGTGAGAAAGTTGAATATCCAGCCCAGTCCCATTCAAGCTTATTCGTGGACCCCTGCTTTGCGAGGCAAGAATGTCATTGGCATCTCTCCACCAGATTCTGGAAAGACCTTTGCCTATATTGTCCCTATTTTTACTTCTCTTAGTCAGTATAATATCTATTCAGATATTAAATTCAGCAATGGCGTAAGTCTAATGATTTTGAATAATCTTATTCTTTATGCTACATTATAACAATTCTCAGAATGATTTTAGTCTAAACTTATATATGAAACCATATTATTTAAAATTGTCCATCACACCATTTTAAGATATGGAGATGATCCCAATATTGTCTTTATTAGCTGATCAGAATTCATTTAACTAGTCATGAAAGTCATTAATTTTATCTTTTTTTTTCCCCACCAATTCATGTCACAAGGTAACAGTGTTAATCAGGAATAAGATGAGCACTCAGTGAGATTCAAACTCGGGTCCTTTTTTTGTCTCGGGGACACATGGTTAAATATACCAACTGCTCTATCAACTTAGTTACAAAGAGCTATTGGTTTTGGGAACTGAAAGTTCAAAAGAAAAAATGAATTTTCCAAAATTATTAATACTCGCTAATCATATATATATATATTTTTTTATTTTTTACTTTTTTTTTTTTTTAAATACTTTTATCTAACATGAAAAGCTGAAAGAAAATACTAGTCAGAATTAAAATAAGTAGTGCTATAATTACTACAAGCATAAAAAATAATAGCAATGAATATGGTATTGAGAGATTAAGAATGACTAAGGGATGAGTTTTATAAATATAAAAGAAGTTATACTTAATATAAAATGATTTACATAGGTGTAGACATATGAAAAAAAAACTATTCATCATCTGCATAATGTAATCTAATTACAAGAAATCTAAAATAAAGTATCAAAAAACTGAAAATTTGGGGATAGTTGTAGTCTTTCTAATTGGGGGGGAGGGGGTTAAGATATGTATCCAATGAGAGATAGGTTAGCTGGATAATCTTCAGAAGGTAATTTCTATTGAGATGGATAGATGTAACCCTGTCTTATTTTCCTATTAAAATAACTATTCAAACATAACATTTGTGTTACTCAAGATACCTCTTTTTATAAATCTTACCTCAAAACACTTATCAAACCTGTATGGAAAGACAGTTCTAACTCTTTATTGTGTAACATTACTTTACAAGTCTATCTTTTCACATTGCAATTAAGATAGCAAATTAACATGTATAATTAAATTGTGATTAACAGTTTCAGATAATTTTTTGCTATTTAAGATAATTTTGTTTTCTTGCAGCCTTTTGCCCTTATTCTTGTGCAGTCCTGGAGAAAGGCCATTTCAGTTTATGAACAATGCAAGCACATAAACCAAAGTAATCGGGAGATCATAATTGAAGTTGGATATGGAGGTGATGACGACAATGACATAAAAACAGTAAGTATCAAAATTTTTTTTTTTTTTTTTTTTTTGTAAAATGAAATATCATCAATGCATTTAAAAACTTAGAAAACAAATTCATAATTTAAAACTATAAATAATTTTGATTTTAATTATTTTACAAAGATAAAAGTTATCTGTATTTATTCATTATTTAAAATTTTTTACTAAAAATGCTCAATTTGTTAAACTGAATAGACAGTTGCTGAAAATCTTAATTATTAACTCAATTACAAATAAAAAGAAAATTATTAAAATGTATATTTAATTAGAGGAATATATTTTTCTTTTAATTTTCTTGTTGTTTTTATATATATATATATATATATATATATATATATATATATATATACACACACACACACATGTATTCAAATTTGTTTGGTTAGAATTAGGAGTTGAAAAGCCAAAGTAGGTGTTATCTGTTTGTTTTGCTCGTGATTATACACCAACTTTGGGCTTTCAATTCTTGTTGGACACTGATAAATTTAGTTTGTCCCATAATCATTCTGTTGTATTTTCTCTTGATTCATACTAAATCATTTGTCAGCTTTTTTGCCTTGACCTCATCAGTTTATTTATCAGCAATGTGTCTGAATTATCTTACTAAGATATTCACATTATGACTGCATAAAATTTCCCGAAAATGCTTTTCATGTGTAAAAGCTTTTAAAAATATTTTATTTTGTTTACTGTATTTTTTTGTTTTATTTTTCAGATTAATTTACTGAATGGGTGCCATATTTTTGTTGCAACTTTGCCTTATTTCCTGAGAATGTTCGAATCCAAATTAACAAATTTGGATCGATTGTGCCATTTAGTAAGTTGTTTTATTAAAATGCTCATTTTTTTTATTTTTTATTTTTTTTTTTTTGCATCATTGATTTTTATGTCGCAACTTTATCAATATTGTAAATAAATCTCCCCTCTTCCTACTTTCATTATACCCTCTGTTTCAAGCAATTATTTACTGACATTCAGTTCCTCGGTTCTGCTTGTTAATCTGAGATAACTGCTTCCATTTGCTACATTGTATATTTTGATCCAAATGGCGGCGTTTTAGCTACCTCAGATCATTTCCGCTGTGGCAGTCGATCTAATTTTGGCTGGAATCCACGCCAAAGTGAAATTGCTGTGTGGAGTGAAGTTGTACTTGTTGCAGATCACAAAAATACACAGGAAGAAAGAAAACAACACTTTCGGTTTTTGTATGATACAAATTTCTTACCTTTCTAGACCACACAGATTTCATTACTGTTTTTATCGCAAGATCCACTCAATTAATCTTGGGACGTCAGTCAAAAGTTTAAAAAATAAATGAATAAAATAGGATAGGAAATTAAATGATAAGAAGAGAGAAAAAAAATATATGAATTTTTACTTATTCCCTTTAAATCATTAATTAATCAATCCGTCTGGGGTGGGGTGGAGTTCTTTCTGTCACTTACTTAATAAACCAAATATACTGTTTCTGTTTAGATAGTTGTAAATAAATCTAGAGGATGAGTTCACATAGCAGAGAGGCTAACTTGCTGGACAGCTACGTTTATCGTAAGCGTGTTTAAACTCCAGTCGTGCTATTACATTCTCTTTTGGACTAATACCATTGGGAAAGACCCCCCCCACTCCCTGGCTATGGGTTAAATAGTACCAGTACCTGTACTGTTCTTCTACAAGGATGGCTTTGCCATTAAATAACACATAAAAGTTGATATGACATTAAAACAAGGAAAACAAACCAAAATAAATATAGGCATAAGAGGAAATCATTTTATGATATTTAGGATATTCTCAAATTGATTTTATTTATGACTTTCTTCATAAATTTTATCTTTTTTCCCCCCCCTAGGTTATTGATAATGCTGATGTCTTGCTGCAAGATTTTTACAAAGAGGTAAATATTTAAACACTTCAATAAATGTCATTTAAATTTAATCTCCAATCTTTTTTAAAGTAAAATAATTTATGAAATAAAATAAAAATTGCTTTTGTTTCTGCATTTTATTTATCTGGTCAAAAGAAGGGCTAAAAGATAGTTACATAAAGATAATTTTCAAATTTTTAACAATGGTTACTTCTGATTATAACTGGTTCATTGGCTTAGTGGGTAGAGTGTTCACCAATGGTTCGGGAGACCTGGCTTCAAACCCAGGTTGCGTCATACCAAAGACTTTAAAAATGGTACTTGATACCTCTTTGCTTAACTCTCAGCAATATAAGGTACGTATCAAGTGGAGCAATCCTGGGAAAGGAGTAGTGCCCTCCCCTAAACCTCGGTGTAGTAGCTATTGCAAAGGGAGCCTTCTGGTCGCCCTCAACTACAGTCGCCAACTTTACTTATTATTTAACAAAACACAATGAAATAAAACTAGATAAAAACAACAATGGAATTAAATACAGATTTGACTGTGTGACATTTTAATACCTTTAATTTCACTTTTGCACAAGCTTTTTTTTTTTTTTTTTTTTTTTTTTTTTTTTACCATAACTCAATAAGCACAACTTTTGAGATCCAATGTATTTTTAAATATGAAGTGAGATTTTAGTGGGTTTAACAAAAAGTTGTGCCTTAAACAACAATTCTTTAGTGTTTTGGTATGACACTAAACCATATTTGATGGTGAAACTCTAGTGTTGGAGCTTTTGGGAGTGTTGAGCACCCTTTCATTACCATTACTCTCAGAGGGTCGCATCTATGGGTCAAATAGACTTCTTTGAAAATCAGTCATATTCCACTGGAATACTTTATGCCAGATAACTAAATTATTTGGATTTAGAATAGTTTCTTGAAATTTTGTTTACTAAGAATTATTATTAGTTATATAAAACCATATGACTATGTAAACAAATGACTATTAAATAGAAATGATTATGTGGAACCATATTAGATAGGACTACTTGATATATAACTGCAAAAAAACTCATAAATAGCTACACAGAAAATGTAAATATGAATGTACATTGAACACGATTCCCTAACTACTGAATGGATTGGTTGAATGAGAGTAGAAAAAATTGTTACACTAATCTTTAATCTTGAAATTTTAGCAAATAGTATCAACTCCTGTTTACAATTATCTTTCTATATAATCTTGAATTTATTATAAGTGATTGTCTAAATTCTATCTTTTTTGTCTTTTTTCATCTATCTTGGCAGATTGTGGATTTGATGTGCAAATTCAAGGCATTGGTAGAATCTCGAGATAAAGGCTATCAGCACCATCAGGTGATGGCCTTCAGTTCCAAATGGACATCTTATATTGAGGGGTTTGTGAAGAATGCCATTCAAGACCCTGTTATTATCATCACAGATATGATGGAAGCTGCTGTCTATGGCCATGTGAAACAAGTAAGTTAAAAAATACCGACTGATCAGTGATAGTTTGATGAAAATAGTAATGGGAAAAATTTTTATGGCAATGCAAGGTATTTTTGGTGTCGTTGATAAGAACATCATGTTGGTAAGGCTTAGAATAAGCTGAAAAAAAGAGGAGGATGTCCTGGGTATAACACTAAATTGTGTATGATGATGAAACTCCAGTTCTGGATCTTTACTGGATGTGGAAGGAAAATATGGAATACTTTTTTTTAGTTTCATTTGTTCAATTTTTTTAAAAAGTGCAATAAATCTAAATTTTCATGATTAGCTCTATTATTCAAACACTTTTTCATTAAAATTCAACCCAATATGAGTGAGCAAGTAAAGAAACAACAAAAGAATCTGATTTGCTTAATGTCGAAACCAAACACAAAAAAATTCTGAAATAATTGGATTTTTATGGCCTCCATCAAGCCGTAACCTTCTTGATTATGCTATATGGGACATTTTTGGAAACAAAACAAATGCAACTTCCCATCTAAATATTGGTTCATTTAAGAATGCTATTGAGGAGAAATGGAATAAAATGTCTAAAGAATTTATCTTGAAAGCACGTTAATTATTTCAAAGGCATGTTGATACAATAAATGAAAAAATGGTGGCCATATTGAGTAAATTTACTGTTTTGTGTCTATTTATTTTGTTTATTTTTAAAATTAAAATTAATCTTGTTTTATAATAGTCGTTTATTATTATAGTAGAATATTCCTGATTTTGCTTCCACCTCCTGTAAGTAGTGTGGAGTATCCTTTCATTGTCATTATTTCCAGGTCCACTCTTATCCAGAAAGGTTGGACCCCATCTATGGCTCAAATAGATCTTTTTGAAAATTTGTATTTGATAATGATGCCAGAAATCATATAACTAAGTTATTTGTATTAAGAATAATAATTAGGAGCTATAATTGTTTACTAATGATTATTATTATTTGTTACTTGAAACCAAATAGTTATTTCTATTAGATAAGAATACTTGAAATCATACATCTGTGTACAAATTTTTTGTATTAGATTGGAATACTTGATATGTAACTGCAAAAAAAAAAAAAAAAAAAACTCTTAAGATACAATTACACTAAAAATGAACAATTAATGCAATTTTCTAATTGTAGACATGAAATTACTTCAAATGAGTTAATATACTGGTAAAATCAACTAATCAAAAACAAAAAAAACTGTTCAAGTACTTCACAGTAAATATATGTAAATTGTGACTCAGTTCCTTTTCTTTTTTTTTCTTTTTTTAAATTTGTCGAAATTTTTAAAGGTGATAATTAATATTTTAATGATTTTAACTAATGATTTTTTAACTTTTTTTTTATATCCTCAGATTCCACTTATGTGTGAAGACTCAGAACGAAAAGACCAACTCCTGAAACTTGTTCCACAAATTGTAAAGTCAGGTGAAAAGATCATAATTTTTGCCCTTGATCATGAGTGTTTTGAATTGCAAAGTGTAAGTTCCATTTTTATTTTTGAAATCAGAATTATAAATCACTTCAAACATTTAATATTAAATAGAATAGCCGAACTTAGACTTGAGAATTGTTCATCCATTATGAATTGAAACATCTCCCTTTAGCCAAGAAGTAAAGTCGATGAGGTGCACTTTGTGTAACAGTTATCATTATAAGAAATGAAATCAACTACCCAAGTTCAAATCTTGGACAAGTTGGTTCACAGTAATGTTCTTTCTTTTGGCTCCTCTTTAGTATTTTGTCAGTTTCTTGGTTTGTCTCAGTGGTTTTTTTTTCCCTGAATTGATGTTCAGTATGAGTTATATTTTGTTATTTAAATTTGGTTTAGTTCGATATTTTTTCTTCATTATATTTACT
Organism: Sepioteuthis lessoniana; assembly: GCA_963585895.1. NCBI lineage: Eukaryota > Metazoa > Mollusca > Cephalopoda > Myopsida > Loliginidae > Sepioteuthis > Sepioteuthis lessoniana. Next base: position 19,109,171 of record OY757915.1, on the reverse strand, counting down.
TATGACTATAATACCCTTCGGGAAGGCAAGAATCCATACTTTCTCCCTCCAGCTATGAGTAAATAATAATGGAGACTGTGTTCTCTAGCTTAGTTAAGGTAATCAATCTAAGAGAAGGAAAACTGAATTCACATTAGCTGTACTCTGCTTTAAAAAAAAATTACCTTGTGTCCCACCTTACCTTCATTGCAATTACTAAGGTGTAGTATTATTAGTATAGTGCTATTTTAATGCTAGACTCGTTTTATTTGAAGGTCATCTGTCTGTGGCCATTTATTCCTTTTGAGTGATGTTGCATTAGTAAACCTGTCAGCTGAGGCTATAGAATAATAGACTTGAACCTCTGGTGAGGAGTAAGACACCAATGAGGCTACCTATGGTTGAGAATGGGATCTGAGTAAGTAAAATGGTCATGCAACTTGCAATGCTCCACTTAGTTTCTTGCTAGAGTGGACAGTTGGAGAGGCTTGAGCTGATCAATTGGTTGGTCATGTCAAACAAATCCTAATACTTGTATGATTATTTCAACTGTAATCTTGCTCTTGTGGCAAATAAGTATCCAATTCTATTTTATCTTAAGAGTGCTAGAAGATAATGCTTGAGGGTCAGTTGTACTGAAATAGCAAAACTTGAAACCATTTAAACTGTGTGTTAACAAATGATTAATATTGAATAGAATTATGTTAAACAGCAATACTTGAAACCACATAAGTGCATGTATATAAATGAGCTGTGGCTCTTTTACAAATAATGTTACCTACAAACTATTCACTTAATTCATATATATATATATAGAGAGAGAGGATTTAGCATTAAATAACCTAACCTACAAGAATTGATTTACCATAAAACACAACCAAGCCAAGTAAAACTTCATTTTACACAAATACATGTTAATTTGGATATCAGTGTCTAATATTGCAAGCCTCAATCGATTGCTCTTTAGTTTTTTCACACATCTTCTGGTTTGCTTTTATAATCATCAGTCTTGGGATTTTCACTTGTAACATCTCTGTGGTATCAGATTTAATTAAGGAATTGGAATAAACAGTGTTGTAATCATTATATTATCCTAAGTGTCTATTCATTATTTTTCTAAGAAGACTGTAAAGAAAAAGAGAAACGAAAAGTATGTTTTAATTCATATGACTGGAAACAGAAGAAAAAAAATTCAAGATGCAACATTATCCATATTTACCAACCCCTCTGCTCAGGCAGGATATGACACAAGGTCAATTTTTTAAGCAAAGTTTAACAGGAATTTGAATTCAGTTTTCCTTCTCCTAGACTAGTTGCCTCACCAAGGCTGAAGAACCCAGTCTGTCCTACTATTTACCCATAGCTGGAGGGAGAATAATTGGATTCATACCTTTCCCAAGGGTATTAGTGCTATGTGAAATGCAATTAGCCTGGTCCAGGATTAGAACTCATGTCGCCATGTCCATTTCCTACGATGATAACCATTACACCACAGGCACCTCCAACATTATCAATGCAAAAATTCATTTATATACACAGACTTGAGGGAAAACACCTTTTAATGAAAAGTTATCTATTGAGCTTATTGACCGATGCATAAGCTTAAAAATATGTCAAAAGCTAATTAAAAAAATTACTTTAGCTTCCAAATGGAAGTTGGTTTAAACTTATTAATCATACTTACCAAATAATAATGCACTTATTTTTCTCCTTCCTCAAATAACAAACTCCATTTATTTTCCATTTCTTTTGCAGTTACTGAATCAATTCTTGCAAAAACCTGTTGCAGTAGTATGTGATACACTGTTCAAATCTGGGCGAGAAATCCTCTCTAAAGAATGGAAATCGCCTTTGTCTGAAAAAGAATCCTATAGAGTCTTAGGTGATTATGATATCCACTTTATTGAATTTTTTTTTACATTTACTAAAACAGAATATGTTGTGTACCACCACCAATTCATGTATGTTGTCTTGTGATATTTCATTAATTTCACTTCAACTCGTCTCAGCAAGTTTTCAGTTTTGTGCCATAGACAAAATAACACATCTTAGAAAATTTTCAGTTTAGTGTTGTAAAAAAAGATTGCTCGTCTTACAATAGTGTATTGTTCTTTCACATGATCTTTTTGTGCAAAAAAAATTTACACACATAGAATAAATGTTAAAATTTGTTTTAAACAAATTTTAAATAATTAAAAAAAAATGCAACATTTGGTATTTATTTAATTATCAAATTTATCCCTCTTACCACAAGAAATATTTAATTTGTTAGTACAAGAGTAGAGTAGCAAGTTCAATGGCAATAATAAGTTGTTAGACCTTAGGTTAAAATATAATCAGTGTTATAACTTTTTTCCATGCTGTCAGATTTCTGTTGATGATCATTAAAAAGAAGGAAAATTCTGACATTTAATTGGGATCTCAAAGGTTTTATATAAATAGCTAGTTATATTTTGATTCTTTTTGTGATAAGACTGATTGGGAACAGATGTTCTTGATTGTTTAGTGTACTCAAAAGATAAGGTGGTGCCAATAAATGATAAAAGAAGCAGTCAAAATATCATTCTCACTTTTAAAAAAGGAGTCATCTAAGCCATAAAGCAAAATTCATATTTGACATTAGCAGATTTAATGACAGTTATTTGGATTTGTTGAATTTTCAGTATTGTAGGCTATTGAAAAGCCATCAAAGGAATAAGAAACAATATCCCTTGTCTGTACCTCATTGAAAGCAAGAATTACAAACTAATGAGTATTGATTTCATGGACACCCAGCATTGATCAAAATGTTAGATTTATTAATATGACAATATTAATGTGATTGGTTTATATTTTGTTATTTCAGTTTGTTCTGATGTGGTCTTATGTGATTTGTTGATCAATGATGCAACTTGTATTGTCCATTACCAAATGCCAAAAAGCAAAGTTCACTTTGGCTTAAGGATACAAACAATGAGTAATTATTACCAACATTATAACAATGATAAGGTAAGAATTTATTTTTATTTCTTACATCCTTTACAAAGTTTATTTCCTTTTTAGTTTATTTTCCTAACTTTTTAAAGAGAACTCCAACAAACAAAATCACAATCTATCTATCTTTTTTTTTTTTTTTTTTTTTTTTTTTTTTTTTTTTTTTGTCTTTGTCTTTGTCTTATGAGGTTTTATAACTGTTTAATCATCATTCTTATCATAACCATCATCGTATTTCAGCAAATATACTGGATTGCTCAGCTGAATTAGTAGCAATAAAAATGTTGAGGATGATAATCTGAAAGGCATTTAATTATATAAACTTCACAAGTTCTAGAAATTCTAGGAAAATTTGATTTCTTGGTGCTCTGAACTTATATGGAAAAAGTTAGACTTATAGAGTTACAATGATAGACACAAGTGTTATTTTAAAATATTTAACTTTATTCACCAATGTAAAGTAAATGCAGCTTAGTCCATTTCAATGTACTGCCTTTAAGACCTTACTTATCTGCCTTGTTACATTTTTCTTTATCTCATTCTTTGGATTTCAATTACTATTTAAGATTTGAGAAAAGCCAGTAATCACGGAGAGATAAATCTGGACTGTAAGAGTCTGACCTGAGTGATGCAATAATCTGGCACCCTGCTTGTCATGTAAAAATGCTCAGGTTCAGTCACACTATACACAGATTCCCTCGGTTCTGTATCATTGTTGACTAAGTAATCTCATAAGAGTTGGCACACATGCAATAAGGTCTCCTTGAATTGGTTGCTATGTTATATCAAGGCTATGCAGTTAATTTTTGATATGTAAAATGGCTGAATATCTTCCAGGCAGACCTCGTGTTCCTATAATGATGTATAACTATTTTGTAGCCTCTTATTAAAATTACCAATAATCATTGTATATAAATAGAATGTTATATTTAAATTTAAAAAAAATAAAAAAAAAAAAAAAAGTTGGCAACCGTAGTTGAGGGTGACCCGAAGTCTCCCTTTTCGATAGCTACATATAATCATCTTTAAATATGATGTGAGTAATGTTTTTCTGTTTTCTTATATTTTATAGTCTCCTGATAAAATTGCCAAGAGTTACATTCTGATAACACCAGAGGATAAAAAACAAGCGAAGAGTTTAAGATCCTTCTTGGTGAGAAGCACTGATATCTCTAACAAAGAAACTTGGGATTTTCTTTCTAAAATGTGTCAGGTAAGTGGTCACTTAGTTTCTATATTTGCCAAGAATTACTATAAAAAAAATTGCAAAGCAAATTTTTGAAAAAATATTTTTTGCACATAAAGAAATGTAAAATGCTTTTTCTTTTATGAGAAAAAGAAAATTTTACAACTACCTGTTCATGTAAACCATATTACAGGTTACTTTTTATTTATATATATATATATATATATATATATATATATATATATATATATATATATATAGTAAAGTTGGTAACCATAGTCAGGGGTGACCCAAAGGCTCCCTTTTTGATAGCTACTACACCAAGTTGTAGGGGAGGGTGCTACTCCTTTCCCTGGATTACTCCAATTTACCCTTGATCTGTACCTTATAATGTCGAGTGTTAAAACCCAGGTCTTCCAGGCCATTGGTGAACACTCTAACCATTATGCCAATGTCCGGTATTTAACAGTCCTGAAAAGATTTTCTTTCAAGAAAAAAATAATGGACAATAACCCAAACTACTTTATTCCTGCTTTTGTTTCAATAACCTACTCTGTTTTATTTTTAGGTGGAAGATTTAGACCCAAAGAAGGAACTTTGCATAAATCTCAAAGCATTTGGAAAATGCTGGTAAGTTAGATATTTTCCAAATTAAAAAAACTAAAACTAAAAATGCCTTGTTGTCAGAGTTTAAATACACTATCTCTCATGCAGAGGATTAAGATCCCCACAAAAAGGGTGTGTCCTGGGTATTACTCCAAACTGAATCTGATTGTGAGGCTCTAGTTCTGTACATCTAGAAAATGTGAAATACCCCTTCATTGCCATTACTTCCAGGTTTACTTTTACCTGAAGTAATAGTATCTGTTAGGACCCCATCTATGAATCAAATAAAACTGTTTGAAAATTATTAATATTAGATAGGAATACTTAATATCATATAACTGTATTAAGAGTAGTTACTTGAAGCTATAATTATTTATCAAGGATTATTATTTGTTACTTGAAACCATATAACTGCAAATAAATGACTTATTGAAAAAATTACTTGAAATTATGTAACTATTAGTATTTGATAGGAATACTTGAAACCATACAACTGTGTGAAAATTATTTTTATTAGATAGATGTAATTGATATAATTGTATGGAAAAAAAACCCCTAAAACGCCTACAAAAAATGTAAATATACATATACAAGGAATACCCTTCCTAACTTCTAGACATAAAATGACCCTTGACAATTTAACGTACCTTTAAAATCAATCAGTCATTAGCAAGACAATTTCATACATAAAGCAATATAATAAATATATACAGAAGGTTACACTATTTACAGACACTGCAACAAACACGTAAGTCAGACATTATCAGCTTCTAAAAGTTTTTGCATTGAATATATTAGAAAATGTTTTTTGCCTAATCATTTCTAGATATGTATAATGAGAGAAAGAGAGAGAGATGACGAAGTATAAGGAAACAAAATGAAAATCATGTTTAGCGACACTGACCAATATTTTGTTGCTAAGCAACAGGCTAGCCTCATTAATGTTTATGACTCCTGTAGCCATACATTGTTTTTTGTAAGGAATCTTATTTCAATGTTACAAATTAGTAGTCTTGCCAATTTAATCATTTTATTAAAAGTTATCTTTAATTTATTTTCAGGAATAGATATCTGTGTAATGATCGCCATTCTGTAGTGCCTTCTGTTGATTTGAATGGAGCTTCTTCACAGCATATATGTCTACCTTTTGAAGGAGATGTCCGAGTAAGTACTTATCAAGAGAGAAAATTGTTTTCAATCAAATTAATGTCATATTGGTTAATTAACACTTGCATTTAGGAGCTTCTTCAACATATTCAAAAAATTTTTTATTACATAAGATGATGTTATAATATTCAGATTTGTTACATGAAACTTTGTCAATCATTAATTTTTGACTTATATTCCTTTTATTTTTATTAAAACTACTTAAGATGTGAATCTACAAACATTAATAATCAATGTAGATCAGAAGTAAAGAAGAATCCTGCTTCTAGAGAACATTTAAATCTTCTTGTATGAATTTTGTTAGCTGTGAGTTTGTAATTCATTTTGTATTTTCTTTTATGTTGTCTTTATTCACTACATTCAACCATGGAGACTATGTGGCCAAAATATGAAGCACAAACATAGACAAGAAAAATAGTCCTAATACAAAATGAATTAGAATTAGACCTGTAGACCACTGCTTCTGAAAATTAAAATGTAACTTTCATTTATTTTCCTTGAACTTTGATATGCTATCATCTTAAACCAGAAGCTTATTTTTTTAATTTCAAAAACATAAATTCTTTTTTATTTTTATGTTTAGAATATCAACTAGAAAAAGTAAAGAAAACTTGGTGGAGTAGTTAAAAACTTTTCTTTATGTGAAATGGCTGTTCAAGATTTGTAATAAAGTAGTTGAAAGAATTACTAGTAATTAATGAATAAAAGGTGTAATCGTTTTAAACTTTTTTTTTTTTTTTTTCTAGGTGAAAATTTTGCATGTGAAGTCGGCTAATAATTTTTATGTACGCATTTTGGAGCATCAAATTGGTACGCAAAAGTCAATACAAGTCCACAGTGATTTAGCCACCTTGATTATGGGAATGGCTGTTTATTATAGTAACCATTCCAACAGAAAAGTTTTGGGTGAGTTTTTCTTTCATATTTATTTTATTAAGTTTAAATATCAATTGGCACTGAACATCTGTTGATACTTGAGATATTAAAGCTACCAATGACAATGTAAATTTAAATAGATTAGCTGAACCTCATGGAAATTCTAATAAAATTGAAATATAGAAGTGGTAGGAAAAGTACTTTAATTATAATTATAAGAAAGAAAGAAAATCTATTCCAAATGAAAAGCAAGAAAAACTCTAAATCAGAATTAAACCAGAAAAGATAGATCTTGAAAGAAAGAAAATGAGAATAAGAAAAGACAAGTGAATTTTAATTTAAAAAAAAAAAAAACAACAAAAAAAACAATTGAAAACTAAAAGAAATAACATAGATAGAATTAGAAAAGGTAGAAATAAATTATGAGGAAAAAAAGTGAAGAACCAATGCTAAATAAATAACAAAATAGAAAAATATTTTCACTTGTTTATAACACTTGCTTTAATGAAATTAAAATGAATGTATTTTAGCTTCATTACAAATTACCCCAACTTGAATTTAAAATAGTCCATAAAGCTATTATATATTGTGTTAAAATTACTTTATTTTATCTGAAAAATTTTTAATCTTGGTTCTTTTGCTATGGCATTTTGGTTAACTTAATGATTTTGGTCATTTTTTTATTTACTAGTATGGCTTCATTTTTCAGTAAAGTCAATAATGAGTCAACTAATTTCATGTAACTTTAAAGTAATTTATCTTCTATTCAGTTATAAAATTTCAGTGTTTATCCCAAATCTTCAAAAGAAAATTTTGAAAAACTAAGAAATTCATTAAAAATGTCCAACTTCCTCTTGGATTATCTTAGACTTTTTTCTGTGTTGTTTAATAAGAATGACACGATTTTTGGTTTCTTGTCACATACTTTCCTTAGGGTCAACCTATTTTCATTATATATGTGCCCACACAAAAACTCACACCTTATAAATCTTCTCTTTTTCCCTTTTATTTATATATATATATATATATATATATATATACACACACACTGACATTCTAAGCATTTTCTCTTTGCATCCTGTTTTTCACTCCTCATATCTATGAATATTTATTATTTACTAAGCTTAGCCTCAAGTCTACAAATGTAGAACACCCAGTGCAGATCAAACTCTGCAGTTAGTAGCATTCTGTAAGATGAGCTGGCTATGAGGTAACATCCGGTGTAAGTAATCTCAGCTTAACTTTAATATTACTCGCTGCAGTTGTAATGGTCTGCTAGACTAACTTGCTCTGCATTAAAATTATGTGAATATTTAATAAACTTGGCTTAGTCAGGTACAAGGTCACATTAATGGAGCTCTCTGCAAGAATAGTTAGCTAAAAGATACTCAAGAGCAGAAAACTAATATGTAAGCTGAGAATTAATTTTTTATTTATTGCGGACTTTTTGTCCTCATCTTGGTAGTTTTTTTTTTTTTTTTTTTTTTTTTTTTTTTTTTTTTGTGTTGTTTCTTCTTTCACTACGTTTCGGCCAAATTTCACCTCTGGCCTTTTTCAGGTGATTTACCGCGACCTCGGATAGGAATGCTGAGTCTTGTAACTGTATCCCCAGTAACGTAGTGAAAGAAGAAACAACACAAAAAAACTACCAAGATGAGGACAAAAAGTCCACAATAAATAAAAAATTAATTCTCAGATTAAGAAGCCTCATCTCAAAATGATTCCAATTAAAGACAAGTAATATGTAAGCATTTAGTTTAACAAGATGAAATCTTATAATTTATAAAATGTTTTTGTGTCCATCCAGCTAAAGTGCTGCCATTTTTGGTTTGATTTCAACCAACCTCTCAGAAATTGTTAGTCATGCCTGGAAAGATTTAAAATTATACTTGATTGGTTTTTAGGCAGGATCTGTCTTTCACCCTCCAATGTCTTACCATCCTTGATGTAAAAGGATGTTTGTCACTATGTTTATCCACTCTCTTAGTAATCATTATGAAAAGCAAATGGCACTCTCTCTCTCATTTATATGCACTTACATCTTCTGTCACAGCTCAAGAATTCATTTCATCTTTTCATCCAGCCTTTTAAAAAGGCTTAGAAACCCAATTAAAAAAATAAAATGGTTTATTACTATCACTCCAAGGGCAAGAAATAATTTAAAAGAATTTTTTTTCTTTGAGTTTCTCCTTTTCTTTGTAACTTTTGTTTACTTTTCCATTTAGTTGATTTTCCAAACAAAAAAAACAAACAAAAAAAATTTTATATACAATTTAAAAACTTTCATATCACAATATTTTGTTGATAAATTTCTTGAATCTTAAACCCCCACCTCCAATTACAAATTCTCTACATTTTACAACAAAAATATTTTTAAAAATTAACAATTGTTTTTTTTATTTTTCTAGATGAACTGACAGTTGGAATATTGTGTGCTGTGAATACCAGTGAACAATTTTCCAGGTTAGTTAAAATGTTTTTCTATCAACGATTTATAAATTTTTAAAGACAAAATCTTCGCCACCATCATCCCGTCAGTTAAGGTAAAATGAAATCCTACAAATAAGTCCGCATTTGTATTGGACAACATAGATTTTCTTTGAAATAAACTATCCCTAATGTCTTAAAGCTGCTGTATGTGCCTCATGGCACATAATCATTTTAACAATATTTTCCTAAAACTTATTTTTATTCACATTAGACTTTTTGTCCTCATTTACATACTCACAGACATTTACTTTCAAGTGCACTTTCATTTTGATAAATGAAGATTCTTCCTAACAGCCTACTTGCTGTATTACAGTTTAGTACTAACTGATGGAAATTGCAAATTCCCCATTTCACTTTTGCTCCATGCACCTCTTCCTCAGGACATGTGTTGAATTTAAGACTGCCACTTTGTGTTAATACATTCATCAGAGACTTTTAAAAACGGGCTTTTACTAAATTCATGTACAAATAAATTTTGGCATCAAAATATAATTTTTATATTTATTGGCGATAGTAATTTTTATTTGCATTTTGTAAATTAAGTTCTTTTGTATTCTTCATAAAAGAAGTTGTTCTTCATAATTACTTATAACTGGTTGACAAGATATTTTCCAGTTCCAAGTAGCTAAGTACAAAATCAAACTAAAATAACTGTTGCCATATTGTAGAAAATGGCAGTCAATTTTCATTGATAATTTTCTTTGTATATCTTATAAACTTTGTTTATTTCTAAGAATGTTGTGGATTAAAAGTTTTATTTTATTTCTTTTTGCAATATGAATCTAAACATTGGCCGAGAATATTTTTTTATGTGTCATGATAAACAAAGACTCATGAATAAACTAACATTCACATTTTTTTGTTTTTCAATATTATAACATTAAAAATACTGACCAAATATTTTGAATATTTTAAGTTTGTTCTTTTCAATTTAAGTATTGTATCCCATTTAATTTCATTTCTTTCATAGGGTAAAAGTTCTACAAGTATCTAACTCTACTTCCAAGAATGCTGCAAATGTAAGTCTACTTATTACTTTATACACATGATATACACTTAAACACAATTATACATGTTCTCTGGTCCTAAAGGCCAACTTTACAATAGCTGTGGTTCAACAAGCTAAGTACTTAGGAATAATATTTGACAACAAACTAAATTTTAAAGCGCACATAGAATATCTGCTGCAGAAATGCCTAAAGGATTTAAAACTCCTAAAAAATAATATGGGGTGCAGACTGCAAGGTCATGCTTAGAATCTATTGATCCCACATCAGAACCAAACTTGACTACAAATCTTCCATCTACAGTGCCATGCAAATCCTTAAAAAATTGCAAAGCATACATAACCAAGGCCTTAGATTAAGCCTAAGAGCTCTCTGTACCTCACCAATGCAAAGCTTATATATCAAAGCCAACGAACTATCATTAACTCTTAGATAGGAAAAATTCTCTCTCCAATATACATTAAAACTTCAATCCGGCACAAACAATCCAACACATAAAAAAAAAAACAAATAACTCCCAATTCAACCATTTCTACAGCAGTAAACCTTTAGCTATCCTCCCATTTGGCCTCTGCATCAAAGAAGCAATACAAAATATAAACCAAAACACCAACAATATTTCACTACTCCCAATGCGCAACTTATCCCCATGGACAATCATCAAACCTCATATAGATTTAATATTTATACAACCGGAAAAAACACAATCAACAACCTCATCTGCCAAAAACAGATTCAAAGAATTTAGACCAATATTCAGACCATATTGCCTTTTACACTGGGTCAAAAACCGTAGATGGAACAGAAGCAGCAGCCACCAATATAAATTACTACAAACAAATCAAACTTCCAATTTTTCAGCACAAAACTAATTAGAAAAAAAACATGAGGTGTAAAAGATGACACGGGGGGAAAAATGCTATCAATTTCTTTAAACAGATAATTTCTGTGCCCCCCTTTTTCTTTGCCTTATTGACTCACTGCAGTTTCCAATTGTCCTCTTTACAATCTCGGCCATACCCCAGTATAAACTTAGCTCATCTGATTCCAGTTCTTGACTTCTACTTAAAGCCACATGTGTGGCTACCATTTCTTCCTGCTTTTCAACTCTTTGTTTTTTCTTTCCATTGGTTCTTGAATCTTACCCCCACCCCACCCCCCAAAAAAACTCCATCTGCTTTCTGCTAAATGTCATGGCAGCTCTACTCACAACTGATGTCATACTATTTACAGTTTCTTGTAAAGCAAAGGTTTTCATTTATTTTATTTTATTTTATTTTTTAATTTTCAGCTGTTTTTTGTTGATAATGGCAAAGTAGAAAGCCATCCAATTTGCAATTTGTATCAACTAGCTGATGAATTCAAGGAAGTTCCATTCCAGGCAGTGGAAGTGTTTCTCTGCTCTTTATATCCTGTAGACTTTGACATTGAATGGACACAAACTGTACGTATTTTATTTAATTTTTACACTGTTCTTATTATTGCTTTCTTAAAAAAAGTTCATTCAATCCCTCAATTCCTCTCATTGATTTATTTCTTTTTCTATCTTTCTCAACAGTTATTGCAACTGTTTGTTTTTAATCATTTCAATGTGAAAGTTAGAAATACATAATTATTACTAGCATAATATTGTTACATTGAGAGGTCCTGCTGAAGTGAAGGTTGGCACATACAATGAGTTCACATCAGAAAAAAAAATCAGACACATGGTCACAGAAAATAATCCCACTTGCTTGTTTTCAACTTCTAGATTGATCTCAAATCTGGAAAAAATGAAATGGTATTTTTGAGTCAATGAAGGAATTGCTAAATTGTTGGCCATTCACAATTTTATTTGCTTTAAAATTTGTCATTCCTTGTCTTCTGCCAGTTAAGAACTTTACTCTTCTCAAAAATCCTCAACTTTTATGTTACCCTCTGTTGTTGGACACACAGCCAGGCACTAGGTTTGCCGGTGTTGGGAGGTGCCACTTCCTTACAGTATCCATAAAAAGTGATTGAATTATTTTTACATGATACATACTTCTGCGTAGGTTCAGAGTATTTGTATTGAATTACAATCCCTGGCAAGTTGCTTATCAATATGGAGTTATTGAAATTAATGTTATTTAATAATTATGGCAAATATTTTCTGGTGAAATATGTTAAAGAAAAATTGTTGGCTTAATATAAACTAATAGAAAATACCTCAATGTAATTTTTTAAGTTTTGCTTAATCTTGTCACTCATGCCTTAGGTTGCTTATTACTGATGTTTCTAAGTGGTCACTCATCTAAGTCATAAGCAAGTTCATCACTGCTTCATTTCATTCATCTAGCAGCAAGTGTTGCTTCATCTATTAGTGTTAATAATTATCATGTCATGTATATCTGGTCAAACCAGGCTGACTGAATGTATTGAAATTGTGGCCGTAGATTTTTCTTGATTTTAAAATACTAATCATTCCAAAAAATTTCAAGATTCACAAACTCATTTTATTATGTTGCTTTGATTGTTTTGGCTGATCCATTCTACAGCCTTCTTCAGCTATACAGTCTATAAGAAAAAAGTTTTTTACAGAAAAAAGTTGGTAAACAACAAAGAAATGGTGGCTTTTACCAACTTGCTCAAATTGTTCTTAGAAGCATATGCCACACAGATAAAGTCATTTCTTTTCTGAAGAAGGCTGTAGAATGAATCAACGGAAATTTTGTGGTAACAATAAAAGTAACACAAAGAATTGAGTTTAGTAATCTAAACAACATTAGGAATGATGACTTTTCAAAATTATATTTACAAAAATTATCAATTTTATAAAACTTAAATATTTTATTTTTTTCATTGGTTAAGAAGTTTTGTTTCTTCTATTCCAGGCCAGTTTATTTGCTGAAAATTGGCTTAAATCGAAAATGCTCTATGGTAAAATAAGATTTGTGTAAGTTATCAATTTTATTTCTAATTGTTGTAATCTATATTGATATGTTGCATGATAAATTATTATCTTCTGTAGAAATTCTTGAAAACCTTTCAGCTAGATAAGTAGATATTTCTAATTAATATAAATTTTATGTTAGAATTTTTTATTTTTCAAAGGCTCTTTCCTAAAACCATGATAGATTTTTAAAAAATGTATGAATCCACTTGCAGTGAAAATAATAATCTCCTTTTAAACTCATTTTTATTAAAAAGAATAAGTTTTGCAAGATACAAGTCATTAAAATTCTATTAAAAAATTAATCATATTAATTTTTACAGCATCTTTGTCTTTATTTTCTAAGAAATTTAGTAATCCTTTTGGCTCCTTTTTGATGCTTCATTTGTAAATTTTTGAAAAAGTTTCATTTTGCATTATGTTCAATTTGAATTGAAAGACGTTTCAAATGCGATGCCATATTGAAATAACCATTTCTTTGTTTCAGGATGAACAACACCCTTTGGCTCGACCCTCTTATAGAGCGGACTTTCCTGAAGGTTATTAAAACAGTCACTAATGGCCCAAGTTTACGCAAGGAGCTGATAAAACATAACTTTGCGGTTGATAATCCTCAAGTAAGGAATCTCTCTAATAAAAAATCTTGCTAAAATTGATTTCTGTTTTTTTGGAAAGTCTGTAATTATTCAAAAAATATTCTTTAAAAGAAGAATGTGCATTATGATTTGAAATGATCTTTTTATCTCTTATTGTAATTCTTATTAAAGTGTGTTTTACTGGTCCAAATTTGAATTTGGCACTTTAATAACTGTAAGGATTCCAAATATATTCAACATAGTTCAATGTCTCCAAGCAATTTGATGAATTGATTGTATTCAGCCACTATAAACGCAAAGAAAAATGTTCCCTCTATAAAAATGAAAATGCACTTCAGCCTAGATTTAACTTTCAATCACTGTAGCAATATCTGCAGCTTGTAGTTCCACCTTAAATGACTCAACCCACATTGTTTTATTAAGTAAAGATTAGTTGGCCACATGTTTTGGTTGAAACTGTACAAGCCACAGGTCAGCTCCAAAAAAAAAAAATCTTGCTGTTTCTTTATTCACTCTTCAAGTCTATCCTGGTGAGGGGAGGGATGTGACACTTGACAATAAGAAGTTGGATGTTGGTTCCTCAGTAGCATGATATGGACGACATACAGAACACTTAGTCAGATTTCTATTCCATTAACAGCTAACTCCTGTCTATGGAACTGCTACTGTTCCTGCGACTTACTTTCCCCCTTTTCTGTTTGTATTCAATTATTTTGAAAGTTATAACATCATTTTTTTCTTCTTTTTTATAATAGCATTTGATACAACTCCACACACTATTTGATGGTTATGTTCCTAAACTGATACCCACAAAAACTCTGCCCAAAAGGTAGGTATTTATTTATGGAAATAAAAATAGTCTTTTTTTTCTCTTATAAATTGTATTCTATTTCTACATTTTTTTTATTGAAAATTTTTAAAGATTTGTTTCATTAAACTTAACTAAGTTTCATTTAATTTTTTTTTTTCATTCTGCCACTAACATATATTCTGTATTACTGAGCCAGCATTAAATGGCCCTTTGTGGTTGATATGCTGTAAAACAAAACAAAAAACATATTCTGTATTAATTTTTGACTAGCATTTCTAAATTAATAACAAATGCTTCACCTAATAAATTCAAGAAAATGTTGTGTATTTTTGCTGCTACTTTTAAACTTGTCTTGGTCTCTATACATAAAAAGTAAGCTTCATCTTATCATCCCTTGAATAATTTTCTTGAAAGAAAAATCAGTTATATTGACTTTTGATATAGTTTTGTTCAATCAACCAATCAAAAATATAATGCAAGAAACATAAACTTTTATTTCATATTTGAAAAAAAAAAAAAATTGTGGCAATTAATTTGAAAGAGGTGTTTGTTCTTTGAGTTTAGAGAGGAAATAGCATTAACACAAAAGGATCTTCTATATCAACTGAGAAGCCATGTTAATTCAATTATATAACTAATATATGGAATAAGAACAAAACTCAACTATAAATGTAATGTTTAACAAGAGTGTTTTAACATTCTAAATTTTGTTTCGGCAAAAGAATTCATCCTATTAAGTTTATTACTGCTACATTTTGGTCAATCCATTCTTCAGCCTATGTGTCAGGAGGAAACAAACTTATTTTTTCAGATTGAAGGGGTTTTTGTTTTTTTGTTTGGTTTTTCTTTCAAGAACGTGTCAAAGTGAAACATTTTGGTAATAACAGGTATATGAAGGCATTCAATTGTTAGTAAAAAAAAAAATATATATATATATATATATATATATATAAAATTATTATTTGCAATTGAGAAAATGTCAGCTTTTTTTAATTTCCATAGGCATACTTGCAAACTTTTTAAAAAATAAATAAATACTTTATCATTTTAGGTTTGTTTTTTAATCAAAGTCCTGATAGTTTGAAATCATAACTCTTGAGCTTTTTTTTCCTTTCAGCTGTTCCACTTGGGAATTTAATCTTGAAAATGAAACTTTACAGACACATAATGATTATGAAAATGTTCTCATCTCATATATTTTTAACCCTGAGCATTTCTATGTTCAAAAGTTGGACATGAAAGTATAGTAAGTGTTTGGTTTTCATTCATTTTAAATTAGAAAATTTTTAAAAAAATCTTCATTAATTTTTTGACTGTTCTTATATTGGATTTATGTTGTGTGAATTAATAAATTGAAAAAGTTTAAAAAATAAAACCCAATAATGAAATACAAAAATAAAATATCCCACAATTCCCATCTGCTAAAAATCTAACTCTCAGCACCAAAATGAACACTCTTCAGGCCTTACCAACCCACTGGATAACACATGCATTTATAACCTACCAAAACAAGCAGTCCATACTCAATAATTTTCATCATAATAATTTCTGGGGTTAATTTTAAAAAAAAAAAAATTCTTTCCACAATAGAAATTCATAATGTAGAAGCCATTCAAGTATTTCAGTAAATGTTAGATTTTTTTTTTTTTTTTTTTTTTTTTTTACTTTATTTACTTTTATTTTATTCATTTATTTATTTTATTTTTTTCCAGTTTAAATGATTTGATGATGAAGATTCAAGAAGAAAAAAATCTTGAGACTGAACCACAACAAAAGCGAGAATGGATTATAGGAATGCATTGTCTAAGTAAATCTTCAATGGATTCCAGGTAAAAAAAAAAAAAAAATGCTTCAGCTTTGAATCTTTAGTATTGATTTTTGCTAAACTCTTTAAAACATGTTTTAAACAACTTTGATATAAGCTTATGATTGCATATTTATATATAATTCAATATACTTCTATATAAATGTTTACTTACAAAATAAGTCAGTGTAGATTTTGCTAGTAATGAAAAATAAAGATTTAAATTTTAGATTAATCAATGTAAACAGTCATTCTGATTTATCTTTCATTGAGTCAATTACATCTTAGTTGTCAACATCACACTTCTTCTTTAAGGTAAATATATTCTCTTTGAAAGTTTAATCTTTTTTATGCTGACGAAAAAAAGATGTAAGAAAAGCAGATCAAAATTTTTCAAATAAAACATGAAAAACATTTTTATGGCAATCATTATATACCTGTTATGTGCTCGGAACAAACTTCATATGAAAGATGCCTGTTTGTGTAAATGTCATCTATTTTTTTAAAAGATCACAAGAAATTTTTCTTCACATCACTAAAGAGTCAATGCACTCAGTAATTTTAAATATAACTTTTTTGTTGGTTTATATATAAATGTGACATAGCATGCCTTGTGTTATTTATTTATGTGCCTCTCCTTAAACCTTTGTAACACAGTCTTTTGTGCCTCTAATTTGCCTTTTTCATACTAAATAAATAAATAACTGAATAAATAAATTTAAAAAATATTAGATGTATTTCTCAATGGCACTATATGCCAGTGCTCAAGCATTGAATTTCAAATGCTGATTTTCAAAGCTGGTAAACCAATCCTATTTGCCAGATTGCAACACAATCTTCCTATTTCAATTCAAAACTATATTAGTGAATATCAAGACAAATAGGCAGGCAGGTTGACCCTCCATATTTGGAAGTTATATACAACATAATCTTCCTCTATCCCATTTGACCCTGGACGATGAAGTTGTGTAAATACCAACATAATTGTATTTATTTGCTTTCATTGTAGGTGGTACAGGGTAATTATCTTGAGTATCCTGGATTCCAAAGCAGTTGTTCATTTTGTTGATTATGGAAATATAGAAGAAGTTGGTATTGATGAGTTGCAAACTATGCCCAGAGAATTAATGTATCTGCCTTCCCAGGCTATTGAATGCAAATTGGCCCACATAAAGTTACCAGGTGAGTTTGCTCATTTTTATCATCATCATCATATGAATTTTGAGAAATATTTTAACAATTGTAAACAAGTCATTATTTTGAATATACATATTAGATATATCATAGAAAATTACATTAATTCATTATCATTTCCATCCACTTGCTCTTGAATATCAACATCTTGTCAGCAAGGTTTAGAATTGTTGACTGTCCCCAAAAAGTGGTGGTCTGAATCTGACACTAAACTGCATCTGACATTGAAGATCCAGATAGTATGGAGTACTCTTTCATTGCCATTACTCCCAAGTCGACTTTAAATTGGAGTAGTAGTACCTGTAAGAGTCCCAGCTATGGGTTAAATAGATCTGTTAAAAAATTATTTATATATGATAGTAATATTTGATGTAAATTGATGGTAAATTATTTGCATTAAAAATAGTTACTTGAAGCCATAGTTATTTACTAAGGAATTTTATTAATTTGAAACCATCTAACTGCAAGCAAATGATTATCATTAAATAAAAATTTCTCAGAACTATATAAGTGTATAAAATATCAATATTATAGAGAAATACTTGAAATTAAACAATTATACAAAGTGTAGATATGAACATACAGTGAATGAGATTCCCTAACCCTAGGCATGATTGAAATGATATTAAATCAATCAATTAATCAATCTTGAATATTAGAATAATCACAATGTCATATCATTTTCTGAATTTCCATGATTTGCTATTCTTAGGATTCCTCCTCATCTTTGTTTTGAACAATGTTCTGACTGCTATATTTTTCCTTTCATGTAAACATACATGCCTTGAAGCATCGGATATTTTGCTTAAACAAAAAAATTTCTAAGACATCTTATGACATTCTAACTCGGTCACTAACTGTTAACTTTATTAATTGAAAATAATCAGGTTTAAAGAAAAAATAATAAGCAACTATTTGTTGAATTTAATTACTTAAGTCATATCGGAATAATGGATAACTTTATGTATTTCAGAAGAAGACCAGTGGTCAGCAAAATGCAATGATTTTATGTACTATATGTCCCAAACTGGAGATGGTGTATACAAAACTCTGGCTGTAAATGTAAGTAACTAATTTCTCATGACAACTGTTTGTTTTGTTTTTTTGTTTTTTTTCCTTCTTGCACAAACTAAACAATAAAAGCATTTTTTCATGTTTTATATAGTCTATATAGATGCATTAATAAATATAACCTCTTGAATTGCATTTTTTTTTTTTTTTCCTCTGGTAAAATAAAGTTGAATTTAACCAATAAATTCTACTCAAAACTTAATATTGTTTGAACAAATTGCTAGATTCCTTTTCATTTTTTGTTTGTAAAGATATTTTCACTTATCTACACATTTTTTCCCTCTTTGCTCAAATTATTATTATTTTATAGGTGGTTTCTGAAATGCCTACGAAAGGAAAACTGCCTCAATATTGTGTTAATTTGCTTGACACAAGTTATGAGCGAGTAATCAACATTGGTCAAGAACTTGTCTGGTGGAAAATGGCAGCTGCAGCTGATAATCATTTCAAGGTGATTAAAATTATTTTCTTTCAGAAAGATTTGGTTCTCATTGATTCATTTCGACAAATGTTTCTCAAACTGTGCTTCAAGGACCCAATTTGGAGTCCTCTGAAGGATAACCATAAGAAAAAAATAATTTAATGTCAATTCTGTGAAAGTAAATTTTTATTACTGGATGAAAGTATATAGAGTTTGGGTTAGATGTCTATTTTATGTAAGAAAGCCAATTGAATTTAAATGCAGTGTAATATGAAAATTTATTGACTTCAGTTCAGGTTCTACTTTACATGTAGCACTTAAAATGTAATGAACTATGCTGAAAAACTTGTTACTTTTCCCGGCACAAGTCACATCCTTCTGACTTCCAAAGAAGAGATTGCTTTTGCTTTACTGTCTCACAATGTTCCAGTTTATGTTCCAAGTGTCACTCTCATTCTGGTTCTCTGCTAATGGTTGTTAAATGCCCTTCTGTTGCTTTGGATAAATCTTTTATATACACAAAAGTTTATATCTATTTATAAGTGATAGTGATATTTAGGATTTGAATATGTGCATGTGCACAGATCTCATTACAAATAGCTGCTTACACAAAAGATGTGAAGCAATGTGTTCTTTTTGCTTCTGGTATGTGAAAGTTATCACATAAAAAGACAGATTCTTTTCAAAATTCTGGTCTGCTATAAAAGGAGAATATCATTATCAGAAGTTCTGCATTAAAAAAAAAAAAAATACACACACATACACGCACCCACACACACACACACTCATACTCACACAAAAAGTTTTTTGTTTACTTTTTTTTTTCTTTCTTTCTTTTTTTTTTTTTTTTTTTTTTTTTTTTTTTTTTCAACTAAGAATTTTCTGCATATTCAACAATAAAAACTAATAATAGTAATAGACTAAATACTGAAACAAATGAGAATCCGACAATTTATCATTAAGTCAAACTTCCAAGAGATTTTTAAAAGATAATAGGAATCAATATCATTCATCCTATTGAATTCTCTTTTTAGTGTCCCACCTCTTAAAAACCTGGTCAGCTGGGGCTGTAGAATACACTGACTGCATTTCTGCAGTGGGGAAAGTCCCCCACCCCACCCAATAAATGAGTGTCCTGGTGGGACACTTAAACATCTGATGCTGAGGATCCAATTCTGGAGCTTTGAGAAATGTGTAGTACCCCTTCGTTGCCAATATTCTTTGGTCCGCTCTGACTTGAGGTGGTAATACTTGTTAGGGTCCTATCTATGGGTCAAATAGAACTATTTAATCATTTAAAATGTAGTCATTTATTAAACTTTTGACTTAGATTGGCACAAGGCCAGAAGTATGATCTGGTCACTGAGCTTGTTAACCATTACTCTATGTATGGAGCCCGTAAAGAGAATTAAACTTTCTAGTGGTAGTAATTGGTTTGAGAAACTAATAAAAAGATGCTTATCTTATATATATGTTTATGAAAAATTCTAATGACTTTTTTCCCCTCTCTAATCATTATAAAACCATTTAAGGATTCTTTTTTTTTTTCTTTTTTTTTTAATTAAGATGTCAGTAGGAAAAAAAAAACTTAAACTCCTGATTTGAATTAATTTTCTTGCTCTTTGTGAATTTTCATTCCAATTTTTCAGCTGTTTTACTTTGTTCGAGTGATAATTGTGGTTAGGTCAAGCTTTTATTTGATTTAAAAAAAAAAAATAAATAAATAAATCTATCAAAAACCTTTTTAACATTTTGAACCCTTAGTTTCTGAGGTCTTAGATACCCTGTTCCTGAGCCTGTAAAATTCATGAATCAAATGTATTTGCTCTTCATTCCAGCTTGCAGACATCTTTGTTTATCGGTATCTCATCATTTTAAAAGAAAAGCTGTAAATGGTCCCTATTATTAATATTTGACATGATCTTCCTCAGCCCAAAATATTTATAATAAACTTGTACTCAAAGCCAAAAAGGCACTTACGTGCTAAAAATATTTAATGTATTATTTCTCCTACATATATTTCCATTAAGTATGCTGGGGTACATCACTATGTCTTCAGTTTAATGATGAAAAAATCATGTTTTATTTGGCAGAAATTTATTTTTCAACATATTCTATTTTCTTAATACACTCTGGAATAATCTCATAGGTTGAAATTTTTATAGTGAAATTTTCACAAAAATTCAGTAGATATTTGTCAGACTTGATTCACCTTTGTATTCTAATGCTTTTAATTTTTAATTACAAATAATAAATGCCACTATATTCTATCAAAAAGGACCTTCTGATGTATTTTTCATTATGTTCTTGTATTTTTACAGCCTTTGTTTTCAGAACCAGTTACTACAACAATGCTTACCCCTTCTGCCAAAATTGCTGAAATATGTGCATTATTCTACTATGAGCAAGTAAGTTGATTCATTCATTTGACTGCTGCTGTGTAAAAATTGAATTATTTGAATCCATTTCAATGCCAGTTTTACAGTATTTAACCTGACCCTTCTGCCACAAATAGAATGCAACATAAGGTCATCTTAATTGATATTTTAATTAGGGGTTAATTTTGTTGCAAGTTGTATCATCAAATATTTAGCATAAAAATTCATAAACAAAGAATTTTTATAAAATACAACAGCAAAATTCTTAATACAAGAACACATTTTTCAGCCATGATGTAATTTGGTAAGCAGACAAAAAGGACTTTGTTTTACATGTGAATAGACGTTGTGTAATGGTTAAAGCATTGGATTGCAGAATTATAGAAAATGAGTTCAAACTCCAGTCACACTATTACGTTCACTTTCGGACAAATACTCTTGGGAAAAGTTATGAACCCCTTATCCTCCTAGCTATGGGTTAAATAGTACTACTACTGTCCTTTTAGACGGATAGCTTTGGCATTAAATATCCCATGAAGGTTGATATGCCATTAAACATTCTTGTGTGGAGTTAATCTTCTCAGAATTGTTGATAGTCACCTTTTAGACATTATCAAAAGAAATGGTATTAAAAAAAATAAAATAAATTAGATAATAAAAGGAAGAAAATACAGACCAAACCAAGATATATGTTTAACATAAAGAATATTAATTAGTGCTGAAATATACATCGTATGAAAGATATTTATAAATTCTTTTCAGTATGATGATAGAACTTACATTGTACCTTAGTTACCCATGCTAACAATTTTTGTTATCTCTTATTTATTAGGCCTCTTCACAACAATATACTGAACTGATGTCTAACCTAAAAGTCTCCCTCAAGTAAGTTCTTTGATTTTTATCTACAACAGACTAGCTTTTATGAATTTTTTTCTCTTTCTCTTGCCTTTTTTTTCCCCATCCAAAAGCTGAAAAATTTAATAGATCAAAATATGAAGAACACAAGGAATCAGTTCTGATATGCAAAATTTGAACTGTAAATGTTAATGATGCTTATCTAAAATAGTTATTGTTTTAAAATTACTTGATCTCTCTTAAATTTGCGGATTCATTTTTGTGGTATTTGAAGTGTTTTTTGTTCAGTTTCATTTTGATAGTAGAAATTATGTTCACATGAATATTACAACCTAAAGTTGTCAGAACAGTGCATATTGTATTCTAATTATAGTTTGTGGGGAATTAATAAATTGATAAAATACATTTAAAAAAATAAAACAAAACAATAATAAAGTAGTAAAATAAAATTAAAATATTCCATTTCAAGCTAAGTTTAAATTTTTGGTGCCAGAAAGGAGGATTCTGCCTTTTTCCAGTACCTGCCAGCCCACAGACATATGCATTTGTTGACATATAGGAACTAGCAGTTCATACCATATGACTTCTATAACTTCTTGGGTTCAACAAAAAGAAATTTCAAGAGAAACCCATAGGGTATCTGTAAAAATAAATATACTTTAAAATTGTCATTCTATTTTTTTTTATTTTTTAGTCATCCTGAGAAACTGATTGAAGATAATATCCCTGGATGTTTTTTGAAGCTTTTGTCCTACACACATAATCTAGATATGTTTTCCTTTATTGTTGACTGTATTAACCTGCTACTATCAACTCCAAGGTAATTTCTTTTATTTTTCTGTTGAACATAATTAGTATATATTCAGTACCAATTATTTATGATAGTAATCCTCAGATTTTTCCACATAAGCACATTGTACTATTTGATTTATTGATTTATCTGTTGCATTTTTGCAGCAGTATGTGTATATAATATAATTAACTGATTTTTTTCTGCTTGTTTCTTTTGTCTCTTTGATGAATATGTAATATCTATGCCCCCTATCTAAGATCAAATTGTCATTTCTGGCCTTGGATAAGAGCTTAGTATCTGCACATATAGATTTCTAATTAGATATATGACAAAATTTAAAAAGAGAAAAACAAAAATTATATATTTATACATCTGGTTTTTCTTATTTTGTGTTTATTTTTGAGGTAGTATTAAATTTTATACTTTTTGCATATTTTATATATCATCCAAGTGCATAGATACCATACTCTGATCTTAAGTGATAATTGAAACGTGAATAAATCCATCATTTTTTATAGTAGCTATATATATATATATATATATATATATAGTGGCAGTACCGCCTTGAGCTACCGAAACTGTTATCACCCTGGTTGGCGGCTGATGAGGCTAGCGTATCGCACGTGCTTTCACACGTGGTATGATGAAAAAATATATATAAAATCAAAAATAGGCATCTGTTTTACAATATGCAAAACATAACATAGTTTTTAGGTTTCCTAACCTAAATATAAAAGGCTACATGAATTTACAAATGTCTTATGGGACAAAAATGACAAAATATAATATTACTCACAATAACAGAAGTATATTCCCAACATTAAAACACTGTCATATGACCAGCAACACTTAATCTGTTAAATGCTATTTATTTTCAGTTTGTTTGATAACTTGCTGTCTTGTGGAGTTATACAAAGTCTTGGACAAATCCTTAAAATGGTAAATTTCAAACAATTTGTTTATAATCTTTATGAAATATATATCATTCAAAAGGCTTTTTCGTTGTTTCTTCAACAGAGAATTATTGTACTTTTGAGAAATGTAGCAGGTCTTGCTCATGTTGTTTTGTCTTCCTAATGTTCGTATGATATTAGTATATAACTGAAATCTTAACATATATAAACCTATACAACACAATTATATACCCTCAATAAAATTTTGCTAATAATTTTATTATTCTCTACATGTTTTAATCAGAAAATCTTATCACTCAAATTATCTTTTAAATTTTCTGAAATTACAATCATTTAGGCATACAACCACAACTATGTAGCCTTTTAATTAAAAATAAGATCCTTACTTTCTGTGGGAAAGGAACAATAAAAGACTCTTCTGTCTTGAACTTTAAAGTGTTTATGGTGCTTTTTTTAATTAATTACTTTATATATTCTTTTAATCTTGTGACTCTTTCATCTTATACAGTTCTGTGACCCCCCCCCCATTTTAACAACGCATTTCATCATGAACTTTTGTTTCCTTTCAGCATGATGAAGATGACATCCTTCAGTTGACACTCCAACTGATCCAGTTTATGACTGAAACTGACATAAGGTAAATTTTATTTACTTTTACCTACTTGCATCTTTGACTTTCCTCAATAAATGACTCATTACAGTTGTTTTTTCAAGATCCCCTCTCAAGTTATATTAACCTGCTGGCTCCAGCTGGAAAAAAAATGATAAAAATAGCCATTAAAAAAATTCTTTATTTGCCATAATTAATTTTTATGATTTAAAAACAGTAGGTTATACATGTGGGACCCTAAGCCCGCCCTGTTTGTTGAGAATCAGATCCTATAGTGGACTGGTTAGTGTAACCAAAACTCTGAAATCTTGGTGCGACAGCAAGGTCCCGTAATAAACCCCTAGAATAATTTGTTGTTTACACAAATATATTAGATCTTTTGTGTCCTTTGAGTGATCAGGAATGTTTATTTCTTATATACGAGGAAAAGAAAAGTGTCAATTTACTAAGTTTTTCCTCGGCAGTATTTAATTTTGGCAATAGTAAGGCAGTGTGTCTTTTCTTGATGCTACCTTGGCTGACTGATTTTCAGACTGAAGAGGAGATTAAATCATGTTTTCTGACAATATTCATCCTAACTCTGCAAAAACCACTCTTGTCTGTACTAATCAAAAGGCCAATTTCTTATAGTGTTAAAGAAGCTCTACCAACTTGTACAGCCCAAAAAAAGAAGTCATTACTTCTTGCATTTTTTTATCTTTGATGCTGACTAATCTTTAAATCTGAACATAACCTGACAAATTAAACAATTTGGCACTCTGTCACACATGCACTTTTTTTCTTCAGATTGTTTTTCATCACACAAAAAATATAACATAAAAATATAATAAACCTAAATTTTCAAATCTCACATAAAATATATTTTACTTGCTTTCAATCCCTAACTAATTGAAATGTTTCATTTTGTCATTTTAAACCAGTTTTATTATTTATGGGTAGCATTGATCTTTCTGTTCTATGAAGGAAGGAAAGATGGAATTTAAATATGAGTTCAAATAAGATATTTCGCAGATAATTATTCTGAATAGTTTCCTTGAGAAGCCAAAAATATTGCAACAATATTTAAGTAACTTTCTCCTAATGATTTATTACTTGAATTTTACATTGTTTTTCATTCAATTTTGGCAGCAACTGCTCTGTGTGTGTGTGTTTTATCATAGTAATTGTAATATTACAGAAAAAATCATTATTGATGTAAGATTTGTCTGATATTTTTTATATTGGGTTTATTACTATTTTTTTGGTTGTTCGAATTGTATTAATTTCAAAGCTTAAAATTGAATTTTATAAAATGTATTAACAACCTGGTGTCAGTATCAAATAATGAGAAATTCTGTCATTACAGTAACATGGAGCATATTCATTTTAAGTAGCATTTTGTAACACTTAGTGTTCCAATAATAGAATTTCTCAATCATCAAATCATGACTGATAAAAATAGTCACATTTAAGTAGATGAACTCCAATAACTTGTATCATTTTATGGATTGTACCCCTCGTCTTATTCATTTAATTAAAAAAAAATCATCCTTTAAAACAGTATTAAAAATAGTCATTATTTTCCCTATAAAAACATTGTGCTTAAATATCCTTATATTTTGATTTTGTTTTTTGTTTCAGTATCATAAAAAAAATTTCATCTCTTGAATCTGGACTGTTTTCTATCCTGTGTGAAATTGTCAAAAGTGATTATCCAAATGAAGTAAGTAGTTTGTTTTTTTTTTTGTTTGTTTGTTTTTTTTGGTGGGGGTGGGGGTTATATAACCATTTTGTTTCAACATTCAACTTTGTTGCAATATTTGTGAGAATTGACATAATTAGTTTTCATTAGATTATGATGATATATTATTTATTTATTACTAACATCTTTTTTGCTTTCAAATTTACATTGATGTTATAAAGAATATCATTAAGAGACTCAGAAGTAAAAAAAAAAAAAAAATGTTGTATAAAGCATTGATGTCAATAAAAGGTGACAGTTCTACATATTCAGTGCTGATATAAAAAAAAAAAATCTGTATCTATTTAACCGTTGCAAGCAATTTCAGTTGCCAAATGAAACTTGTAAGTTATTAAGTGCACAAAATTGGGGGTGGTGAAAGGGGAAAGTAAAACTAGTGAATAAGGCAGTGCTGAAAAGGAAACCAATAAGGTTACTACAAATTAAATGCTGATGGTTAAAACTCACCCCCTCCAAAAGAAAAAAGATACTAAACTTCATCTGGTCGTGATACTCCTTGTTCTGGAGCTTTGAGCAATTTAGAACACTCCTTCATTGCTATTACTCTCAGGTCCACTCTGACTCTGCATGATAGTACCTGTTAGGGTCTCATCTATGGGTCAAATATATCTTTTTGCAAATTATTTGCATTATATAAGAATACTTGATATATAACCATTTGCAAAAATCTTTTAAACAACTAGAAAAATGTAATTATAAACATACCCTCTATGCAATTCCCTTACCTCCAGGTGTAAAATAACCCCAGAAGAGTTGACATACCATTAGAATTGGTCCAGCCATATTTAGTTCATTTAAAAGAACTGAGGGAATTTCTTTACCTGCTGCTATTATTATAAGATTTAATGTATGTTAGAGACAACTGATTTTAAGGTTATAAAAATGATAAAAGACAGAATCTATGACAAGTTATACAAGTAAACTGAAGTATATATTCAAGAAATAATATTCTGTTGTTGAGTTTCCGTTGCTATGCTATAGTTTTCTTATTAGTAGATGTTGATTTAAAAATCAAAGATTTTGAGATATGTTGCCATGTCTAAATAGATTGTTTAATTAGTAGAAAACTTGACCAATTTTTTTCCCCCAATTATTATGTTTTAAAAAAAAAAAAAAAATCTTTTAAAATGCCATATTTTTATTTCCTTTAAGAAGTAGGAGTTTCTCTTTGTATAAATCAAAAGTGGCTTATATAAAGTGGATTGGTGATATACTAAAATAACGTATAAAATAATAATTTCTGTATTAAGAAGTATATAATGAAAATGAAGAATAAGATCATATGAATCGGTCAAAATTAATCATATATTTTATCATTAATAAATAAGCAAGATAGTTTTTCTAGTAAAAAAAATCAGGACTTCCATGTCTAAAATAGAATTAATAATGTAAATATAAAAAAGTTTCCTCTAAAGACATTTTTTTTCTTGTTTTCAGATAAAAACCTGTGTGTGCCAATTACTGGAATCATTTTGTTTGACTGACCAAACGTAAGATCACATTTTTTTTTTCTTTTTTCTTTTTTTTCTAGATTATCATCTTTATCTGAACAAACTAAGCTATGTTTAGTTATTTTACATAACTTTATATACAAAGTTTTCGTTTTAAGAAGGCAAGAAAAATAAGTGTGTATGCGTGTGTGTGCATGCACCAAAATAAATATATTGTAGAAATTTGTTAATTCTAACTGGGTGACTTATATCAAGATTTGACTGATGAATGAATGGTGGAATGACCATTTTACTATGTATGAAAATTCAATTTTAATATTCTATTTAATGATGAAATGCTTGCTTATGTTTTGAATTTGTTTAACTGGGAGAATTTTATCATTAGACAAAGATTTAATCCTCTATATGTGGTTTTATATGACTTGTTCTTATCTTTCATTTATTAGCATCTTTAAATTTTCACATGTATTTTTCTTTTCGAAGTTATGTTTTTGATAGAATTAAAACAAAAATATTTGGTAACTAATTCTTACCCTGTCAAGTGAAGTAGTTTTGATCTATCTTGACCAGTTTGTCAACACCTGGCAATGTATAGGAACACTCATTCAGACACTACATTTTTCAACAAAATTATCTCTGAAGATAAAATCTTTCCATAAATAACCCACTGTAGATGACCAGTATTTTCTTTAATATTCTCTATTGAAATGCAAAAGTTTTTGTTTCTATATCTTATCAAAATCATGACTTTTTGTCAAACAATATTTTATTTAAAGACTTTGTTAAAACAACTATCCATTGAATGACTTCTAGATTTAAAATAATTTTGTTTTGAAGTTATTCAATAAAAAAATCGCTGTATCAGATAAAATAGGTATTGTAAATTATAGTTTGATTTTTATGTTTATTAAATTGCAATATTGAACTGGACTCTCAAAGATTTCTGTGAGTTCTGTTCATACTTCATCATCTGTAATATTTATATACATTTTTACCCACACATTTTATTTATTTTCCTTAAATAACTTTCAGGTGCACTGAAAATTTAATTACACTCCAAGTGTGTCCACTTTTCCTACCATATGTGCTTGAAATCCAGGATCATGATTTTACAGAGGCCTACCTTTCCTTGTTTATTCCTGTCTCTTTAGTGGATAAGTAAGTTTTTCTTTTCTTTTCTTTTTTTTTTTCTTTGGCCCCTTCCCTCCATTTTTTCCCCCTATTTCTTGTACTCCCTGTTGATGTTCTTAATATGATTGAGGTCCAAAAACAAAGGAACAAACATTTACTAATCCAACATGTTCTTTACTTCACCAACATCTACTGTGCTAATGTTGCATCAAATCAATTGATCTTTAGTCAATTACTTTATGATCCAATAAGATGATATCTCCATTTCTCTTGGACAATTTCATGGAAAATCTGACAGAAGTCATTTTCTTTCTCTTTCACTGACAAAGTTTTGCTCTAACATTATTTTAGTCTACAATGATTTTTTTTTTTTTTTTTTTTTTTTTTTTTTTTTCAATGTTCACTTTTCCTAGTTTCAATTTCTTAGAAAATAAGTTTTAAAAATGCAATATAGACTAAATATCCTGATTAATAAAAACTCTTTGTATTTACAGAGTTCACATTTGTTTTTAAAGGGAGTAGCCAAAAGGAAAGCAAAATTTAAAGGTTTTATATAATATATAGAATATGGTGAAATGTATAGTGAGTTAGTACAAGTAGACCATTACTAATGACATTGATCTTATAGAGTCCTACAGCTAAGCTTAGTGCGTGTGGAGGGATGGTGGTTCTATTAGAATCACTGTAATGTGTTCTTTCATAAAAATTCCTTGTGAAATAAAATGAAAAATATCTTAAAAGACAATTATTTATTTTCAGTGGTTTAGTTGACCTTAAACGAGAGAAGCCCATAAAAGAAGTTATGAAAATAATAGAAGAAGCAAAATGTGAAAAGGTAAAGTCAAATTCTTTATTTCTATTTTATTTTGGTGTTTAGATATTGATACTTTGATGCGATGTGGATTCTGTTTACTTTCACCAAAAAATAAAACAGTTTTTTTGTTTGTTTTTTTTTTTTGTTTTTTTTTAAACTGCCTTTAAGTGAAGAATTTTGCTCTAACCCTCTTAGCCCATGGATACTCTGTACCTGAACTCACAAAAAGCATTTAAACTTTGCTTCAGTATGCAACATCATCTTTGTTTAAATGTTATATTCTCATATGCCGTATCATAATGACACAATAATAAAGACGCAGTAATAAACGACGCACACAGAAAGACGCAGGAAGACTTCTTTATAAAATATTTTACCTCTCATTTTATTTGTAAGGTTTCGAAAAGGGTTACTCAAAGTTTGCGTGTGAGAGGGAGCTGGAGACCAAACATAACTGAAATATTTTGACCCCAAAGTTATGGCCATCAGCGTTGTGTCTTTCTCATTCTCCATGGCTGCTCAACCGGAGCACTCGAGTCCAATCTGCTGGGTGCTGGCTTTCCTTACTACATCGCGTCTATCTCCGTCTCCAACTATACTGCTTGTCCTCAACTCTACTCACCTGTCTATTGGCTCGTTGAACTCAACTGTCCTCTGTTCAATTCGTCGGCCTTATATTACCTTCAAACTCCCACGCGGTGATATGGACACACCTCCGCAACTTCTTCCGATAACTAGCGACCAGGATGTGTCACTTCCGCTTACTTTGGAATGGCCTGTGTGATCGTCATCGAGCGGAAATAACTGTCATCCAGTTCAGAGGTCACTCTCTTCCGGTGCGTCAGTCTATGAGAGTATAATGGGATTTTTTTTTACCTCGTCCCATTTCATCAGCCAATTTCCGCCCACGCGATTTCCTCTCATAACTGCCATTAGAATGGGTCACTTCCTTCCGGTGCATCACTTTGAATGGCATTTTTGGCCGGGTCAACAGGTCAAAACATAACATAAAGTTATCCCATCATTCCATTAAAAGAAATAGTCCTATGAGGAGGACTTAGAATATGCCAACTCGATTGCAGTGGAGTAAGACTCCCACAAAAAGAGTTGGTATAAAGTGCATTCAGTTCTTGAGCTCTGGGTAGTGTGGAGTCCACCCTTTCATTGCCATTACTCCCAGATCCATTTTGACCTGGAGGGATAGTATCTGTGGGACAAATCTGTTTGAAAATTATTTATGAGATAAGAATACTTGATACCATATAACTTTGCAAATTATTTGTATTAAGTATAGTTACTTGGGGCTATAATTGTTTACTCTGGATTATTATTAGTGGTTGTTACTTGAAACCATGTAATTGCTTGCGAATTATTGGTGTTAAATAGGAATACTTGATACCATGTTGCTGTATTTAAAAAAAAAAACTATTAAATAGGAACAGGTACTTGATACTATTCAAGTGTACAAACTGATTATTACAGACTTTTTTTTTTTTTTTTTTAGATAGATAGATAGATAAATAAAATACTATGGGACATTGAAAATATAAGTAGTTATGATTTCAAACATTTATGAATGAATCAAATTTCAACATGGAAGAGGTTGATATGCCATTAAGCCAAACCATACCATTAAAAGAAAAGCTGTGAACAGTTACTATACCTAGTCTTATTATTCGTATCTGACATGATTTCCTAGAGCTTAACATATTTGGCTTCCTATGTATAGTTTTTAAAAAACAAAATGCAGCCTAAAATATTACAGTTAGAAGCAGTTTCTTTCTCTCTCTCTAAACAAGCAAAACTCAGTTCTTATTAGCATATTTGCTTCTTTTTATATATATATATATATATATATATATCAATACTATTATTACAGTATAATGGGATTAAACTATTAGAATTTTTTTTTTTTTTCCCCTAGTATACACATTAAAAATAACACCCAATCCTTTAAAATAATGTACTTATGAATTTTTTGCAGTGTGTTTACAAATGTTTAGTTGCACTGAAGAGACTTGCAGACAAATGCAGAAAGAATAAAACATTACTCTTGGAACACAATGCTGTTACCATTTTCTCCAGGTAAGTTTATTATTGCATTCAAGTGATTTGGAATTTTATGAAAGGTTCAAAATGGCTTCTTGAAAAAAACCAAAAACAAATCAAAAATAAAAAAAAGGATAGAAAATCAGGTTCATTATTTTCCCGGTGGAGTAATTTTTGAGAAATATTGTGACATGTTAAACTATGGGTAACTAGACAAATAAACAGATGGATAAATCTGTTCAAATTTCTTAACACAGTGTCTATAATAATGTCAATTTTTCTGATCTTTTGTTTTTCTATAACTTCTGTTATGATGAGAATGTTGTATTTGTGCTTTCTGCCTTAGATCAAAATGTAGTACCATTACCCATGGCAATATAATTAAATATATTACAAAAAAAAAATCAAAACAAAATATTAAAATAATTATCTGTTAAAGTTATGATTTGTAGTTTACCCAGTCTTACCAATGTCTCTCTCTGCTCCTCCACATTTTGATTGAAACCAGGCAAGCCATGAGTTAACTCCGAAAAAAAAAAAAATGAAACAAACCTAAGATTAAAATCATATGGTCATCATTATTGATGACAATTTCTTTTGATCCAAACATGGAGCAGTATGTGTAACACTTTGCAGAATGGACTTGGGCATTTCTCTATCACAATATAGACAGCAGACAAAATAAATTTTTTATCACAAATTAGTTATTAAATCTTTATTTTTCAAATCTCTAATTTTTATTTAGTTCATTAAATGAGTGAGCCACAGAACTAATAAATCTGATTTTATTCATTGGTACATTTACAATTACATAAAAAGAATCAATTATTTAATTTTAAAAAAAGCCAAAAAATAATGCAGACTTAAATTCATAATTTTTGTTTTTCATTTTTATGTTTAATCAATTCTTTATCTTATTTAATCTTTCTTCTGGTAGTTGCCAAAGTCTACTGAATGGCACTAAAGCTGCAAATCTCTGCCAAGAATTACTTGATGGCTTATTTGTAAAAGTGAACCAAGACAACAAAGTCGCATTTAGTTCTCAAGTACAACCAATAAATGAAAGGTTAGTATTTTTTTATTTGTTCTGTAGAAAAGCAGATATTGTTCATTTGAATATACTGTCTTAATACTCGTATTAACAATATCAACTTTCTTAGCTTGGGTGTGTATGGAGAAATAATTTTCAATCTAGTCATTTGTAAAATATCATTTCTTGGTGCTTTCTTTTTTCTAACTGAAAATTTCAAATACAGACTTCATGATTAAATTAATGCTTATTTTATAATGATCAGGATGCTTGTATTAATCTAAGAACTGATTTGTAATAGACGTTTGATCTTCAATTATTGAACAGATTTAAATAATTATTCAGATATAATGTCCAAATGTTTATTTTGAAATTTTCAGATGAAACATTTTTACCTATTATTATGATACTAATTTTTCTAGTTTACATTGAAAATATTTTGTCTAGAACCTTTTTAAAAAAGTTACTATCAGATAATAAAACAAAATGGCAAATGACTACAGATTTAATCTCCACTTAATCACCAACACTTTTTTGGCCAAAGGTTTATTCCATTTTATTATTATTATCTCATATTACAACACTATGCATTTGTATTGACCCAACCCCTTTGCAACAAGGCAAGATCAATTTTTTGAGCAGGATACAAGTGGTTTGAATTCAGAGTTTTCCTTCTCCTAGACTTGTTGCCATACCAAGGTTAAAGAACCTGGTCTTTCTTACTATTTACCCATAGCTTGGGGGTGAGCACAGATGGATTTATATCTTTACTCAGAACCATGTAAAATGCAAACAACTTCATACAAGATTTGAACCTGTGCTGCTGATTCCATTTCCTACAATAACCATTATACCATTCTTGCATTCTCTACAACACTGAGTTAATGAACTCTTCAACAACTAATATAAATACTATGTTTAACTATGGGGTGTTAATTCACTTTTAATTGGGAGTTATGGTAGATTTTGCACTCTTTACTCTTATGGTCAAATTATGTATTGAACTTGAGTGTTCTGAAAAATGCATCAATAAAATGGAGGAGAAAAACTTGTATAAAATTTCTTTTTTATTAATGAATATATTGGTTTGAAACAATTGGAAAGTTGTTATTTCGAGGTCCCTAATGTTTTCAGCTCAAGAGTCACTATCTTAAAGAGACAAAACATCAGTTAAATTCACAAGGTAACAGTCATAATTTGTTAATGAGATATCTGACATTGTTTGCAATCACGAAAATGTAATATCAGGGTTAAATCAAGGCTGACAGAAGAAGCACATTGAACAAGTAATAATTTGACAGTTGTGAACACTGTTTACATGCTTCGTTTTGGAGAACAGCTGTTCACGGCAGTATGTTGTACCAGACTTGGTCACTACTTGCTGGGTGTGGGTGATGAGGTTAGGGAATTATCCAGATTTGAAAGCACATGGTTCTTATTGAAATCAAAGATGTGGCAAGCAAAATTTTCTGAACACTGAAAATCAATGAGTTTCATCTGTATTTGTAATGGTACTTTTTCACAGTCATCATGAAAAGGTGAAGAAAAAAATTTGAAAGTTGAGTGAAGTTGGGGACCCATTGTATGTAGTTTATTCAAAAAGTTGCAGAACATGATTATATACTATAGGAATTGATAAAAATATTTCTTTATTGTTGAGATGTCAATAAGAGTGTTTAAGAGAATCCATGAAAATATATTGATCTTTTAAATATGTGAATTATTAGAATAGAAAATAAAATGTTAATTGGTTTCCACACCTTAAAAAGCAAAGCTGAAATTGTTTTGTGATAAAGAAACATAAAAAATATACAAAAGAAATTTTGGATGTAATATAATTATTTTTATATTTTTTTTTATTATAGCTTATTGCTTTTTCTATTAAAAACTTCAATTATTCAAATCTAATTTTGTACCCTTTCTTTTTTCTTTTTTTTTTTCTTTTTTTTAAATAGCAATTTCCATGTTCTTTGGTGCCAAAACAAATTCCGTCTCTTGATAACTGTGAAAATAAAAAAATCAGAATGGTCTGGCTGTGAATTCCTGAAAACCTCCATTAATTTTAAGTAAGTTTTTTGTTTTTGTTTGTCTTTTTTTCTGCCAACTGATTTTTAGTATATCATTTTATAAATGATGTTTTTATCACAAGGTTTCAATCACTGTGCTCCTCAGCCAGCTTATCAGTCTGGCCTAGAATACACCGAATGCATCTCTAAGTGGGGGGCTAAGACCTCTATCCACGTGTGTAATTTATTCATATTAAGAATAGTTACTTGAAGCTATAATTGTTTGCTGCTGCTGCTTATTATTATTATTGGTGGTTACTTAAATCTTTATAAATTGACAGCAAAAAAAAAAGACTGAATTCAACATTGAATTCAACATTGAATTCAACCCAATAAGAGTTGACATGATATAAAACTAATCAACTAACTTTACTCTCCAACCTTCAAGTATCTTTTGTATTCAGTAATTTTATGGGTATTTTAATTGGAACTCACTGTTATTTTCAAATTTAAAAAAAACAAAACAAATGTTCATTCTGCTCAGATTTTGAATACCTAAGTTTTTTAATCCCAAATTACAATTTGTTGTCTTATATCTCAAATTCTCTATAAATGGGCTTTTTATGATTCGTATTGCAAAACTTTAATTTCTCCTTTTTATTTCAGCTTTGTTCTGAATGATGGCGTCACACAATCAATGACTTATGAATTGTTTGATGAACTGGTTGTAGAGAAATGTGCAGTTAGTGTGCAAAACAATGAAGTTATTCTTTCCTTATGCAAAGCAGAAGCTAAGCACTGGCCTCGTTTACTACAAGACAAATACAACAAGGTAAGTAAATGTGTTTATTTTGCTCTGTCCATTAATTCAGTTCCTTATTAGCAAGTTATTTTATGGGGATTCCAAAAGCTTAAGGTCCTTCTAGTTAGTGAGGCTTGATAATAAACTGACCATATCCTTTGCAGAGGGGGTAAGACACATCCCCCCCCCCCGTAGAAGGATGTTCTGGGTATGATACTAAACTGTATCTGATGGTGAGGTTCTGGTTCCAGAACTTTGGAAAATGTGGAATCACCCCTTCATTGTTTTTACTCCCAGGTCCACTCTGACCCAGACTAGTAGCACTTCCCTAGAGTCAGATTTGTTTAAAAATTATTTTAGATAGAAATATCATACAACTAAATTATTTGTATTAAAAGTAATTACTTAAAACTATGGTTGTTTACTAAGGATTATTATTATTATTAGTTACTTGAAATCCTAATTGCTTACAAATTATTGATGTTAGATAGGAATACTTGGAGCCATATAACTGAAAAAAATTATTGAATAGAAATTACCTGAAGCCATATAATTGTGTATTAATTATTAGTATTAGATAAGAATACTTGAAACCATACAACTGCAAAAAAAAAAAATCTCTTAAGAAACAAGTACAAAAAAAATGTCAATATAAACATTACATCTAGGCATTAAAATAACCCTAGATGAGTTGACATGACATTAAAGTCAATCAAAATACTTCAGTATATTACATTCAAAGAAAGATAAATTTTGTCAACAACCTCTACCGGTCATTTTGTTCGCTTTGAAATAGTTTATAATGCTAGTAACTGTTGCCTAATTAATTGGATGTTTGATAAAAATAAAGGATTTGTTGGATATGTGGATTGAAGTGGTTCATTGTAGAAGGATAGGCATTGGGAAAGAGTGGACTATTCAAACAAAGTACTGATGTATGAATAAACATTTGTATCAGATCTTGTGTATTATTGGGTTTATCAGGAAAGAGACAGTTTAGCAAGTATAGAAGAGTATGAAATCAGTTGAAAAATGGCTTAATTAAAAAAAAGAAATAACCAAGAAATGTAGAAACTTGTTTCCAAATAGCCTATGTGGCCAAGCAGACAAAATATCAGGTTGTCACAATATGATCTTCTCCCTTAATACTTTTTCTCATTCTCTTAATAACTCTCTTTACTTCACAGCCACACAATATTTTTGTGGATTTTGATAAAATAGAAGACACTGATGACTCAGGATCTGAGGAAGTTGAAGCTAATGAAGAAAATCCTTTCACACTTGAAGGTAAATATTTGTCTTTTCTATTTAATTTGTTGTACAGTAAACTTTTTCAATTGTTTTGTATAGATTTCTGACTAGAAAGTTTGTCACTCAGAAATTTCTGATCAATTAAATGTGTCTAACATGAATGCAACACCTTGATTATTTCAAAAAAAAAGAATAGAAAAAAAAGTTTTTTCTTAAAAACAAGTTTGTGCAAACCAAAGATTGTGACAGAAAAGAAAAAAATTCTCTCAATTAGTATTATGATAAGGTCAGAAGTATGAAATATTCAGTAAGAATCAAACTCACTAACTAATAATCTATCTTGTTAACCATTGTGCTATGAGAGGTACCCAAAGAGGCATATTGTCATTTTCTAAACCAGAAGTATGGAACATCCAGTGAGTATCAAGAATTGTGACAAAATGTTTTGAAGAAAAATAATTCTCTTGTTTATTATTCCAATACCCATTTCACATCTAGAATTATTTATTTATTACACAAAAAAGTTGATCAATTCATTGGATATTAACTTGTAC
Organism: Sepioteuthis lessoniana; assembly: GCA_963585895.1. Taxonomy (NCBI): domain Eukaryota; kingdom Metazoa; phylum Mollusca; class Cephalopoda; order Myopsida; family Loliginidae; genus Sepioteuthis; species Sepioteuthis lessoniana. Next base: position 19,071,697 of record OY757915.1, on the reverse strand, counting down.
GAATTCACAAAGAGTTTCATACAAGACAGGATCAAACTCGCTCTACTTATGCATTGGTTTGTCAGACTAGCTTGTTATCATACGGTGGTAGGCACCCAACAAAATTACTAATAGTTTGTTTTTTTTTTAGTTGCTTAAATTCTTAAGAAATTCTTTCTGTTATCTATTTCTTTATTGCAATTTTTGCTGCATTGCTATTTTAAAAAGAAAAAAAAAAAATAGCAGTATTCCAAAAAAAAAAAGTCAAGATTTAGGAAATAAATTTCTTTGTTTTTTGTAGTGGTTGTGAAGAAGCCGTGTTTCAAGTTGGTGAAGAGGTTGTTAACTGATGAGGAGGAAGATGTTCCATTACCAGTGGACACTGCCAAAAGTGATGAAGATAGTCTTGAAAACAGTGATTTTGAAGAGTATGATCGCTTCAATATTTTTAACGCAAAATATACCTAACTACCAATTAATAGAATGAAAGTACCCACAAGTGCCAAAATTCTCATATTTCTCCTGGATCAGTATTGGTAAATCTGGTTTCTTTAAAAACATTTTTTCCACCCCACTGCCATTGAAGCCATGCAGATTAACGTCCACACACATTTTAAAAGCCTAACTCACAAGGCAGCAGTCTCCCCGTCCAGCGTATGCAAATCTCTCTTCCAAGCATAATTGACTTAAGTGGACATATGTATTTAAAAAAAAAAAAAATGCCTTTTTATATTCCATCCAAAATATATAAATTGTACAAAAGCCAACTTGTGAACAGCATTATTTCTGGTGATGCAGTGTCTACATATGTCCACACCTTACCTTATGTACAGAGGTAGATTTCGAACAACCCTAGTGTATAATCTATGTATACACAGTCCAGGCTTACTGGACAAGGGATTTAAAAAAAAAACAAAATAGTATAAATGCCATGAATACATGAGAAACTAAATTTAAAATCAATGACTGAGTGGCATTTGATAACTAATTGATCTTAATTTCAGTTGCTTTTTGCTCCAATTCGACTGTCAGTCTAAAGTTATCAATAAGCCAAATGAATCATAAGTGAAGAATGTCTCAACTACTCAATTTTCCTCATAGTAAATTGCAATAAAAAGCAACAGAAATTAAGATCAATAGGATTCTAATTGAAAAATTAATAAGTGATACATTGCTTCATTTAAAAAATATAAATAACCTTTTTACTTCAGTTTTTATCAAGTTCAAATTTTGCTTTCATCTTTTCCTCCCCCACAAAAAAGTAATTTATCAAAAATTTTATTTGGAAAATTTTTATCTGCATAAGTTATACACAAATTTCATCAACCTCAACATCTCAAATGCATGATACCCACACAAAGTTTATACTTGCAAAGAGAAATAACTACTTATAACCAAGAGTTGTCTCCCCATTGTACATGCATTTAGATGATTCATTTATTTACATATATTCTAAAGTGCATTTCATTTTAAGTTTTTCTTTGAGGATATACATATGCCAGAATGTCTTAAGAAGATTGATATATACTTACGTGGTGCCTTCAATAAGTTTCCAGACTTTTTTGTACGGACTTTTAAGATTGTTGTTGACTCTTGAAAATTCAGTATGTTATGGCTATACATCTTATGAGATGACTGATCAATTTTTATGATTTTACATTCAAATGAACAGCTACAGCAGGAATTGGAATACACCCTAATTGTCACAGCTGGTGAATTTCAAAAATGCAATCTGGATGTGAGGACACTTTAGAAGAACGATAGGCAATAAAATCCTGTTTTAAACTTGGAAAAAATGCCACAGAAACGTATGGAATGCTTCAGACTGCTTTTCGACCATCTTGCATGAATCGAGCATCAGTTTTGGGTGGCATAAGAGATTCAAGGAAGGCAGGGAGTCTGTAAGGGATGATGAGGTGTGGGAGGAGTAAGGACGTCAATACACCAGTGTTGATTGGCCAAAGGGTTATGGTTACTATGTTGAGGTTTTAAGGGAGTTCAGGAAGAGATTCCATCGGAAGAGGCCAGTACTCTTCAAATCAGATCAGTGGCATTTCCAGCAGGATAATGCACCAGTCCACAACTCCATCCTTGTCACAGACTATTTGACCAAGATGGGCATCAAGACAGTTCCTCAGCTTCCCTATAGTCCAGACCTTGCTCCCTGTGACTTTTGGTTATCCCCTAAGCTCAGAAGCTGTCATTATGAGACAATTGAGATGAAAGAGGCTGTGACAAAGGTCATTAACACGCTTGCACAAGAGGACTTCCATGGGGCCTTCCAGAAGTTGTTGGAACGGTACAACAAGTGCATTGCAGCCGGAGGAGATTACTTCGAAGGGGACTAAAGTTTCATGTGTGTACTATCAGTAAAAGTGCCCACGAAAAAAAAGTCTGTAAACTTATTTAATGATCCTCGTATTTTAGTCTATTTTATTTCAGCCTTAGTGATTTTTAATTTGCTTCATTTAAAAGAAAAAAATTTTTAACTATCATTTTTTTTTTTTAAGAGAGATTTCTGCAATGTGACAAACTTAAGTGCCAAAATCTTAGAATCAGCTACATCATCATATGTCGAACGGCAGGGACACAATATGAAATGGGCTCTATGAGATGTTGGATTTATTAAGTGGGTATATCTATCCAGGTGTAGGATTTTCACTCAATAGCTAGCAAACTGTTGAGCAACAATGTTTTGTTCAGAGAACAAGGCTGAGCTTTGGAAAAAGCACTAGCACTTATAGCACCAGGAATGTTCCATTATTACTCAAGGGAAGATCTTATTCTTTGATTGGTTGGCTGGTGGAATTGGTGTGTATATTTTTATCCATATATACTGAACCTTTTAGTTGCTACAGAGTGTATTCAGCTACACTTTTTTTTTTTTTTTCTTTTTTTTCTTCTTTTTTTTGTCTGGTGACTGGACGCTAGTCACAGCCTTCTTGTGCTGTCTAGTTCTTTTGGGTGCAGCTGTAGGAAATTTAGTGAGGGCTTGCAATTTCTTGCTGGAACAAAACCTGGGAAACAAAAGTATGTTAACAGTTTGCATCAAGACTTGTGTGCAACACACTTTTGTTTGGCTAGATATTGCCGTGAATGAGAACATATCCCATACAATTACTGAGCCACCACTAGCTTGCACAACATACTGATGACAGGCTGGATCAATAACCTCTTGCGATCTCCACACACAAACTTGACAGTCTGCTCTAAAAGGCAGGAAACAATCTAATCCGACTACATAGTACCGGTTGCTGTAATGACCGTCAAGATCTTAATAATGCTACTTTAGTTGGCCAATGACTACGAAATCCTATTGAATGCAGTGTACACTGTACAGAATGTTGAGTGGTACCAGTATGGAATTGGGATATGATTTAATGGAATTTCCCCCTTCGTTTGATTAGTTACTATCCCTGTCAGCTGCTGGCAGTCTTATTATTTAATCACTTGTGGGCATGTGTAGGTTTACACTGATATTTTTCCATAATTCACATTTTTCTAGTATACTCTTGCTATTGTTGTGTATGAAAAACCTAGATCACTTACCACCTCTGAGATAAAGTGCCCCCATCTTTCTGACTCCAAATTATTTTGTGGTCGTATATAAAATCCTGTCCACATCTTATAGTTACTACAGCTACACTATCTCTCTAATTCGTCACACACATATCGCCCTGCTTAAGTGTACAACTGACTCTAATTTGTTGGTACTTTAGTTTCTATAATGTGTATTGATTGTGCTAATCAGTGATGAAATTTAAAAAAGGAAAAAAACAAACTATTTTTCAATATTTCTTCTCTGAAGTGGAATTGGTAGGAGATATGTTGAAATAAATTTTAGATAACCTGGAAAATTCATATGAAAATAAAAACCGGTTCTATAGAATTTTTTTGCTTTTTTTTGTTTTGCTTTTAATGAACAAGAATTTTTTATATTTACTAATTAGCAATAGAAATTTCATGAATACTTAGAAAATTGCACCAATTCTTATATTACTTTTATAACAGTTATAAAATTTTATTATCACCTGATGGTACTCTGAGCTATTGAGTTAAATATTTGTCTGAATTATGGAAAAAAATTCTTCCATTGGAGGCATACTTTGCATAAAAGTTATCGTGGTAGGAAAAAGAATTGGCAACCCAAGTTCAAATCCTGGACAAGGTTATTTGCATTTCACTTCACCCGCAATGCCTTAGGGAAGAGCATGAACCCATCCGTTCTTTCCTTAGCTATGGGTAAATAGAGGGCTTACTGTTCTTTAGCCTTCTTTTACTATGGGTAAATAAATACATAACGGGTTTTAAATACAGTGTTTTTGTGGTTTCTTTACCCTCCCTTCCCTCCATGTTTTTCTCCACCCTCTCTTCCTTCATCTCTTTACTCCTCTCTCTCCCCTTCATTCTGACATTCTCTATCAGACTAAAGTGTTTAGTTTCACAAAAACAGCTACATGTACATTTGTAATTAACATTGTGACATACACAGACAATAGATAGTTACAAATGTATTAATTACTGGTAATATTAAAATAATGAATTTCAACAGACAGTAGATATTAAATAATCTGATAAATATTAGTTTTAAAATGTATTGAGAGATATGAATACATTTCCCCTTTCCATAATTCACTTTTTGAATGGCTATCTTGTTCTTCCTTCTTCCTCAGCCAGTGGTCATTCTTATCACTATCTTTCATCACAGCCTCAAATTGTTCCATTTCTTCTTTACTTTTGGGATAAATAAACTAGATAACATCTATGTTCACACTTTGTTCATCTAGGATGCCTTTCCACATACATAACTAATTCATTCATGCCAGTAGCAGAGATGGAAAATGATGGCATACAACTTTTTTAAACCTGAAAAAAAAAATCTTTACAAAACTAGTAGTTGACTTTAGATGGCAGAACTAAAATCTAAACAATATTTTCCGACAGAAAAAAATCCTGTAGTTAGAGAAACACTGATGCAAAGAATAGTTTTTAAAACTGCTAAAACATGATGGATTCATTTTTTTTTAAAAAAAAAAAAAAAAAAAAAAAAAAAAAAACTGGTGGAGCAGGATGAATATGTGTACATGTAGTTTCGTATAAAACCACAGTGAAAAAGAGAATAAGATTATATAGTTTGGGGGTGGGATCAAAACATTGTCACTGCTTTCAAAATTAATTCTATTAACTATAGGCTTTTTTGTTTTTACATGTAGGGCTTCTAGGACTTGTAGTTGTCACTTATTGCTTTCATGTGCTATTATAGTAGTGTTATCAAATAGAATTTTTGGGATTGGGGTGGGGTAGTGACTTTTAAGATATAGAGCTAAAGTCATTAGGGTACATTGTAAGATGTCTTGAAAGGTTATCTTCATTGGAGACACAGTCTCCCAAGGGACGTTATGAACATATATACGAAGTTTGTCCTATCAAGAAGTTCAGTGGAGGGGAAAGAGTTATTGGAAATAGATTGGAAGTTTTAAATTTGTTGTGAATAAGGTGTTTTTTTTTTTTGTTTTTTGTTGTTTTTTTTTTTTTTTTTTTGGTGGGACGTTCATCTATCTTATAATTATTATGAAATTGGTTTTGGTAGAACAGATTTAATGATTGTTTATGGTTTTTGGGTATTGTCTGTTATGTCATTCAGTTTTATTTATGAAGTATTCAATTTCAGTATCAACAATGTAGTTGGGAAACCCATTATTTAGTTTAGCTCTGGAAATAAGTGTTTTTATTATGATGGTTCATTTATAACAAAAGGGGCATTCACTATGAAAATTGAGGGTGCAAGGATTTGGAAGGTTTTTTTTTTGTGTGTGTAGAAGTGGTAAACTTGTTAATATTGCTTGTGTCTATTAGGACATCAAGGAATGGAATTTCATGTTGATACTGAGTTCTTGTGTGAGGATTAGTTTTTTTGTTTGTTTTTTTTTTTGGGGGGGTCTTCTTTTTTTTAGTGAGGAGTATGTCATCAACATGCCTTAAATAAATATTAGTTTTATTTATGGTATTAAAAACCTTATTTTTCAAGGTTTGGCATAAAAGTTACTAGAAAAGGTTTCCAAACTGACCCTATTGCAATTCCATTCTTTTGGCTGTATGATATTTCCATGGTGATCAAAAAATGGTACCTCAGTTGTGCAGAGTTGAAGTATTTTGTGTCAAGTATTAGAGTTGATTTTGAGCAGAGGGAAGTATTGGGTGGTGCTAAATATTGTTTATAATTATATCAATTGTTTCTAGTACTGGAACATAATGGAAATAAATTTCCTACATCTAGAGAGCATATTATTCCATTGTTAGGTTTATGCATTTTAAGAATTTCAATAAGTTCTTGTGTGGATTTAATACTATGATTATGGGAAAGGTATGGTGGTAATTCATTCATTAATGGTTTTTGTAAGTTGGTATATTGGTGTAGTTGTGAAATAATTGGTCAACGTGGAGAGTCAGTTCCATGAATATATCCTGGTGGTGTGTATTCACCTTTTATTTTAGGTAATTTTATATTGTGACTAGCCCAGTCAGCTGGGGCTGTAGAATACACTGACTGCATCTCTGCAGAGAGGTAAGACCCCCTCCTTTCCGTGTCCTGGATATGACATTAAACAATCTGATGGTGAGGCTCCAACATTGGATATTTGGGGGAATGTGGAGTATCCCTTCATTACCATTGCTCTCAGGTCCACTCTGACCCTGAACGGTACCACTTGATAGGGGTCCTATCTATGGGTCAAATAGGATAAACTATGTGCACAAACTAATGACTGATGTTATATTGTGACTGTTTTATAGCAATACTTGAAACCATTTAACTGTGTGCTAAAAAGTGCTCAGGCTCATTTAAGAATGTTATCTACAAAATGTGTTTACAATTCATATATGGCGGTTGTCCATCAGATCCAATGATGACATTTGCATTCAGCATCTCCTCTATGAACATGGAGGTGGTTCTGCAGCCCCAGCCTAGGGGCACATAGTCTTGAACAGTGGGGGCACTGGAAGTCAGTTGTTGTAATCACTGCAGAGGCTGCTCTGCGGTGTCTCTCTGGCAGCAGTGAGTTTCTAGCATCGAGCCTCTTCGAAGTTGGCAGCAGCTTTGTGAACTCAGCCTCGCCATTTTGGTCTGTCCATGGCATATCCCTCCAGGTCTCCTGGTTTGATGTGGCACCACTGAAGATTGGCTTTGACCATGTCCTTATACTGCATATATATATATATATATATAAGGATTTGGCATAACCCACAATACTTGATATGCCAAAAAAAAACAACCCAACCCAACCAAACCAAACTCTATTGTGATAGCATTATTAGTGTTAATATGTTTGTTAATTTTTGACTTAAATTGACTGGTTGGATTCTTATTCAATTTTGTAAATTTTTTGTTGTCAAGAAGGTTCTACAATTTAGTGTAGTAATCAGATTTATTTAAACTAAAATTTGTTGTACTTATCGGCTTTTTTATGATGATGTTGGGATATTTACGTAATTGTTGAGCAGTATTTTTTAATTGTGGCATTAGAAATATGGAATTCTTTTGTTAAATCTATTTTTACTGGTTTTAGTTGTTTATAGGTCTCGTAATTCCGATTTAGTTTTAACTTGTTTCTGTTCCTGAAGTTTTAATATATTCTGATATAAAATCTGTCTTTTTATGCAGTTGGTTAAATCTAATAAAAAGATGGCAGCTTTGATTCAAGTTGAGAAAACCTTCTGTGGTTGCATCAGTCCATAGTCAGAAGGTTAATGAATTTATCACCGCTATTAGGAAGAAGTATGGAGCCATTATAAAGATCTTTGACCTTTTTTTTGTATGTTGGGACTATGTTGACAATGATTTCTTTCTGTTTGTGTTTGATGACTTGTAAATGTTTATTTGGGATGGAATTTTTTAGTTTATTAAACATGTTATGTGCTTGAGTTTTTTGGGGTGTTGATTTTTTTTTTACTATTACGAATTTATCTTTTCACAAGATTACAACTATTCTTTTGGATGTTTCTATCTACATGAGTTGCAGAATCATAGAATTTGAAATGTGTATTATTTGGCATTATTTCTTTGTTCAAACAAGTTTGGTTAAATGATATAGATACATGTTGTCAATACAATTTTATCAAGATCCTTTCCAACTTCATGATATATATATTTCTTTAAGAAAAAACAAAACCGGTCACATTAGGATTATAAATTTATTTCCATCCTGTTATGTGTTTTTGATTAAAATCAAAAAACACAAAAAAAAATTAACAGGACTTCTTCAGATTTAATGGATAAAACGTAGATTTTATCCATTAGATCTGAAGAAGTCCTGTTAATTTTTTTCGTGTTTTTTTGATAAGATCAAAAACACATAACAGGACGGAAATAAATTTATAATCCTAATGTGACCGGGTTTTGTTTTTTTCTTAAAGAAATTATTGCTATGTAATGTCAGTTACATTGAGCTCTTTATCAGGAAAATTTACATGTTCACTGTTGAATGTTTTTTTGTCCTGATGAATTTTCTCCTAACTCCAGTTTAACTGGACTGAATAATACTTTATACACACACACACATTTTTTAATAATAGAAAATAATTATTTTACAGGTTTATTTAATCATTCTGATCTTTTTGATCATCTATTTTTTCTAATGTTATATGATTATTCTTATAAGTTTATTGAGTTTTATATTTTGGAATTATATAATTTCCCTTCATATCTTTTTTTTTTCTTTTTTTCTCTCTCTTTTTTTCTCTCTCTAGATAAAATGTTCTATGAAGCTTTAAAATAAAAAGTTACTTCACATTTAGACTTTTTTAACATCATTCTGATCTTTATGCTTGCTACTCTGTGTGTGTGTGTGTGTGTGTGTGTGTGTGTGTAATATATATATGTGTGTGTGTGTGTGGTGCTATGATGGGTCACAACAGATCCTAAGTTTTGTTTTTTGCCTCACATGAGAGACTAATCCTGCCTTTGATCTGCATACAAGTCCACATATATTGCATGAGAAAGAGTCATTGGGTTTTTTCAGCTGATACAAGTGCACGCAGCTTGGTGTTATGATGCAGTTCTTGCAGATGCTGAATCCGTTTTGGCTCAAAACTGGCAAGGGCTAAATGACATGTTTTTCTCTAATCTTTATGGTCCTTTGTCATTTTCAAAACTATCAAGAGAGATTTCAAGATATTTTAGGTAGCTCCTTAACTTATTCTTATACCTTAGCCAAGGTCTTCTGACATTGTGTTTACCAACCTTGAGTTGTCCATAAATAAGAATCTTCGGGATTCTATCATCACTCATGCAGATAATATGGCCAGCCCACCTTAGCTGTGATTGGAGTAAGGTCTTGATTCCTCCAATCTTACATTTTCTAAGCAAGTCACTATTTAAAACCTGGTTTTCTTAGGTGCATCTGCAGATGGAACGAAGGCATTGTTTGTGAAATACATCAAATTGGTGTGTGTGTGTGAGAGAGAGAGTGTCCACGTTCATGTGTTAAACCCATATAAAAGTGTGGTGAGCCTAACTGCTTTGTAAACACCAATTTTTGTGTTTAATGATATCCCCCTTTTCATTCTATAAATGATGACTAAGCTTTTCAAATGCCTTGGTAGCATTGGAGATGCAATTTACTATTTCATTGTCAACAGAGGCTTTCAAATTCACAGTGCTACCCAAGTAGGTGAAGGATTTCATATATTTAAGCCTGTTCCCATCGATAGTAATTGGAGTGTCAGGACACATGGAGGTTGTCTAATTCCTCTAATTTTTCTGGAGGAATAGGTTTAGGCTGATGGAGGACTTACATTTTTTAATTATTATGTTGAGGCCAAACAGTTTACAAGCTAAAAAGAAACGGTGTACCAAGTATTAGGCTTCCTCAAATGATGCGGCGATGAGTGCAGAATCATCTGCAAACAACAGGTCACTAACCAACATTTATCTTGATAGTGTCTCTGCTTTAAATCGCTGATGACTCAAGAAACCACCACTGAATTTGACGCCTTGATTGCAATCACTTTGAAGGCATGACAGAATAAAAGAGTGCAAAGAGAACTGGAGCCATAAGACAATCCTGGTTTGTATCCTTGGTTATATGAAGGGCTTGAAAATTCCCCATCCAACTGAACAATGGCTTTCCTTTCATGAGGGGATGAGATAATAATATCCAACATTTTATCAGGGATACCAAACCCCTTCAACACCCTCCACAAGGCATCCCTGTTGACCATATCAACATCTTTGGTCAGGTCAATGAAGATTATGTAAAGTTTGTTGTTTTTCTCGTGCATCTTCTCTACAACTTGTCAGAGAGAGAGAGAGAGAGAGAAGATTATGATCAAAGACCACATTATGATTCTGGGTAGATATCGTCTATCAGATGAACAATAATTCTGTCAAGAATTACTCTGGCTAAGATTTTACCATTAATACTGAGAAATGAGATTGAGGAATTCTACCTACTTTCCAGATTGGTTTGAAAAGTTCAAGAATCTTCAAAGCCAGCTTTTTGCCTCCATACTCATAAACTACTGGAGGAAGACCATCCCTGCCTTGACTTATGACGTTTTCTTGATGGCATCCTGCACTTCCTTCAAACATGGTTCTAGAGATACTTGGGGTATTTCAGATTGTTGAGGAATGAAGGCAATGACTTCCTTATCAATCACAGTGAGAGTCTAAGTCATTTTTAAAATGTTCTTTACATCTAGCTAAGATTTCTCTCATCTGAAAGTAGTGTCTCACTCAGTCAAAAGTGAGAACTGAATAAGTACCCCTTTCATCAGACCTAAAAACTCTTTTTAACCCTCTGTAAAAAGCCTTGAAGTCTTTCTCATTGGCAGATTCCTGTAATTGAGCAGCTTCAGCTGACCATCAAGATTCCTTCATTTTCCTAAGACATGATTGAACTTTTTGTTTGACTTCCTGATATGCACACTCTTTTTTTCTGGTAAGAGTTTTTGTCGTTTATCTATGCCTTATAAGACTCGTGCATACTCTTGATATGCAATTGAATTTCAATGTTGTCATCATCAAACCAGTCCTGATGCTTTTTGGTAGGAAAACCAAGCTCTTAAAATGATGTGTTTATAGCATTTCAAAGGGCTTTCCATGATGCATCAATGTCATCAGGAATAGACTATTTTTATGTTCTTAGTTAGGTCACCCTTTTATTGCGTATGTCTAGTTAGCACCCCAATATATTTAAAATGGAAACAAGATAATATTTGTTAAAAAATTGTTTGGTTTTCCAAACTACTTACTTCAGGGTCCTTCAGTGATAGTTCCAAAAACACGTTCAAACACAATGCATTGAAGGGAAAAGAGTATTATTATCTCCTTTGTAGAAGTGGAGTCATAAGAATAGGCTGGTAACCAGTTCTTATAGTTTTAGTATCATGGGAAAAAAAACTTTTAATTTTTTTTTTTTTTTTATCCAATTTTATTTTTCTACATGTCTATATATGTGAAAGCTTTCGATACCATGTATTGTGTAGTGTTTAGTCTGGCAGAGTGCCAAGCTCTTGAAAACTAGGTGTTCACAGAGGAGACAGAAGTAATGTTTTGCTACAACTACATGCTTTCTGCTGATTAAGTAAACATTTTGTTTTTATAGCGAAAATTACATTTTTGGATAAGGCATTTAAGACAAAAAAAGTCGTAAGATTAAATGATTTTGCTTATAAACTCTTATTCTAATTTCTGTCTTTGCTAATTCCTTTTTTTTCCCCCTCTTCAAATAAATGCAAATAGGAATATTTTTTTAATACTATTTATATTTTGATTGTACTTGAAGTTTCAACCTTTGGTTATTGGCAGGAGAAATTTTTTTGTAGAAAGTTTCTAAAAAAAACTTTTCATGCTATAAGAGAAACCTTGAAAAATAAACTGGTGACTTAGCATATCCTTTTTTTTAAATGAAAATTATTCTGGTATCCAAGTGTCTTCAACTGACCTTTTCTTTTCTTTTTTTTTTTTTCTTTTTTTTTTTTTTTTTATCTGTAGTCGGAACACCTGGCTAATAAGTTTTTCATTTGGGAAATATGAGTGTTTCTATTGCATATAACCTGCTTTCTCTGAGATCAGATTGCGTTATATGGGTGGGTATATGGACTTGACTCAAGGATCGTTCAGCTCCCATCTCTTTAGTTTGTTCTTCACTTCTTTGTTTCTTCTCCAATCATCTTGTTGCCTCAGTCACTCTATTGTCTCTTTGTGTTGCTAGTTTAGTTTTTATTCATTCGTGAATTATGATAACCACAATTTCATGTGCACATTTTACTTTTTAGTTATTGGCCTTTTTTTTTCCCTTTCATTGCTGTGCCCATCATGCAAAGTACAACTCACAACCAAACATATCCTTCTAAATTGTAACAACTTTAAACATATCAGCACTAAGTACTATCAAGCAAGAAACCTGAGGGACATCTTTAAGAATACAAACCTTGAAAACATTTTTAATTTTCTAAAAAAAAAAAAAAAAAAAAAAAAAAAAAAACTTTTTCAGCAAGATATAACCAAACATATCTATAGAACCACTACTTTAATGACTGAAATTCAAAATAACCTTTTTGGCATTAAATGACCCACAGGGGTTGATATGCCGTTAAACAAAACTCGAACTCCTTTCATTGCCTGCACAGCCTTAAGGCGTGCATGATAAAGCATTTAACCTCTCAGGTTAAGAGTTTGTTACTGATTAACTTTTTTTACTCATTTGACTGAAACCAATCAGAGCCATGGTCTTGGATTGACCTTGAGTTCAACAGTTGAGATTCTCCTGCATGTAGGCAAGGCTCTATGAAGGTTAGATAGTTCTTTCAGGCCCACAATACTGGAATAATCTGGACAGAGCCTGATAAACTCTTAATGGTATGCAGTGTGAGTATGAAGAGCAGGATGATTGTAAGTGCTTTTTGTGCGGCTTTCAAATGTTGCAAGAATATTATTACTGGCAGAGATTAGATGATCAGGACACAAAACTGGAACATCACTGGTAGAGCTTGTGGGGTTGGGCTGTGCACTTGGTATGGTAGTGGACATGTGTAACTAGCTCGTGACAGGTGAGACTGGGGATTTTTTGATGAGTTTAGTATGGTGTGCATTTCACCCATAGTTTTTATACCCAATTCCTTAAGCATCAAACTTAAAAAGAGTTGATATACCATTAAAACCAATTAAGCATCAAACAGTCCAGCTTAGATAAACTTCTCGTTTGTAAAGGCCTGTGCATAAATCTTAGCAGAGACCGTGTTCACATCTATAAAAATATTTTCTCACTCAACTCGGTTGAATCCTGTTTGCAGCACTATGTAGAATATACGTAGTTGCAACTATAAACCAAACCATCTGAAATACGTGACTTTGTCGAATCAGTCTGGATAATACACATCAATTACCAGTGGTCACTATTTTTGCCATTTCATAACTAAAATATGGCTGATTTTATTCTTATGCCAGTCTGGAGCAAGTGAGATGTTTCTGTTTTGTTCTTAAATGAAGTTGCTTTGCAAAATTTTGGAAGCTTCTATTGTTGTAGCTAAAATGTTTTGTATCTGCCTTTCCAAGTGTTTTGGTTCAGTGACTTCTTGGTTATTTGAGAAGCTGAACCTATTTATTGGAGTTTGAGTGTGTTTGGTTGTTGAAGTAGTGTCTTTCTTTTTAGATTATTTACAGGTTTGATGTTGGTGTTTCTATTTAGGTTGATTTGCTTTCTTATTTCTTGTTAGTTTGGTAATGTTTGCATAGGTATGTATGGTTTGAGCTGGTTTTTCCCTTAGTATCCTTGTTTCTTTTACCAGACTTTTTAGGTGTGGTTGTTTACGTTCATTTGGTGGGGGTTGTATGACATAATTCTAGGGATGAGAAGCTTCCATCTTAGTTTTCTATGTTTTGATATGATAAAGTTTTTTTTGTGACTTCCCTGTATTTAGCTATATTTGTTTAATGTTGTTTTCGTCTTCCAAGGGCTTGACTTGCAATTTAGTTTTAAAAAGGTTTTTGTATAAATTTGTGGTATCCTTCCTGAGTTGAAAGAACAACTTGATTTTTTTTCTCTCTCTTCATACCCGGTTGATAGAAAATCTTTGTTTTTGTTACTAATTGAAGGGTCTACTTTCATCTTGAAGTTGCTTGCGATAAATGAAGTCTCACTGCAAGGAGGTCTGTTACTTGGCATGTTGGGTTCCGGCTGTTTGAGATAATGGTGATAGCAGCTACTTGTCAGAAGATGGCCATTTCTCCCTTGAAGAATTCTCTGTGCAGATGACTCAACAGGCTAGATTAATTTACATATGACTCAACAGGCTAGATTCATTTCCATATGACATTTAAACAATTGCAGATTCATTTCCATATGACATTTAAACAATTGCAGATTCATTTCCATATGACATTTAAACAATTGCAGATTCATTTCCATATGACATTTAAACAATTGTTAGCTGCAATGTGTAGCCCATGCTCATGCACTTAATGTACCTAGTTAACCCACAAGATGATTTGTACACATTGCTGCTTATAAGGCAGGCGTTCTCTATGGGTGTTGGGGGTTGAATGTTGTTGCATGCCACCAGATCTTGTCTGCAGTTGTGGACGCATGTATCATTCACAAAACCAGTTTTTGATAGGAATACATAATTGCAAATGTTACGAGTCCAGTCATATTGTCAATCAATGAGTCACACTTTGTAATCCTGCTTTCAAGTAGCAGATTTAAATTTACAATAATCTACACATTTGTTGTTTGAATTCTATGCTTGCTTAACAAATGAATCTACACAATTCAGAAATTGTTAGTGACTGGGAATCCGTAGTCTCTGTCTTGTAAATTTTGATGCCATCTTTGAAATGTTTTTCTTGGCTGATGTTGGAAACATTTATCAGTGGTGAACTCGCTCTAAAACAGTCTTTTAGTAAGGTTATCATTTTCCATTCTCCTTACCTGGCATTTTGTTGGGTTGATTATAAGTTAATAGACTCAGTTTCAATTGCCTAATTGGAGTGAGGGCTGGGGGTTTTTGCCAGATAACTGTGGCCAATCTAAAGGGGAATGCCAACAGAAATTTTTGCACCTGCTCCTTAAGTGGCTTGCTTCCTGCAGAGCTATTCCATATAAAACTATTTTTCCAAAATAAAACCTAGAATCTGACCGAGGATGGACCCAAGTGACTTTGTACATATACTTTTATGGAAAGTATCTGTTAAACAATACTTGTTCAAATTCAGTGCAAAGTTAAAATACTTTCAGATCATTACTGTTGATTTTTTTTCTTCTCACTCAGTGTCCAGGTACACAACTAACTTGATGATCACTACCAACACAAGAGTCTTTTGTGTTTGATAAAAGGCCATGATGGATTCTTGATTGCTAACTAGAGTTGACGCATATACTGATAGGATTTTGGCAATGCAATATGCTGCTGCACTATATGATTGGTCAGACTCAACAGCAAAAACAATTTCACACCAATCCTTCTCCCCAAATGGCTTGCTTATTTAAAAGAAAGTATAATCCACCTTTTTTTTTTTTTTTTTTTTTTGTCAGGATGTTCTACTTTGGACAGAATCCTTGTACAAATATTTGCCTAACTGGCTAACCTCAAACCACACACAAAGATTCACCATTTAAACTGTTTGTCTGTAACTGAAGTGATTTTTTTTTTTTTTTTAATTGTTCATATTCTTGACTATTTCTATGTAAGTTGCAAAATCAATTGAATCACATTTTGTTATATTAAGACAGTTAAAGTATATATTAAAGAGTGAAGTTTGCTGATCAAAGAACTGTCCTAACATCTGCAACATTTTGTTGTAGTTGCATAGATGCTTTGGTAAAATGTAGCTGGCATAAGTTCCAAGTTTATTCATAGCAGAAACCTGACCTTTCAGTTGTTTGCCTGTTCCTTCAGTTCCACATAGAAAAGGTCCTTTACAATGAAAACAATGTTCAAAAAGTTAGTTTAGTTGCTGGATCATAGTGGAACTTCAAGGCGGAACATGCAACCGCTTCTGCAGTTGTGGATGATCTTATTTTCAAAAAATGATGGGCTTATAGATAATCTCTCTAAAAATAAGTCCATCAAGCACAGTCATTGTAAAAGTTGTATCATTTAATCCATCCTGTTGTATGGTTTTGATTATTTATCTGAATTTTCCAACAGCTCCGTTTGATCTATAAGTAGGGGACACTTTAGGCCATAGAGCTGGGAGTAATGGCAAGAAAGGAGTGACTCTTCTCCAAAGCTTCAAAACTGAAGCTTCATCACTTGATGCAGTTTAGTGTTATGCCCAGGTATCATTGGATCCATCCTTGTAAAATGTGTGTGTGTGCCCTTGTTGCCAAATTGTGTTTTTCAAGATACATCCAATAGGAATAAATAAATGAAAGACAATCTTGTCTATAGAACCAAAAAGGTTTTATTAAATGCAGGACCGAGCTAACTGCTATTACCAAACCAGACAATTAAAACACACACACACTGTTATGTACTGGATCAAAGTACATTTGGGGAGTTATCACCAACCTTGTCTGTACCTCACTCCAAACAAGAGGTTACTCTCTGGCCTTGCCATTCATACAGTCAAAGGAAAGCAACCTTCTTTGGCTGCATTGCCTAACAACCACATCAATATGGCTAGGAAGCTCTCTAGCCCCAAATTGTATTGTACATTCACATACCAACAACCTTCATGATTAAGTAAATTGATTGCTTGGTTTTATGGCATGTCAATCCCTGTTGGGTTATTTAATGCCAGTCTTTTTTTCTTTTTTTAAACCCCCACCACCAGTTATATGGTTTTAAGTGTTAATCTGAATTTTCCAACAGATCTGTTCAATCCCTAGATAGGACACTTTCAGCCATAATAGACCTCGGAGTAATGGTAACAAAAGAGTGACTCTCCCCAAAATTTCAGAACTTAAACCTCACCACTTGAATGTCCAGAATCACTGATCAAGTTGGGTTTTAACATTCCACAAACCAACTTTCAACCAACAATGAAGTTATCTTTTTCCATATTTATGCAATCTACCAGTTTTTTCATGAAACCATTCTTTCTCTTCAAATGTCTTATGCAATGTGGATGCATAAATGCTGATAAGTGTAAGATGATTGCCACTATTAAATTGTGTACACAAGTCTGGTCAACTTATCTACTAGTAATTGCAGAAACATCTTTATTTTCTCTTCTTCTCCAGAAGATTGTGAAGCTTGAGAAACTGGTGCGAGCGTGTTGAACTGCAGGAGATTATGTACATTTCATGATACTACATCATTTCCTTTTTGATCAAAGAGACAAGTCCCTGAAAGACATTGAGTAGATTTTAGCCCTGGGCATGACAAACTGTATCGAGATGTTGTACTTTAACTCAACACAGGTCCTTTTGGTTAAGGATAATGTCCTTATTGATAGAATTCAGAAAACTGACTTCACTGCGGAAGAAATCAAAATGAAATAGATTTTCTCTGGACATAGATTCCTTAATAAGAACAAAATCCATTGTGAAGCTGATTTCCAGATTCCAAATCGAGTTGACAGTGAAATGACCAAGTTTTGTTTACATGAAGAATTAGGATATGAAAATCAAGTTTATTCATCTTTGCTTCGATACCCTATAAAAGAAAAAAAATTAAATGACCACCCAAAAAGTGCAGGGATTTTTTTTTTCTTAAATGTATGCAGGAACAGAAAGAAATGATACGTCCAAAAAAATTTTGGTGGTAACCAGATACTGTAAAATCTAGTTCCAACGTGTTGATAAGCATCCCCAATTCCAGAAACCTTTCTCTCTCTCTCTCTCTCTCTCTCTCTCTCAGTTAAGGGTATTACTGATTGACGTTATCAAGGGGAAACAGTTTGATTTTATTTTTTGGTTAAATATCAAACTCTTATTCACACTAAATTGTGTTGTTTTTTTTTTTTTTGTAGGATATTTCCTGTTTTGAAATATTTTTCTTTTTTACCAAATCAAAATAGAAGAATGGTAAAAATAACATAGCAGCAAAAAATTTTGGGGGCCAATTCATAACGTTAAAATTCACAGTAACTTTAAGGTCTTAACATAGTAGAGAGTTTGATGTTAAAGTCAAATATAAACTTCAACTGATAACTGAAGATCTTATAACTTGTGCTTTCTGTTTTCTTTTCCCCTTTTTTTCTCCCCTTGCATTTTCTCTCTCTCTCTCTCTCTCTCTGCAACACCATCTACCAAATAGCTATTCAAAACGAACAAGGAAAGTATCCTAATTTTACTGCTATTACCAAAAATAATAGAAACAAAATGAATGACTACTGTTGTGACTGCAACAAATTTAGAGTAAGTGTCTCGGAGTATATCCAATCCCCAGCAATCATAACACAAAAATTTGACACTAACAAAGAATAGTCAAGTAAAACAAGGGTTTGAAATGCTAAACTAAGTTTATTTACAGGGGAATGAACAGTGGAAGAGGAGGCACACAAAGGTAAAAATAGATAGAATCATGTAAGCAAGACAGGTGAATGTAATGTACGGGTTAAAATCAACATGAAATCTATTAATGCTATGAAGAAAAATGTGTTACATGAAATCTATTTGGATTATAAGGTTTAGAAACGATTTCCTTAAGTTTGGCCAGCGAAAACAGACGCAACAAGATCTGAATAAATAGTTGAATATAGCATATGTAAAAAGGATCACCAGATAGTTCCTTGACCGGGAGATGAAATTAGGCACGTCATTCTCTGCCAACTGCCGGATTCTTTCTAACCTTAACCTGAAGAGCACCAGGTCACAAGACCAATAGGCAGCATTTTGAAACCTTGGTGGTAAAGCCGAAGGGGGTTGGGAGAATACAATATTCAAAATGACCCAGAGAAAAGATTTACCAAAAATTCTATTCCTAGTTCACAGAGCAGACATGAAGTCTTCTCCAAAGAAAAAGTTGAAAAAGGGTCCTTAGGCGGTAACACTACAATCAGATAGGATTTTGAAATAATGTATATAAAAAGCTCTCCATTGCAAATTTAATTAGTTGAACATTTAGCCGAGTAGTGATGTCTACAAGTGACGAGTTGATACCCACTTAGTTTACAATGGGAACTTGGCTCTATAGTACTTACTCTTGATTTATAACATGGCCGTGTAGAATGAAACATAGTCTACAAAATACAAGTGTGCATGCCAAGTCTTAGTTGTAAGGTTTTCTTTAAAAGGGTAAAGACCCAATAGAATCTGTTTTCATCAAAGCAACTTCTATTTAATCTAACACTTGCTGGTCATTTGCAGTTTTGTGATGATTAAAATATAACGAGATTATCTACCACCTTTTCAAAACAACTTCCAGATTCATCTGAGATGTTATCACTGGTACAATCAAAGAATGCAAGGGTTGAATGAATTTCAATCAAACAATGTCATCACTAATGTCAATTTGGCTAGTCAGCAACTAGTTAAGATTTTGTATCGGTGAATGATCCCTTCATACTAGTCAATGTCATGAGTTTGTCAAGCATCTTGGGTTTAGGTTGTTTTTTTTTTTTTTTTTTCTTATTCCAGTTTCTTTAAGATAATCCTAGTCCACTGTCTGTAAAGCTGATTGAAGAAGAATCATTCCCACAATTTCAATTACTGACTAATCCTTTTAATATTATACTGTTACATAAAAAAAAAAAAAAAAAAAAACTAACCCTTTCATCCCCACTGACAAATCCTTCTATTTCATTATTAAAATCTGCCAACCTCCCTAATTTGTTTAGCTACTCCAAACTTGTATTCATCTATGTTACTTATGCCAAGGTATGAAGACTATCTGCACGCGTTGGGATTATCCAGCAAATTTTTTTTTTTTTTTTTTTAATTCCCACAGACTGACTGACTAACCTGAAGAAACTATAGGTTAACTTTTTTCTTTTTTCTCCTTTTCTGTTTAGTGGTTTCTAAATGGTAAATTTCTCTAATATTTCTGCTCATAACTCAATACTGGTCATCAGTAAGTGAACATTTTGGATATCAGAAATTTTATTAAAGTTAAAATCATTTATAAACAAAATTGCTCAATATCACTTCATACACTGGACAAATAGGAGAAACCTTGTTGATTTTATCTGTAATCTTTGTAATAAAAACATTTTGTTTAGAGATCAAATGTTTATTTTTGTTTTGTTTTTTCAAATAGTGATTTCTTTTTTACCTTGATTTTAAAATATCTTTTAAAAATGTTTCAACTGTAGATTTTTTGTTGGAAAATTGTTTTTATTGCATCCATTGATAAATGTGGGTTTTTTTTATACTTAGAAAATTTAAAATTTTAGAAGTTGGGGAGGGGGTCAGCCAGAAATGTGATAATTTTTTTAAATCTAAAATGAGGAAAGTTGTTTAAACAAAATTTTTAAGAAGTTATTCTACTTTGTTTCTAAAATAAAATTAAAAAATTCTTACATGGCTTCACATTCTTTTTTTAAATAATAATTAAATTTTTCTACTGTTTCTTATCAAACTATATATATATATATATATATATATATATATATATATATATATATCTTTTTATCAACTAAAATTCTTTAATATCTTAAAGGAAAGCTATCTCAAATAGTTTGTATGTTGATCTGAAAGTAAATATATTTAAGATCACTATATGATATTGAAAAAAAACTTATTAATGACTGGACCAAAATTATTTAAAATTGTTTTATAAATTGAAAATTATTGCACAAATGCAAGAGAAACTTGATAATTAAAAAAAAAATTTTAAACCTTCAGGTAATTATTTATTAGAATGAATTATTTTGATTAATTTCAGGTATGTTCCATTAACCCAAAAAATTTGGCTATTAAGTAAAATAGGTTTTGTCTTTAAATTTGTTTATTTTTTGAAGATTGAGAAGAGATTTTCTTTGTTACTTTCTAAGTGGTGACTCAATATTTTTTTCCATGAGGTGTGTGTGTGTGTATATATATATATATATATATATATATATATATATATATATATATATATATATATATATATAATCTCATGACTGAAATACATCTGTCCTGTAATAAAGTTTACATGTAAATGTTATACACTAGAATGTAACAACTATTTAGAGTACATCCAGGGTCAAATAAAATCAGAAATTCTGAAGATAAACAACCTTGATTTGCATAGTGGACAGTAAATGAAAGCAAAACTTAAAGTTGCCAACCGAAAAGAAAGACCTAAGAAGTGGAAAGAACATTTCAAGAATCTATTTGGAAATCCTAATAAAATCACAGATGAACCTACAACATCAAATTTGAATACTTTATGGATGAAGAATTGGATGCAGTTCTGAAAAAAATTAAAAACAGAAAAGCTGCAGTTCTTGACAAAACACCTCCGAATACATAGAAGAAGGCAAAGAAATTTGACAACTTATTTCTTTAATTATGCAATGCTGCATATAAACAAAACAATAGACTAAAAGCTGGAAGTCTCTTGCAACAATACTAAAGAAATTCATGTCATCAGGTGAGCGAACCATTGCTTTCATATTTTTGTGATGCATTATTATAGTGGTGTCAGCTCATTGGCCTAGTGGGTAGAGGGTCCAGGAGATCTGGGTACAACCCCAGGTCCCGTCATACCAAAGACTTTTAAAATGGTACTTGGTACCTCCTTGCTTAACACTCAGCAATATAAGGTGCATATCAAGGGTATGGAGCAATCCAGGGAAAGGAGTGCCCTCTCCTACACCACGGTGTAGTGGTTATTGAAAAGGGAGCCTTCTGGTTGCCCTCGACTACGGTCGCCAACTTTACTATTAGTGTGGTAACAGTTTCGTTGGGGAGATGTAATGAAATACATCAGCACTATGTAAATATTCTGCCTAGATCATGTAGGAAAGTAAATGAAGCAGGCAATATCCTGTAGAAACTATGATGGTGGATGCAGACTACATGGATGATCTAGTGTTTCTTGCAAATACACTTATGCAAGCTGAATTTAAAGAGTGATCTGCAAGAAATTGTTTTTAAAAGTTACATTCAAATTTAATCAGCAGTTAGCATCGGGTAAAAAAAATAAATAAATAAATAAAAATACTGATACTTTTGTGCAATTAAATTTGGTGGAGCTTCTATATGTGTGTGTGTGTCTCCCCGGGTGGGAGTGGCTTTTGCTGAGTTATGGTGGATATTGTCAGAAAACATTACTTAATCTCCCCTTCAGTTTGAAAATCAGTCAACCAGGGTAGCATTGGGAAAAGACACTCTGCCTCACCATTGCCAAAATTAAATACGGCTGAGGAAAAACTTAAAGTTGACATTTCTTTTCTTTGTATATAAGAAATAAACAATAAACCTTTAAGTTACTTAGCGGATTTGATCATTTCACTTCTGATTCAAACATGGAAAGGATGCAAGTTAACAAGCCACACAAGGGATCTGATATACTTGTATGGACACAAATTATTTAAGGGTTCATTACTTGACCTCTCTGTCATATCAAGATTTCAGTGTTTTGGTTATTCTGATCAGTTCACTAGTTGAATGGGATTTTATTTTCAAACAAACAGGGCTGGCTTAAAGTCACACAGCAGCTGTATGACTACTTTCCTCCCATCTTACAAACCACCCACGTAAGATGAACAAAACGTGCTAGACCTTACTAGAGAAGTAAGGTCAATCTCATGAGCAAAGTTCTGTGGACTCCCCTACATAGATGCACTAGTGTTGGGCAACCGGAAAAGACAGATTCATCAGCTCCTCTGTGGATACTGGATGCTGTCCAAGTGAGACACAGTGGAATCAGTGCTGTTAGCACAGCTTCATGATAATGATATATAAGTAAAGCAGTTGAATGGGTTATGTAGATTTTACAAGATAACAATTTCTAAGACCTGTAAAAGGCTCTCCAAGTGTACAAGGACTTATCAGGAAATATGGTTCCTCACACGATATATATGTTTAAAATGGCTTTCAAAATATAATGGAAGAAAGAGACCATAAAAAACATTGCAAGTAATCTTGATAGGTAGATACCAATACATAAACCAGATTCTTCATTGACTTGATGAGAAGTATAAACTGAAGGATTGACCTGCACAGCAAAATACCAGATAGCAAAAAAAAGGAAAAAGATTTAATGGACTGGAAGCAGAAAGAAGGCTGCCTTGTAGGGTTCATTAATGAACCTTCATAGTCAATTAGATGAACTGCAGGAAAATTATAACCCATGTACAGTCTGGCTTTGGCCACAACCAACCCTACATGCCTAAAACATGAATTGAAGTTCATGTAATGCCCTTCTGCCACTACGCCAATCTAGTCTGACAGGGGTTGATCCTTTGATATGAGCCCAATGCAAGGCAACAATAGAGAAGGTTAGAAAAACTGCAAAAATTAGCTTGAATATCAAACCACCTAATAATCCTGTACATATGCAAAGATCTGAAGCTAGTTCTACCCCACTTGACACTGAAACTACCAATTCCAGAAGAGCACAGAGGGTTGGATCAAGTGCTGGGTCGACTATCGTTCGGATGAAGCATCTCCTGAATCAATAACTCTCCAACAAGGTCATGATATTCCTGACCAGAATAACATGAGCAGAAGATAAAAACCAAATCCAAAATAATCTGGATAAATCCTACCAGCAGAAATTCAAAACGGTGAAAGTTTGCTAGTTGAAAGAACAGTACAAAGTTCATTATCGACCAGTGAATATGGTCATCAACAAACACCTGAGTACCTCTGAACAAAAAGTATTGAATAAAGATCTCAACTTCACCATAACTACTAGACGAATTCCATTCTTGGATGTGATAGCCCAAATTGAGGAGGCAATTCTGAAGATTCCGAAGTGGATAAAATGGAATATGAAACAGGTACTGGAGAAGGTGAAGCTCACCAAATAGAACATCACACCGGAAGATTGATTGATTGTTTTATAGCATATTAACCTTTTTTCAGGTTATTTAATGCTAACCTCAGTTAATTTTGTTGTTCTAAGTGTTTAATATTAGTTCTAGTGTTTGCTCATTGGCCTAGTGGGTAGAGTGTTCGCCAATGGTCCAGGAGACCTGGGTTCAATCCCCGGTCGCGTCATACCAAAGATTTTAAAAATGGTATTTGATACCTCTTTGCTTAACACTCAGCAATATAAGGTACATATCAAGGGTAAAGTGGAGCAATCCGGGGAAAGGAGTAGCGCCCTCCCTTACACCTTGGTGTAGTAACTATTGAAAACGGAACCTTCTGGTCACCCTCGACTACGGTTACCAATTTACTTTTACTAGTGTTTGCATCATATATATATATATATATATATATATATATATATATATATATATATATCCAGAAATAAGATGTTGAAGAATTAAATTCTTTTATATAGATCTCTTGGTTTTAGAAATGCTAGTATTTTGTCTACTTCAACATGTTCAATAAGTTCTTTCATACTGTTTACAATGTAGGAATATTGTTTTTTTAGTGTAAGGTCAATGCAATCTGTCAATAGATGTTTTACTGAATATGAAGTGTGAGATCCAACCCACTATGGTGGTTGTTCTTGTTAGAGTAGATATAAATGGATGATGTCTGTCACACAGGAAGAAGATGAGCTATAAAAACTCTTCAGACAATAGTATCATCATACTACCAGCAGACAGAAGCAATGCAATGGTGGTAATGGACAAGTTGGAAAATTCAGAGAAAGTAGCTAGTCTCCTAAAGTATGATAGCTACTGCAAAGTAAAGAAAAACTCAATCCTCAAAACAGAGAAAAACTATCTTAGATCTTAAGGAAGAACAAGGACCACTTCTCATCAAAGGAATATCAACAGTTAATCCAACATTACAACAAGCTACCACATATATATGGTTTCCACGAGATTCATAAGGAGGATATTCTATTAAGACCAATAGTCAGCTGTCAAGTCTTAGCATGTCATTCACTGAGCCGGTTCCTTGTGGATATAGTCAACCATCATGTGTAAGTGACAGCATTTGCTCCAGGTCAATTAAGCCAGTTCCTCGTGGATATTGTCAACCATCATATTTGTGAGTGACAGAATTCACTCTAGGTCAGTTGAGCTGGTTCCTTGAGGATATAGTCAACTTTTTAAGTGGAAAGTCACCTTTATATGTAAAGAATTCAGCCCACTTCACAGAAACAATTAGAGATGATCCTATTCAATCCAACCAGACGGTGAGCTTAGATATAGTGAATCTATTTACTAAGGTACCCACAGATGTAACTCTGGCAATAGTTCAAGCTGGTTGGAGACCCTTCCCTGGGAGAACATACAAAAGTCCTGATAAATAATCTAATAGAAATGTTGACCTGTACAGACAAACATACATTGGGATGGGATCTGACTTATATATCAGCAGAAAGAAGGACTTGCAATGTATTTGCCATTATCTTCAGTGATGGCAAGCATATATGTGGAATACATTTGAGGAAATAGCATTAGAATCAACACCTTTAAAGTCTTCTCTGTGGTTGAGATAAGTAATCAATACCTTCATACTGTGGTCCCACCAGAAAGAGGTTCAAGCATTCATAGACCTTGCAAATTCAATTAAATCTTTAATACAATTTTTAAAGGAAAGAAAAAGAAACAATCATCTGACCTTCTTGAATGTATTAATAATTCATACAGAACAAAGACATCTGTATATCGTAAGCTAATTTTCACTGGACCATATCTTAACTTCAATTCCCACTATCCGTATAGTGTAAAGAAATGAATCATCCACTGCCTACAACATCAAATAAAAGTTATAAGTTGCAACCCAAACACATAACAACAGAAATTAGTCAGTATAAAAACTAACTTGCAAGTATGACATCAGCTGATATTGTGACGTTACCCCTTCGGCCCCCATGTTACATCAACTTCTTCAAACCATTTCACTTCATGGCCGGTGATCAACTAGTGGTTCCGATAAGGGTATCGCACATTTCCTTACGGCTACAAGAAATACAATCGAGGGAGTGGGAGAAAAAAAACAAACGAACAATATGTTTGGGTTAACTCAAGTGCAGAAGGGAAGTTATGCAACACTGCATTTCCTGCGTGCATGTGTACACTAATGCTAGCGTGGATTCTAGCGAAAATTCTACAATGCTACTAGGAATGCCAACCTATCCAGACCGGTCTTCCTCACTGTGGCTGGACCCTATCTCATGCTGACTGGTCTCTCTGCTGTCCCGTGTCGACTGGTCACTCATGTCACCCTTCGCCAACTGCAACTTCTCAGTCCCTTTGTCTCACTCTCTCACTGGCGTTCCCTTACCACTTCCGGTCACGTCGAGATCGCGGCTCCAAAACCCTTTGTCTGGTTTCGTGCCAAAACAAAGGAATCGTCTGCTTGGCGGACCACCTACATAGTGTTACAATATAAACAAAGAGCAAAGGATAATGAGAAAAATACTGTTACAAATTGTTTACACTAGATACAAAGAATCTGCAGTCCATATAACATCAGGACAATATTCAGAAGCAGTTTAACATTTCAAAGACAACTCTCCCAAGTCAAACCTCCTACGGAAGAGAATAGGACCAAGGGCCATGTTTATTCCATCCTATAAAATTGTAGCAGAGAATATAAAGGGAAACATGACACTTCTTGAAAGTAAGGTCATAAGAATATCAAAAATCAGTAGTCAGAAGAGAAACAATAAAATCAAGCATAGCTGATCACATATGGAAAGAAAAGCCCTTGTGTCAGAATAATAGGGAAAATAAAACTTAAGGAATCAGTAAATGTGTTAGGCCAAAATGACTTCCTAAGGAGGCCCAGTATACAATACAATCTGGAAACCAGTAATTAGGAAGGAAAGTGGAGATAACTTGAGAAATAAAAATTAAGATCAAAGCACACCAGTTAGAAAATCAAGACATTAGGTTTATAAGTCCAGTCTGAATTGTCTACCAAGACACATGGCTGAGAGAATTAAGATGTCAAGTCCCATATCCTTGCAGATTACCATTTTGAGGTTGTGAGTTCAATCCCTTGTCCTGCACCCAATAGCTGTGAAGAAGACAAAATGTGATCGATGTGAAATACCCACCAAAGCATGGACAGCAAAATGAGTTTACCTCTGTAATTCAAATAAAGAGTTAAGTTCAGAATTACTGAGTACGACAAAAGGCACCGGAAAAAGGCTAGTGAGTACAGCGGTTGAAACATGATGAGTAGAGCGACCAAGATGAGTATAACATTCTGCAAGGTCTAGAGAATAATAATATCATAAATTTACATTCATCAGCTCTGTGCAGACACTGGATCCCGTCAAGAAGACTTGACAAGGGTGATGACCGATAGGGATGAATGGTGAGAGAATATCAAGAGAATTTGAGCTGTTGGTACACCTTGAGGATAAAGATGATGAACAGTGTCACTAGATCTTATAGTGTCACAGAATGACTTGGGGTTCTCTGGGAACTCTGAATTGATGAAAATGTAAGGGGAGTAGTTTGTCTTTTAGTTGGGTTCCAAAGTTGACAGTGTTAACAGAGGCTAACAAGATGGAACATCAGATCAGTCAGCATATGCTACAGCCCTGACTGATAGGGTAATGTTTATTAAGAATTATCATTGTTATGATTTACTTAAAACTATGTAACTGTGTGCAAACAAATGATTTAGATAGATAGAATAGATAGGAATGATTACTTGAAACCTATAATTATTTGTATGATATTTGTTGCTGCCTCCCACCAGACAAGACTTGACACCAGGTCAAAAACCCAAAGGCCAATTAAAATGGGGATAAAGGGGAGGGGAAGGTCGGGAATGAGCCGAGACTCGAACCCTGCTGGTCATTGACCCTATAAGTGCAATGTGGGTCTAATGAGTCAAGCAGTATCACAGACCTAAATCTAGATCCGGGCATGTATACCAGAACATAGCTTGAACTAGACCGTGAGGTCTAGCGCTATACAAGGGGTGCATAGAAGTCAAAAAAGCAGCTCACCCACCCGAATCTGCCATTGATTTTGATACCTCTCCCGACACGAATGCCAGACGGCCCTGCAAAATATTTGTATTAGGTAGGAATGATTACTTGAAATTGTATAATTATTTGTATTAGGAATGATTACTGGAAACAGTATAATTATTTGTATTAGGTAGGAATGATTACTTGAAACCGTATGATTATTTGTATTAGGTAGGAATGATTACTTGAAACCGTATAATTATTTGTATTAGGTAGGAATGATTACTTGAAACCGTATGATTATTTGTATTAGGTAGGAATGATTACTTGAAACCGTATAATTATTTGTATTAGGTAGGAATGATTACTTGAAACCGTATAATTATTTGTATTAGGTAGGAGTGATTACTTGAAACCGTATAATTATTTGTATTAGGTAGGAATGATTACTTGAAAACATAATTATTTGTATTAGGTAGGAATGATTACTTGAAACCGTATAATTATTTGTATTAGGTAGGAATGATTACTTGAAACCGTATAATTATTTGTATTAGGTAGGAATGATTACTTGAAACCGTATAATTATTTGTATTAGGTAGGAATACTTAGTATCATGGGTAAATTGTGTGCGAAAAACCTCTAAAGAAACAACTGCACAAAAAATCTAAATATGAATGTACCATGAATGCAATTCCCTCACCAATAGACATAAACTCTTTTACAAACCAATAATAATCCTGGCAGAAATAAAATCAGTGTTATTGTTGTATAATTGGAATATTCTTTGTTTTGTTTTTTCGTGGCCCCACTTCCAATTACTCATAAATGTAACACCTTTGACAAGCACAGAAAATACTATGTTAGTGAAGAAATCATTTGATGAATTCAACCTATCAAGATTACAACAGAGCAGACACTTGAGTGCTCTGTATAGTTGATAGCCTTGTAGGAATACAATAATTATCTCCCTTAGTTAATTTGCATGTTCAAGAGAGTCCCTGTAGTAAATCACACAGCCGTTTCAGAGGACCATTCATATTTACCCAACCCTTCCGCTCAGGCAGGATAAGACACAAGGGCAGTTTTTAAGTGGAGTTTAACAGGTTTGAATTCAGAGTTTTCCTTCTCCTAGACTAGTTGCTTCACCAAGGCTGAAGAACCTACTATTTACCCATAGCTGGAGGGAGAATAATTGGATTCATACCTTTCCCAAGGGTATTAGTGCTATGTGAAATGCAATCAGCTTCGTCCAGGATTTGAACTTGTGTCGCCGTGTCCATTTCCTACGACGATAACCATTACACCACAGGCACCTCCAATCTCAGAGGACCATTCTCAACTTCTTTTTTTCTTCTGTTCTTTGAACTATATATTATATTATATTATATTATATTATATTTTATTTACCAACCCCTCCGCTCGGGCAGGATATGACACAAGGTCAATTTTTTTAAGCAGAGTTTAACAGGTTTGAATTCAGAGTTTTCCTTCTCCTAGACTAGTTGCCTCACCAGATGTTTCTGACCCTGCCAGGGAACAGTCACATGTCTATCTTTTACTTACCTTTATCAGCTAAGCCTTTTGCTACATTGTACTCCTTTCACATACTGCTTGATTATGAAACAATATGAGTAGTTTTGGCTGTTAGGACACATTTGTGCATTTTTTCTTTAACTACCAATTGTATGTATATTGTATGTGTTAAACGTTCTTCTATGTGGAAATGAATTTATCATGTCTCTCCTCCTGTTGTGCACAGTGTTGGTATATTACAGATCTACTGATAATATTATTGGTTCTTGATGTGTGCAAACTTGACAAAATATCTTCCCTACAAACAAGCATTCAAATAATGTTATGCATCATCTGGCACAGAATTCAAACTTCTGCTCCCAAAAGATGTTCAAATATTATTCTAAAAAGGTAAAATTCTATCCATGCATCTATTCAAGTTCACTGGGAACAAAAATTTTCAAGAAATTTTTTTGTGATTTGAATTTAACCTTGAAACTCACTGCAGTTTTTTTTACTTATTGACAAAAAACAAAACAAAACATTATCTTAAATTTTATAAAAGGGGTTCACTTTCCATTTTAATTCATGTAGAAGGATAACTGATTCCCAGAACAGTTAGCGTTAGAAAAAATAAATAAATAACCATAGGTTGAATATCTTCTTTTTTTGTTTTTACTTCATAGAGGGAGGGAGGGAGGTTCCTTTTTTTTTAAATACTTATTCCAGAAATGAGCTGGTTTTATGGCATATCAACCATTGAAGGTTATTTAATACCAAATGCTCTTTGTACATATATATTAAATATATAGAATTTGATTTGGTGTGGTTTTATGGCATATCAACCATTGTAGGTTATTTAACAGCAAATCCGGGTTTTTTTGTTTTACATATAAACAGTTCTATTTCAAACAATTCAGTTTAGCATAAATACATGGTTTGAATGTCAACATTTCTATTTCAAGCTATTCAGTTTAGTCAACAAAGTTAAATAGTTCCAAGTATGCTATCACTAACAATTCAATTAAATATCAGTCATTTATTCATGCAATTAAACGTCAAAACAGTTCTATTTCAAACAATTCAGTTTAGCATAAGCATACAGTTTAGTTCTATTCGACCCATAGACAGGACCCTATCAGGTGCTACTACTCCGGGTCAGAGTGGACCTGGGGCAATGGCAATAAAGGAATACTCCGCATTCCCCAAAGATCCAGTATTGGTGAAGCCTCACCATCAGATTATTAAATGTCATACCAAGACACTCATTTGAGGAGTTTTTACCCCTCTGCAGAGATGCAGTTGGTGTATTCTGCAACCCCCCCTGAATATTTCACTAGCAAAATACTAAAAAAAAAAAAACAAAAAAAAATAAAAAAAATCTGATAATTCTAAAGACCAAATATAATGGAAATTTAAGAATTTATTGATCATAATGTGTTCATGTAACTATAGACTCTTTTATTCCTAGAAGCACATCAGAAGGTGCAATAATGCACATGGATGTATCTGAGTCTGTTTAGAATAGCACACCTGCCAAATAGGAGAACACACAAACAGAACATAAAATCAAAAAGGGACTGACCAGTAGATTAATTCCACTCCTGTTTCTTAATCGCTCTAACATATAATATGTTCACACCCTCTGCTCACGCCTAGGAACGAATGAGTTCCACTTTGTTTTTTTAATTTTATTTTTATGTTTTTTATTTTTGTTTTATTCTTATCTCTATCCTTGTTTTCTGATTTTTAATTTATTTTTAATTTCTTTAATTTTCCTATTTATCTTCTGAATACGAACTGTAACTCCTCATTCGCATCATATCTCTGGGACAATACAGAGCATGTAAAGAGTCATCCGACGAGACGGAGAATATACCAACAATATTCTCCGCTGAAATAAATTTATTATGACGGCTTAACCGAGTTTGAGTCTCCATTTAATTGCACTATATATATATATATATATATATATATATATACATATATTTAAAAGCAAATGCCATAATCTCCAACAGCAAAGACGTCCTTACACAGTAGTAATTTGCTAAAACAAAAGTTACATCACTTTTGTAATAGATTCTCCCCTGATGATGGCCCAAAGTCGGGCAGAAAGTACTAGGGATACATACAACTATGGACAATACTTAAATCAATTCCCCCCGAATACGATAAAAGTAATACGGGAATTCAAACGGACCCAGAAGAAAATATGTAGGCATAAAATGTCTATTATGTTTAATGAAATTTGCATATATATATATATATATATATATATATATATATATATATGGACATGTAAAGTCTTCCTGAAGAGCTAAAAGGGGCTTACTGAATATCCGATAATGGCCATCAATATTGGACTTCTTCCATCAACTATGGGTTGCAGCGATCTCCACAGTTGTCAAAAGCCCGGTCAAATGCCCACGTTGAGTCTGATCTCAAATGACCAGAAATCTGCTGCAGGAGTTGATACATCATGGCTAACAGCAGTTTTGACAGTTATATAAGAGACAACAATTCTTTTAAACTTCATCAAAATTATTTATATAACAGAAAAAGAAAACAAAAAATACAAATGTTCATCTTAAAACTGAACGAGTGATGGATATCTAGTGTTTTTCGGCTGGAACACAATCAGGGGTTCAAAAATATATCTCAGGCAATTCTTAGCACATTTCTCAGCCAAAATTTCCATCTAAATGATTATTTTCTCCGAGTTCTTCAGTGGACTTGACTGAAGTCAGCTGGTCTGTTTGGCCCTTGTCTGTTCTGACTGATATCCTCTGCTAAAGCCCCCAAATCCTGAGTTTAAATATTTCACCTGGAACTGGGTTGTGTCTCGTTGGCATAAACTATTTTTTTGTTTCAACTGGGATTTTCCAATTTTGGGCAATGGTCCAACCCACCCATCAACTCCAAATTTCGTTCTTCAGCACCTGACTTCCACTCATAGCTGCCACCTCCTGTTCTCACTCCTACCTCCTTAGAATCAAGCTGCTACTACTCCCTTTTGGGTGCTATCTGATCAGGCTAGCAATTCCCCTCCCTCAAAACCACACAAGAAATTTTTAACTAAAAATTCAAAAGCCTTAAAAAAAAAAAAAAATCTTTATTGAATTTTACCTTTACTTTTTTGTGTGAACTCCATTTATGGGAAAAATCACTTCCTCTGGAATAATTATCATCAGATATGTCTGCATAGTTCTGTTTTTAAGGATAACTTCAATTTCACTACAAAAAAAGGATAAGATACCATTTTGACTGACTCATCAAAATTCAATTCAAGTGGTTTTATGTCCCAGGCTTACTCGTTGACCAAAACAAATTTCTATATCCTCTTCAGTCACACATAACATCACTGGTGGCTTAAGAAAAAAAATTCTCCGCTGATGGCCTAAACTTAAGATGGTTTTCCTATCAGGTCATGGCTAATAATGTCACATATTAAAATTTTGTCTCATTTCATTCTCACTTGTTAACTTTTTGATCATCATGTTGCACCATCAGCATGGATATCTCTGACACTCTCTCGCCACCTCTCCCTATCGCCCATTGCTTCCGGCAAGTCTTCAGGGCTACATCCCGTATTGACACAGAGCTGCTGTATGTAGGTTCAAGCTGGTCGTCCTGCCTTTGCTCGGCCATGTGAAGGGATCCACAGTACATCACTTTATTGCTTTTACGTACATTTTCATATTAACATTATCTTTCAATTTTACATGTTGAATAAAATTTTTCAATTTAAAAACTCAGAAATGAAATTTATTAGTCAGATTGAAAACATTTGAGGGATGCTTTTTTCTACATAGATGAAATAGTGTTACTGTGATACACTGATCCAATTAGTTCAGTTTTTTTCTTTTTGGTTATTAACTAAGCTTTAGTTAGTCTGATATGAATGTGGTTTGCAGTACCTACTGTTACTAAGCAGTTAACTATTTAAATATTTATTTATGTTTATTAAACTTTGGATAATGTATTCTTTCTTGAACTAATATTTATGGAAGGTTTAATAAATAAAAATGGTGGCTTATATAATGTGATATTTTAGTACTAAATAGATTTTAGCCTTTAATATAATTTTCCTAAGTCTAAAACTCTTTCAAGTTGTATTTTCTTAAATTCCATTTTCATCATACATGTGAAAGCACGTGCAATACCCTGCCCTCATCAGCCGCCAACCAGGGGTGATAACACAGTTTTGGTAGCTTAAGGCACTACCATGCAGCTTTTGCCACTGGACAGAAAGTATTTTCATTATCCAAAAAAGTTCTTGATCCAACCAAGAATAATTTAGTTATACGAGGATCATTAAATAAGTTTCCAGACTTTTTTTTTGTATGGGCACTTTTGTTGATAGTACACACATGAAACTCTAGTCCCCTTTGAAGTAATCTCCTCTGAATGCAATGCACTTGTACTGTTCCAACAACTTCTGGAAGGCCCCATGGAAGTCCTCTTGTGTGAGCGTGTCAATGACCTTCATCACAGCCTCTTTCATCTCAATTGTCTCATAACGACAGCCTCTGAGCTTAGGGAATAACCAAAAGTCACAGGGAACAAGGTCTGGGCTATAGGGAGGCTGAGGAACTGTCTTGATGCCCATCTTGGTCAAATAGTCTGTGACAAGGATGGAGTTGTGGACTGGTGTATTGTCCTAGTGGAAATACCACTGACCTGATTTGAAGAGGGCTGGCCTCTTCCGACGAAATCTCTTCCTGAACTCCCTTAAAACCTCAACATAGTAACCCTAACTGTTTGGCCAATCAACTCTGGTCTATTGACTTCCTTACTCTTCCCACACCTCGCATCATCCCTCACAGACTCTCTGCCTTCCTTGAATCTCTTATGCCACTCAAAAACTGATGCTCGAAAAGCAGTCTGAAGCATTCCATACGATTCAGTGGCATTTTTTCCAAGTTTAAAACACAATTTTATTGCATATCGTTCTTCTAAAGTGTGCTCACGTCCAGATCGTATTTTTGAAATTCACCAGCTGTGACAATCAGACTTTAGTAGGGTGTATTCCAATTGTTGCTGTAGCTGTTCATTTGAACCTGAAATCATAATCAGTCATCTCATAAGACGTATAGCAATAACATAGTGGATTTTCAAGAGTCTACGACAATTTTAAATGCCGGTACAAAAAAGTCTGGAAACCTATTGAATGCACCACATATAAAGCATATTCTATTCCATTTATCTCACAATTGAAAAGAATTGGCTCCTCATTTCTCTAGGTTTTTACCTAGTATAAAAAAAAATTCCTTTCTTGGTTGGGCCAAATATTTTCAGTATCTTCTTGTATTATTCAGACTTATCCTCATCCTTGCTAAGTTTTGCTCATGTATTCTTTCGTTTTCCTCAGTTGTGTTATAACTTTAGAATCTAAAGTTACTTCTTGTAATGATTTCATTCCATCTCTTCAATGACCTTAGAGAAATAAATAAATAATAAGAATCAAGATTCTATTTAAGGAAGCCTTTACTACCTCATAGAAAAGAACCAGTTGTTTGCTTATCCTATTCATCAGACAATCTTCCATCTAATCTATTGTAAGTAACACAAAAATACACATTTCTGAAACATTATTCTATGCTGGCTAAAAAGAACAGGATTTTTAACAAAGGCTGGTTTTTCTATGCTGGCTAAAAAGAACAGGATTTTTAACAAAGGCTGTTTTTTCTATGCTGGCTAAAAAAGAACAGGATTTTTAACAAAGGCTGGTTTTTCTATGCTGGCTAAAAAAGAACAGGATTTTTAACAAAGGCTGGTTTTTCTACGCTGGCTAAAAAAGAACAGGATTTTTAACAAAGGCTGGTTTTTCTATGCTGGCTAAAAAAGAACAGGATTTTTAACAAAGGCTGGTTTTTCTATGCTGGCTAAAAAAGAACAGGATTTTTAACAAAGGCTTGTTTTTCTATGCTGGCTAAAAAAGATCAGGATTTTTAACAAAGACTGGTTTTTCTATGCTGGCTAAAAAGAACAGGATTTTTAACAAAGGCTGGTTTTTCTATGCTGGCTAAAAAGAACAGGATTTTTAACAAAGGCTGGTTTTTTGGAGAAGACTTTTGTCAATTGAAAATGAGTTAAATTATTTCTTAAGAGGAACAGTCTATCATTTTCATAGACACAACAAGATCAGCAGACATATGTTAAAAATCTATTCAACTTACTTCATTTTTCAACCTTTGCTGTCAATAATGGTAACTATTACTATAGAAAGGAATCCACAGAACAGAAAAGAGATTAAATTTTTTTTTCTCAAAATATCATTTATGTCAATGTTGTCTTTTTCACAGAAGAGCGACACAGATAGATTTAAACAAACTTGAAGAACTTACCTTTAAACCTTAGTAATGTTTAATCAAATATCAATAATTATTTGAGCAAAATGATAATTCTTTTGAAGTGTGGAAAATTGTGTACAATTGTCTTGCAGCAACATGGCTTCCAGTCATATCTTTGTTACAGATCCCTTGGGTCTAAGTATGCCTACCAAATTTGGTAGCTCTACAAACAAAAATATTTGGCTTTCTATAGAAGACAAACTCTTATATATAAAAACGAATAAGTCCACTAAAAGATTTGTATTTTTTTAGGAAATAAATAATTCTTTAAAAAAGTACAAATCTCTTAGTGGACCAATTCATTTTGAAATATTTACTTTTTTCCTCCATTTGGACCAACAAAGAAAAGAAAAAAAAAGAAAAGTAGTCCGCTATGCATTAATGTGGTAATTTACTACAAGGTTTGCTCAGATGTGGCACAAGGCCATATAAATGAGGCACCCAATGAGAATTGAACTCACTTGTGAAGGTTTGCTAGTTTGTACAGAATTCTGAATAATTGATTCAGTGTATATTTGTATTTAACAAGTGTTCTCCAATGGCAGACACACACACAGTATATATATATATATAATCTCCAATTTTTTTCAATACTCAGGTTTTATAAGGACTTTTATTTAGTTTTAGTTATTTTATGTACTTAGGAACTTTTAGTAGGGAAAAACAAGCTCCTAAAATTTGTTTGAATATCTTCCAGCATTTTATGTCTGCGTTATGCATTGGGGGGGGGGGGTGAAACGTAAGGGATGAATGCAAGTGTTACTGACAGAACAGAGTTATTCATGTTATTATATGTAATAAATTTACACACGCACAAAAAAAAAAAAAAAAAAAAAAAAAATCTTATCTTGTTAATCACTTAAAAATATAGAGATACAAATACATCAACCATTTGGTCAAATCCCCAAAGTTTTAAAGCGGAAACAAAAGAACTGGACAAGTAATCTATTTTATCCCTTCTAGGATATCAGTCTTTTTAGGTTATTTATCTTGTCATGTAAAGAAAAAAAAAAAAAAAAAAAAAAAAAAAAAAAAATTCAAAGCTTCTTTGCAAAGTCATTCCATGATTATTTTGTGGAAGTTTAATTCATCCCCCCCCCCTGTATTTTTAGCCAAAAAATAGAAGAAAAAAAAAAAGAGAAAAAAGTCCACTATTCATCAATGTAGTAATTTACTAAGCGGTTTGGTCAGATGTGCCACTAGGTGTATGAATGGGGCACCCAATGAGAATTGAACTCATTTGTGAAGGTTTGCTAGTCTAGCTTGCTAATCATTACACCACCAGAGGTGCCCCCGATGCATTAATGTATTAGGTTGATGCAAAAGGAATTGCTGTTTTTGTTATTTCAATAATTTAATGCATATTTTGGCATAATGGTTAGAGTGTTTGCCAATGATCCGGGAGACATGGGTTTAATCTCATGTCAAGTCATACCAAACACAAAAAAAAAAAAAAAAAGGTACTTGATACCTCCTTGCTCCACACTCAGCATTAAAAGGTATGGATCATGTGTAAGTGGAGCAATCCAGAGAAAGGAGTAGCACTCTCCTCTATAGCTATTGAAAAGGAAGCTTTCAGTTTGCCTTCAACGACGATCAACCAACTTATGTATTCATGTAAGCCACATAAAGATTGGTCAATGGTTTCTCTGTTTAATGGTATATCAACCTTTGTTGGTTATTTAATGCCAAATCCATCCTTGTAAAAGAAAAGTAGGAGTACTATTTAACTTATAGCTGAGGAGATATGAGTGTTCAAAGATATTACTCCAAAAGTGAAATGTATTAGCGTGACTAGAATTTGAACTTGCTTAATATGTCACAGCCCAGGACATAAGCCCCTACACTACAAGGATTCCTCCTCAAAAAGGTGATATTTATCCGTGCCTCCCACCAGACAGGATTTGACTCGAGGTCTTTTTTATAGTGGGGATGGGGAGGTCGAGCATGAGCTAAAACTCGTATCCTGCAGGACTATGCTCAACCAAAAGGTGTTTTTATTATATATTACTTGTAATGAACAATCCCTAACTTTTGGCTATGCTAACCAACAAAAATATTTCTTTAACCTCCAATGACATACAGAGAAAACAGTTAAACACTTATAATTTCAAGTTTACTGAAATACAAACAAAATCAATGCAATACAGTAGATAAACAATGTAGTCTAGACCTTGATGTAACTTATTGTGTTTACATGGATATTCTAACCATACTAAAACCCTCACCAATCATTGGTTGGTTGGTTTTTATGGCATATCAACCTTTGTAGGTTATTTAACGCCAAATCCATTTTTATGCAAAGTCAGTTCTATTTCAAATAGCTCAGTTTAGCATGAGTACACAGTTTAATTGTCAAAAACATTTCTATTTCAAGCTATTCAGTTTAGTCAAATATTTCTAATTCAATTTAGTATAAGTATAGATTTTGCTTACATGATTAAATGTCAAAATAGTTCTATATTAAACAATTCAGTTTAGTGTAAGTAGAGTTTCAATGTCAAAAACTGTTTCATTTCAAACAATTCAGTTTAGCATAAGTATGCAGTTTAGTTCTATTTAACCCATAGATAGGGCCCTATCAGTTGCTACCATTCTGGGCCAGAGTGGACTTGGGAGCAATAGCATTCCCTAAAGCTCCAGCATCATTGGAACCTCACCATCAGATTGCTTAGTGTGATATCCAGGACACTTGTTGGGGGTAGGGGTCTTACCCATCTGCAGAGAAGCAGTCGTTGCATTCTCCAGCTCCAGCTGACTGGGCAACCCTCACCAATGATACACAATAGTATTAAGAATATAATAAAGTAAAAACATTATTTTAGCCAATACCTAAACAAAGGGTATTAGTCATGTGGGAAAATTCAATTGAAGTTACAGTTGTTTGATCCAGAAGCAAGGTAAACATTTCAAAAGCATATGTATTAAATGAACCCCCTCTTTTTTTTGGGGGGGAGGATAAGTTGTTTATTACATGTGTATATGCATGAATTTCATTTTGATTTATGCTAATTATTTTCTTTTTACGGTTTATTTTAAGCTGTCAATTTAGATATGAAAATTAAGGTAATTTTCTTGAAAGACTTTAAAAATTAAATTGCACAAAAGTGGAAACTGGTCACAATAGCTAGGGGGCTGTCAATGAATTTACAATGGAACATTGTTACAGCATTTTTGGAACCAGAAACAATAGCTATGAAGATGAAGGTTGCAGCAGACATCCCCTTCTGATTGATTGCAACCAATTAAAAAAAAAATTAAAAGATTGCAGAATAAAACATTAATGTTTGCAACAAAATGGGGAGGAGGAGGAAGAAGAAGGGTAATGAAAAAAACAAAACAAAAAAAAAAAAAACAAACCCAACTTTAAAAGCTTTAACAAATGCTGCAAAACAAAAACAAATCGTTTTTCATCACATTGTAATGTGATGAAAAAATGAGTTGTATCTAATAATTGATAGCATTTAGATGAGTGGATAGACTGAGGCAAATTATCAAAATTCTTTCCCCAAACTAAAGCTGCATCAAAAGATGAGAGTCACTGTTTCGTGGATAGAAAATGGAATCATTTATGATAAATGCTTGAATTCTAGTGAAAGTATTGCCAGGAAATTGACAAAATTCATCTGATGTTGCAATGTTTACAACATTTAACATGGGTCAATAGAAAAGGACCTGGCAGCTTATCTTACAATTTCAGAAATAGAATGAACTGAACAACAAAACCACCATCCACAGCTGGTTTACTCACCAGACTTGTCTGACCAATTTTCCAAGTATTTTAACAACTTCATACAAGAGATTTTCAACAACCAATCAACAACAGCAGATGAAAATGCCTTTGAAGAACTCATCAATTGAAAGACTAGAATTCTACACAAGATTAAAAAGACTTTTTCGTTGGCTGATATGTATTTATCTAACCCCTCTGCCACAAGCAGGATGTGACACAAGGTCAATAGGTTTGAATTAAGTTTTCCTTCTCTGAGACTGGTTACCACACCAAGAGCTCAGTCTACCCTGACTGTTTACTCATAGATTGAGAGAGAGCAGAGTTAGATTCATACTTTTCCCAAGGGTATTAATGCTATATGAAATGCAAACAGCCTGGTCCAGGATTTGAACTCAAGTCACTGTGTCCATTTCCTATGAATGCCTCCATGTTGGCTCTTGCAGATTCATCATGGTTCTGATTTTAATTAATAAAATTTATTCTGAGATATATAGCTTTAAAGTTGAGGGGGAAAAAAAGCAATTATTATTATTTTTTTTTTTTTGCATCAACCTAATAAATACAATAGATTTTACAATCAGAATCTAGATATTAACATATCTCCATTGCAGAATGTTGAAACTTTTTCTCTCTTTTACACATGAAATAGACATTAAAAAATCCTTGCTTGAAAATAACAAAGTGTTTTCTATTCATACCCCTTTTGTATTAAGAAAAGTGGGGGAGGAGTATTTAGATAGCATATATACTCATATATATCATGCGACTTTCTGAGAGCTTTTGTCGCTAGGAATTGTAGGCCAACTGATTACACACAAAGTCCATATCTTGTGTATGTGACTTCCTAATGTGAGGTTAAAATCTTATAAAAGTCTTATAAAGTGGCATGATACATAAGTATGTTTAGAAGAAGTATTTCGAGGCTTAGAAAAAAAAAAAACCAAACATTCACATATGACATATACTTGTATAGGAGGTGCCCGTGGTGTAATGGTTATCGTCGTAGGAAATGGACACGGCGACACAAGTTCAAATCCTGGATGAGACTGATTGCATTTCACATAGCACTAATACTCTTGGTATTAGTGCTATGAAAGGTATGAATCCAATTATTCTCCCTCCAGCTAGGGGTAAATAGTAGGGCAGACTAGGTTCTTCAGCTTTGGTAAGGCAACTAGTCTAGGAGAAGGAAAACTCTGAATTCAAACCTGTTAAACTCTGCTTAAAAATTGACCTTGTGTCATATCCTGCCCGAGTGAAGGGGTTGGTAAATATATATACTTGTGTATAAGTAAGCCCTTGATTTTTGATCACAAAACCCAGTCATTTCTGAAGCAAAAAGGGTTGCTTGCTTCCAAAATTATTCCTCAGCCATAGATAATCACTGTTATTCGCATCTACAAATTAGTTCTTGAATATTTAACCTATACACAAATATACATGTTATTTCATTGGTTTGAATTATAAATTTCATTTGCTAAAAAGTTACATCCCGATCCTGAGAGATTTAAAACAGACATCTTTATTTCTTTGTGGAACTGAAAATAAAAAAATATGAGACCCGTTAAACACAAAACAAATTAAATCTCAGTGTTTGATTTTTTTTTGTTGTTTATTCTAGATTTCTTTTTTGTAAATGTTTCTGCCTTTCTTTCGTGAGATATAAGCAATACTCCCTCAAATTTAAACAAACAATTTTGACTGCACTGTTTAACATGTGTATTTTGCCTGTATACGTTGTATAGATGTACTTGTATTAATCCATTGTGTGCAAATCCAGCTACAGTCGATTCAGTAGTTTCAATTCCTTCATTTTGACGCTGGTTTTGTTTGATTTGTATTCTATTATTCATTCATAAGTTTCTATTCATTCATCCAACAAAGTATATTAGTAGTAGTAGTAGTAGTAGTAGTAGTAGTAGCATGTATGTACCTGTTTACTAATTTTAAGTTGTGTTTGTCTGAAATATTAGATTTTTTTTTTCTTTTAGTGTACGGGTGGTAAATACACTTGTACTAAAAGAAATTTCTTTAAGTGGGAAAAAAATATAACAAAAGTTTTTAAAAAGAAAAAGAAAAAAAAAAGTACGTCAATTGAAAGCTCGACTTCTGTATTTTCTTTAGGTTTGTTTTGGGGGGGTGTTTTATTTATGCATTCTTGGCACGCATGGCCGCTCTCTTGACGGTGACGGCTTGGAAACCAGATTTGATGCTGGCCACAGAGCGGCGAGAACCACACGTCTCACACTGCAAGAAGAAAAGTCTTGTGTCTTTCTGGAGAAGTGTATCAGGTGACCGACAGGTGTGACACGTAACATATTCTTCTGCAATGGACAAAAGATAAAAAGGTTAAGAACTGGATATAAAACGATACAAATCTGATTAAATAATCTTTCAGTTCTGAAATCAAATATTTTTATTATCAATTTTTAATTAGTTTTCTTCATCTTATTTCTGTTGCTTTTCATTACAACAAAGATCTACTTACCTCTCAACCAAGGAGGCATACTCAACATAATGGTCATGGGCATAGGAAATGGAATTGGCAAGCAGAGTTCAAATCCAGGATAAGGCTGTTTGTGTTTCACTTTGTACTAATGCCCTTTGGGGAAAGCACAAATTCATGTTTCCCCCCTCCCCCAGCTATGGGTAAATGATAGAGCAGACCAAGTTTTTTTTTAGCCTTGGTCAATAGGTAGTGTGTTCACCAATGGTCCAGAAGACTGGGGGTTCAATCCCAGCTTGAGTCATACCAAAGACTAAAAAAAAAGTACTTGATGCCACCTTGCTTAACCCTCAGCATTATAAGGTATGGATCAAGGGTAAGTGGAGCAATCCAGGGAAAGGAGCATTGCTCTCTCCTACACTTCAGTATAGTAGCTATTGAAAAGGGAGCCTTCAGGTGGCCCTTGACTATGTCCAACCAACTTACTTAGGCCACCACAGTCTTGAAGAAAGAAAACTTTGAATTCAAACCAGCTTTATTCTGCTCAAAAATTGACCTTGTGTCACATCCAGGTGATGGCTGAGGGGTGGGATAAATACATACTCCTCAACCATTTGAATAAATAGTGTGATATTGGAATAAAATATGTTTCAATGGGACAAGACTTTGCAAACCATATCATCAAGAGATTGTCTTACATGGACAACACTTTTTGAGCAGACATATCTCAAATATCTCCACCCGTCCCTTCTCGTTCTTTGTTATATTTGTTTGTTTACTCTCTAATTTTTACGGTTTTAAATTGTTAGAGATTTTTGGATTAAGTCTTTCTGGTTGATGTTATTCGTTAAGAGTTGGATCTGCTTGCAGGCCTGGGAAAGTTCGTATGGAAAACTGGTATTTGCCCATGCATCAAGTCCCCCCCCTCTCTCCATACTACTGTTGCTGTCCAAACTAAAGGACAAAATCAATCCAGTTTGGCACTTGTAGGTGTAGACAGAACAATGTTCAAGACAAGATTTGATGAGACTCAAGAACTCTAGTTTCTGGTTTGAATTTGGCACTCTTTTTTTCTAGACTGGTTGCCAAGATTTCTCTATTTTATTCACAGCTGAAAAAGAAGAGGCGGATTCATGCCTTTTCCAGGAGCATTAGGGTAAAGTGAAGGCCAACAATCTAGACGAGAATTTGAACCCGGTTCTCCAATTCAATTTCCCATACTCATAACCATTATGCCATGCGAATCTGCTAATTATTCTGATTCAGCCTAAAATATTGCGATAAAAAAGCAACAAAAGGGAAGAAAAAAAAAAAAAAAAAAAAAAATATCAGCATTACTGTAAAAAAAAAAAAAAAAAAAAAAAAAAAAATCTTACCCAACACTACACATTGTACAGAACTTGTTTTTGCAAAAGTGATCAAGAGAGGTCAATATTAAATCCACGAAATCTCAAACTTTGATATGGAGGTACAAAATTTAATGACCATTCACCTCCAAATAAATTAATTGAATATTGAATTACTAAACATAATTTAGCTGTGTTTAATATAATT
This sequence comes from Sepioteuthis lessoniana, assembly GCA_963585895.1. Classification (NCBI taxonomy): domain Eukaryota; kingdom Metazoa; phylum Mollusca; class Cephalopoda; order Myopsida; family Loliginidae; genus Sepioteuthis; species Sepioteuthis lessoniana. Next base: position 19,028,232 of record OY757915.1, on the reverse strand, counting down.
TACATGAGAAAATCAAGACTCTAAATGAAAATGCATTTTTAATTTTTGAATCATTTTTTAATGGAAAATATGCGTTTGGTGGGCACTGAGGAGATCACAAATATTAGACTGCACATTCTATGTTCAAAGAGTTTCTCTGTTTAAATAATAAATAATGCACATGGTAAAACCCAGATTTTACTATATACTAACCTGGAAAACCAAGCAAAAATCAGCTCAACAGTTGTACTAAGCTTGCAATATTTTGCTCCCCCCCAAACCTCCATAAATATCCAATCCCTTTAAATGTGTACATAGACTTTGCTTCAAGATCCAAAGTCATTTCAATAAATTCTTCTTTAAGAAAGGTGTCTAAATTTACAATTTCCACTTCAACATTGTTTGTTCATTTAAATGGCTTGTACGTTTTCAACAGGTTGCATGTAAATGACACATCACTAGTGGCCATCACATCTAATCAGGCATTCTGCTAAGTGTATGATATCTAGCAACTTGTGTACACGATCCAGCAATTTTTTGTTATAAAAGGAATTTATAAATGTAAACTAGTAAATTCACTCCACTATGGACTCCTATGCCTTTATTCACTCAGCTAAAATTTTATTTACCCCTACAGGTCTATATAGACCACTTTGAGAAGCCATGATTAAAAAAAAAACTTCCAATTATTTTTATTACCATATTTTAATTGGCTGTATTTTTTTTTGTTGTTTTTTAAACACACACACACACACACACACAATGTGTATCCGCATATATATATATATATATATATATATATATATATATATATATATATATATATATATATATAACTTTCTGATGAGACTAAATAGTAAACTTTATATATTGTAAACTTTCTTTTAGATTCAAGAAGTTTACTCTAAACACAGATAGAGAACAAGCAATGAGGGAACAATGACATTAAAATCATTGTTAAATAAAATCGATTTACACCTAATAATGTCAGATTGATTATTTTATGGTGTCTAATGGTTTTTTTGTTTATTTGGACCCCCTTTTTTTAGGTAATAAAGGAATTGATAGTTTATTGTTTACCAAAACAAGACAGTAAATGTCACATGGTATATACCTCTGTTGCTACAAGAAAAATAACAGAGGAAAGTGTCCACATTAATTGCTGTGGCACCTCTAGGATAAATCTTCAGGCAAGAAGGCCTGAGAATCATCAATTGGTGCAGTGAAAAAAAGAAAAAAAAAAAAACCCATTTAATATGACAAATAAGGTGATGAGTGTTTATCAAATTTAAGTATGTGGATAAATGTCATCAAAAGAGCTTTCTTAAAGGAAGTTCTTTACAATTGTAGTCTAACAATTGAGCCAATAAATAATTTTTTTTTTTAACCTGCTGTGGTCTCACACACACATGGCAAAAAAAAAAAAGCATTGTACTTACTAATATATTTCCTAACTACAGTTTCTATCTGTTTTTGTTGAAATCGTCCTTTGATGATCAGCTGGTTATTACCATCGATTGAGCCACTAAAAGATAGAAACACACATCATAATTATAATTAACATTTACAGTTTTCTGTTGTCAAAAAAGAGCATTCCTATGATACCTTTCATAAATTGAAATGGCATAAAGCAAAGAAACATCATTAATTTATTTCTAGAAAATCTTTTTGAACCTTCTAATACTGAAATTTTTTTAATGATTGACAGTGCTGCAATAATTACAGTAAAGTTTTAATTTCAAAAAAAGTTTGGAGATTTAGGGCAGATTTGACAGATTTTTTAAATGTTTATAAAAAACTGTAGTAACGTGTAAAATTAAGTAGTTAAACCTTTCATATAAGTTGTGGCAGATAATGAATCATAGGTCATTGTTTTGAGCCTGAGAATGCTCAAAGACACCTCCCCATATAAATTAATGCTAATCGGGTACAGAGAGAGAGAGAGAGAGAATTGTACTGATGTACGATTCTTTTTTTGTCAAAAGAAAGTTGCATAAAGTGAACTTTCAAAAAGCAGGAGATACATGTAATACTTGATAATAAACAAATAATATAAAGAAAGTAAAAGGGTTTAAACAAAATTTTTCAAGGCCTGAAAATAGAATCAGATGTATAAAATTGTTACGGTGATATACCCCATGATGTCACTGCATGGACTCTCAACACTATAAATAGTGACTGACTCGATAAACGAGTCAAGCAAGTCTAGTCAGTTACCGGTAATTGTTACTGTCGGTATTTCCGTAAATATATACTGCTGTAAACCTTACATCTCTTTGTGTTATTCATTTCTGCCCCTTCAAGGTACAACACTGGTGACGAGGAAACTAAAGGACTTACGAGGTCCTTATACCACACACAAGGCTTTATCAAACAGCGAAAAGAAAGTCTGGCACAACAGAAAATAGGATTTTCTACAAAAAAAAAAAAAAAAAAAAAAAAGAAAAAAAAGAAAAAAAAAAGAAAAAAGTATGTTTTGAAGGAGGGAGAAAGAAAAAATAAAATAAAAAAAAAAAAAGTCGACTTTATTCCTCACTTTTGCCCTCCAAGACATAAAAAAATTTTTTTTAAATAAGTTGAACAAAATTTAACATCCAGTTGAAAAATTTAAGTATGACTACATACTAAAAAGTATGCAAGCCTTTTGTATATTACAAAGACACATGGAGGAATTTAAAATGTTGGACATGATTAAGTATCGACAAGAACAACAGCTTTCATTACAAAAACAGCAAATGGAAAATCAGAAGAGAACAGAAGAATTAGGTATTGAAATTTCTCCAGAGGATTGAACAAATGCATTAAAAGATTACCACTACCCTCTCCAGAGTCCAGAAGAGATCTTTGCAAAACTCAGTGGCGGCTATGTATAAACACTCATAGGGGTTTGTACAAGTTTGAACGATTACTATTTGGGATCAAGGTCGCACCAGCTATCTTCCAACAAGTCATGGACACCATGCTTAGTGGACTGGAATTTGCGATAGTGTACCTGGATGACATTCTTATGAATAGTCAAAGCGCTGAGCAACACAAAGCACACGTATTAAGTTTTCAAGAGAATCCAGGACTATGGATTCAAGCTAAAAGAAGAAAAGTGTGATTTTTTTATAGAAAAAATAAAATATCTTGGCCAAATTATAGACAAAGATGGTAGAAGACCAGACCCAAAGTGAGCTAGTGCGATAAAAAACATGCTGGCACCTGAAAATGTGTCTTCACTTCAAAGTTTTCTTGGTCTAGCAAATTACTACAATGCGTTTGTGCTAACATGCACAGTTTGCGAGCTCCTCTAAATGAATTACTAAAAAAAGAAAAAGATTGGGTCTGGACAACTGAATGCCAAGAAGCATTTGAAAATATAAAAGTCCTTACATTGGGTTTATTCATTACACATTATAATCCAGACCTCAAAATCTTTGTGGCCAGTGATACTAGTTCGTACGGTATTGGAGCCTGCATATTACACAAAATGGAAGATGAATCACTAAAATCAAGGATACTGTTACATGCAGGAAAAAACTACTCTCAGATCGAGAAGGAAGTACTGGGAATTATTTTTGCAGTTACCAGATTCATCCATGGAAGATATTTTATTTTGCAGACAGACCATAAACCTCTACTTACAGTCTATGGTTAAATAAAAAAGGCTTACTAACTCATACTGCAAAGATGGGGGACCATTTTCCTTAATTATAATTTTAAAATGGAGTTTCACCCATCTTCAAAAATTAGTCATGCTGACGGATTGTTGAGACTTATCCCAAAACATACCTAACCCCTTGAAGATACAGTGATCGCCTCCCTATGAACAGAAGTAGAGGCAAAAAATACATTATGCAACACTGTTAGAGCGCTTCCTGTAACACTTGGTGAGATTAAAGAAAAGGCATTCGATGATGACTTTATAAAAGAAATAAAAAACAAAATAAAAGATAAAGACCGATAAATTTCAAATGCTTACTCAATCTGTAACGAAGTAGTTATGTACAGAGATCAAGTTTTTATACCTGCAGCATTGCAGAAAAAAAATACTAAAAGAATTTCATGTTGGCTATCCCAGAATATCGAGGATGAAAAGCCTTATGAGAAGCTATGTCTATTGGACAAATATGGACAGGGACATCGAGAATACAGTAAAAACCTGCAAAGGTTGTGTTTTGACAGCAAAGACACCTCCCCATAAAACCCAGCCCCTGGCCAAAAACTGAGTGACAGTGATCTAGGATCCACATCGACATTGCAGGTCCACAGGATGGTTTCTACTACCTGATTATAGAAGACAACTTTTCAAAATGGCCGGAAATTTTTAGATGCAAAAAGGCAACCATGAAGGTAGTAACCAGCTTTTTACATGAGTTATTCATCTGGTTTGGGGTCGTAGACTGCATTGTCTCAGATAATGGAAGTCAATTCATGTCCAGTGAATTCAAAGAATTCTGTCAAACATTCTCAGTGGAACATATCATAATAGCTCTGTATCATCCAAGAAGTAATGGTCAAGTGGAATGTTTCATTGATATCTTCAAGAGAGTTCTTAGGAAAGCAAGAGATATTCCTACCAATATAGCCATACAGCAATTTCTGCAGGTTTATAGAGTGACTCCTTATAAGAATGCTCCATCTGCCACGACGCAAGTATGTACAGTGATCAAGTTTTTGAGAAACTCTTACCAAACCAATCAAAACCTGGACAGTGACTAGAAAACAATTCAAAATTGGCGAAAAAGTTTTCTTCTGCATGTTTCAAGGAGACAGGTACAGTGGACAAACAGATTGAAAACATGATATACATAATTAAGGGGCCCAGGTCCACCCATAAAAGGCACCTGAACCAAATAAGGAAGTGATATTCAAATACCATAGAGAACAAACTTTGAGAGGAAGACCCAATGGATGTCATGTTTGACACGTTTGAGGTTCTGATAACACAAACGGCTCCAGAACAGAGAAGATCCAAAAGAAAAGGAGAAATAACAGATTTAACTGAGATAAACTCAAAGAAAAAAAAATACTGACTCCATATGGAGCAAGGCTAAAAAGGGAGGCGTTATGGTGATATACTCCATGACATCACTGGATCCTCCCTGACACTATAAATAGTGTCTGACTCGATAAACAAATCAAGCAAGTCTTGTCAGTTACTGGTAACCGTTACTGTCTGTATTTCTGTAAATATATACTGCTGTAAACCTTATGTCTCTTTGTGTTATTCATTTCTGGCCCTTCAAAGCCACAACACAAATGATGTTAAATTTTTGTAGGAAATGATATTTAATATTAACATTAATAAGGTGAATTTTGCTCCCCTCTCCCATTTTGGGCTGGGGTCCTAAACATACAGACCCTTTATCTATAGCTCTTTCATTAGAGATTTCTTTGTTTGATCTTTGCAAGCAGTTCTTCTCAGTAATGAAAATAAATAAACCTACATTATGCTCAAGACTTACATTTTCAATGTGTTGGATTCTAAAAGTAATATTTAAAGTTACAGACAAATACTAGGACGAGTCATGAGTTTTGCAATATTGTGGTATGCATATCACATTACTGAAGCAGTTTAAGCCATGGTAGGTACCCACTTTAATTGGTAGTATCATGGTAGTTAATGCACTGATACATTATACATTGTTTCAGTGTGTGATTTGAAATCTATACAAATGAATGTGTAACATAATCTAATTCAGGAACTAATACTTGACAAGTTTGAACAGGACCATAACACCACAGAAGTAACCAAAAACATTTGTTGTGCGAAAGGTGAAGATATGGTTGATCACAAGAACCTTAACAATCCAGGTAAGTTCAGGTAAGCTTTAAACTGCGGATTCTGAGGCCACGATCCAAGCCATGGAGGCAAATCTAGCGAGTAGCACTTAGAGAGCATCAGGTGAGCTTGGCATACCATAGTCCAGTGTGGTTTGTCATTTTTACAACCTCAGCAAAAGCATCTGGAAAAACCAATTTGTATTTCAAGTTGCTAAAATATTGCAAAACTTTTGACTCACCCAAGTAATTTATGTGATTTAAAGTCAAACATAAAATTCCTGGTTGCTGCAAGGCTGCTAAAAATCATCAACAAACTGACTAGCATCCAACAAGGGCAATAGAACTATTTAACATTAGTTGTAAATCTGACATTCAGTTAAAAAAAAAAAAAAAAAAAAAAAAAAGCAATTTTTTTACTTCTATTAGCGTTTGTATTAGTTCACCTAATCCCAATCTCAGCTATTTGTCATATACAAATTCATTTTGATAAATAAAGAATCTCTTTTTGTATCCTATTAGTTTTATTACAATCCCAATCCCAGCTATTTATTGTCATATACAAATTCATTTTGATAAATAAAGAATCTCTTTTTGTATCCTATTAGTTTTATTACAATCCCAATCCCAGCTATTTATTGTCATATACAAATTCATTTTGATAAATAAAGAATCTCTTTTTGTATCCTATTAGTTTTATTACAATCCCAATCCCAGCTATTTATTGTCATATACAAATTCATTTTGATAAATAAAGAATCTCTTTTTGTATCCTATTAGTTTTATTACAATCCCAATCCCAGCTATTTATTGTCATATACAAATTCATTTTGATAAATAAAGAATCTCTTTTTGTATCCTATTAGTTTTATTACAATCCCAATCCCAGCTATTTATTGTCATATACAAATTCATTTTGATAAATAAAAGATCTCTTTTGTATCCTATTAGCTTTATTATGATTTAGTACCATAACTGATAGAAATTGCTGGACTCCTCTTGCTACTTCACTTATGTGTATTTTTTTGTTCTTTAAGGCCCCTGTTTACCAAAACAAGACAATGAATGTCACATGGTATATGCCTCTGTTGCTACAAGAAAAATAACAGAGGAAAGTGTCCATGTTAATTGCTGTGGCACCTCTTGGATAAATCTTCAGGCAAGAAGGCCTGAGAATCATCAATTGGTGCAATGAAAGAAACAAACATTTAACAATATGACAAATAAGATAGACTAACAAGTGACCTAATGATCAACATATCATTTAAAAAAAAAACAAAAACAAAAAAAAACCTACTTTGGTCAGTGGAATCAAATGATTTAAGAGACATTCAAATCTCATGCACTTTACAATTACAGCTTGCTGTACCACATCAGGTACTTGTGGCATGACAGTTATCATCATAGGAAATGAACTCGACAACCTGAGTTCAAATCCCAGGTGAGGCTGTTTACATTTCATTTAGAAAATGATGAATCCAACGATTCTCCTCCAGCTATGAGTAAATAGTAGGGAAAATTGGGCTCTTTAACCTTAGTATGGCAGCCAGTCTAGGAAAAGCAAAACTGAATTCCTGAGAAATTTCATACATCAATGAGCGAAGCCAGCTTAACGCATATCGAATGAATGTTATCACACACACACACACACACACTACCCTCTCCAAGAAAAAACAAAGGACCACTCTCAAAAGCAGTCAGTCTAGAAATTATACATTATGTAACATCTACTTTCAATTTAACTTGAAAAATATTTACCAAAATTTACCACATACATGCATGAATTCTTACAAGATTCAATTTCTTCTCGGGTATAAGGAGGGCGTTATTTTGTTCATCTTCATAAAATTACAACTACCAACTTCATTATAGGAAACTTACCAAATACATTGTCAAAGCCATAAAAGACTGCTTTTAAAGTTTATGGATTTTATCAAAAGAATATATTAAGGAAAGTAATAATAAAAAAAGTTGCTTATAATATGGCAATACTTGTAACATTATTTGTAACATGGTGAGTGCCCAAACAAATCATGAAAGAGATTTGTTGGAGATATCCAAGTCAGATTTAGTTTAGCATTTGTCTGGTATGTCTATCAGTAAATATAAAACTGAAAGACACATGCAGACTGTGCAAACATTAAAATACTTTTAGGTTGAGATAGTTTCAAATTGGATAAGATGGTTAAATCTTTGTATACAAAAAAAAGAAAAAGAAAAAAAAGTTAGATATTTCAGCAAGAAGCCATATTTATTCTGTAGGTAAATAAGAACAACAGAGAAAAGAACCTCAATTTGATTTATATCAAATATTATTCTCAAATAAAAACTTATTTAAAGTAACAATTTTGAGACAATCTGATAATGTTAAATTTATATAAGTTGATAAATTAATTGTTGCCAAGCTTTGGAATCAAATACCCACCAAGAAACATTTTTTATTAAATGCGTACAAAAGTTCCAGCATTCACTCTTTTTTTGAATTAGAGACTGAATACACAGAATAAAGTATTTTTCTTTTATTTAAAAATGCTAGAAAATTTTATACAATCCCCTATGTAAATTTTAGAAAAATATTAAATCTATTTGCTTTACATTTTTAGGTTGAAATCATTTCAAACTGAATAAAAAGGTTGGATCTTTACAAAAAAGTTATTTGAGTAAAAAGCCATATTTATTCTGTAGATAAACATAACCTCAATCTGATTCGGTTTAGTTTAGTTTAGTTTTATGGCATATCAACCATTGTAGGTTATTCAATGTCAGATTCACTTTTGGACATATAAACAATTCTTTCAAAAAATTCAGTTTAGCACAAGTATGCAATTCAAATATCAATACAGTTCCACCTAAAAAAATTCAGTTTAGCATAAGCACAGTTTAGTTCTATTCAACCCATAGATAGGACCTTATCAGGTGCTACCACTTCAAGTCAGAGTAGACCTGGGAGTGATGGCAATGAAGAGGTACTCTGCATTCCCCAAAGCTCCAGCATTACTAGAGCCTCACCATCATATTGTTTAGTGTCATATGCAGGATACTTGTTGGGAGAGTCTTACCCCTCTGCAGAGAAGTAGTTGGTGTATTCTACAGCCCCAGCTTGCTGGGCAAATCAGTCCGATTTGTATTAAATATTAATTTTTAATAAAAACTATATCAATGTAATAATCATTTACACTATGTAATGTTAAATTTACAGAGCTGAGAAAGTTAATTGATGCCAAACTTATGAATCAAATATCCCCAAAGAAACAATTTTGCTAATGGTGTATAAAAATACCAGTAGTTATTTGTATTTTTTAAAATTAAAGACCAAACACACAAGAGAAAGCAATTTTTTTCTTCTTTTTAATCAAAAATGATGAAAAGTTTTGTACAAAATCACATATAATAAATTTTAGACAAGATTAAACCTATTTGCTCTGCAATAGTTCTAAGAAACAACATAACTTAAAAAAAAAAGAAGAAAAAAAAAAAAGCCAGAATCAATGCCATTTTCATAGATACCATATTATTTAGGCTCCAAGTTTTTAAACATTAAAAGCATTGAATTGTGTGAAGAAATAGGAATATAAATTTGTATCCCGTTTCTGCAAACAAAAAAAACATCTTGCAGACTTGATAAATAGATGCATTCTTGCTTGCTTCCAAGAGAGAAAAGATCCAGAAATTCAAGATTCTGGAAAAATGATGTGAGCTTGAAGCTTGAGTAAAAAACCTTATCCACTGAAGGTCATTTTTAACAAGCAACAGCACTGGCGTTTTTTCTATAGCACCGTTGCAGGCCCCTAACCACATAGGCAGAGAGAGGTTCAAGGAAGTGCAATTTTATATATATATATATATATATATATATATATATAAAAGAATGATTTTAGATGGTGAGAAAAATACTACTACAACTGATATATTATGAATGACACTACTACTATAACTTATATCTAATAAAAATACAACTACAATATATATATATATATATATATATATATATATATATATATATATATATATATATATATATATATATATATATATAAATTAGATATTAACTATTGTGTGTGTGTGTGTATACACACACACAGAGTAATTATTATTGTCTTTGGAAGAAAATTAGAGCCCAAAGTGTAAAGAGAGGCTGAGTTTTGTTGGTCTTTCACTTTATTACATGCAAATGCTGACCTGGCAGCACTCTTAACACTATTAGATACAACCTGAACCTCAATTTAACAAGACATTCTGGTAATAGACTTTTTATGCAATCAAACAAGTAGGAAATAAATGCCTTTTCTTGAATTTTAAACTTTTCTTCATATTTGCTGCCTCTATTTGACAAGCTTAAGCACACCACTCCACCACAATACTGGTTATATATAATACATCCACATCACTACATTAACAATCGTAAGTTAATTACAATAATTGATACTTTCACATGTAATATTCACTTAGGTTGATGTGTAATAAATTAATTTTTTAGGCAAAACCTTTTTGGAAAAATCGACATTAAAATCTGCTTTGAAAAGGATTCTGTGAGCTGAAGTTTGAGTTATAAACCTTATCCATTAAAAAAGGTTATTTCCACCAAACAACAACACTTGCATTTTTTTCTATAGCACTGTTGCAGGCCCCTAACCACATAGGCAGAGAGAGGTTCAAGGAAGTGCACAAGAAATCAATTTGAAAACGTCTTTGAAGAAGGAAAAGGCATGAAAAATCCTTAAACTATTATTTACTATGATCTCTATGGTAAAAGAAAAAAAAGTCATACTTTATGGCTAACCAAACTGTCATAAATCACAAACAATTGACTGAACCTTATCCACTTTGTAATATGATTAAGGATGATACTTAATTATATTAGGTATTTATCTTATTTGTATTAATGAATTCTAAGTTTGCTAGAAAACTGTATGTAAGTATAAGTTGTCACTAAGGTCATATGGTGCAATTGCCAATATGTGACAGGATATCAAGTTGACAGTTTGTTTTTGAAATCATTATTGAAGCTGGATGTATGGGAAAAGTAAACAAAGTTGATGTCATATCATCTGACTTAGGATAAGATTGATTTCAATCAAATAAAAGTCAATAACAAGGTTTTCTATGACTAGCTGATAAAATAATTAAAAAATATTATATAAGCAAAGTAATTTTTGAATTCATTTAGGAGGTCAGAATTTGGGCAGATCAGTTCATAGACCTGCCTGCACCCTGGGGGCAAGAAAACAGAACAAATTGGAGTTGGGTGTTTCTTTTATCTGCCACCCATGTATCTGATAGAAAATAAGAGATATACTGTTATTAGATAGATACCTAATAACATTATATTGCTTATTCTATCTCTCTCATGTTGCAGATGACAACTGCTATGATATGAAATGTTACAGTTGCCAATAAACTTTCATATTTTGAAGCAGCAAGCCTGCCTTGTATTTGAAGTGTGATGCCTATTAATATTCAAGATGGTACTGGATTGGCGAGGCAACATTGCTCTAGTCTATCTAGTCCTTCTAGAGTTGCATGCTTCCCATCTGGTGCAATGGTGTTACTGAGTTTATTTGGTCCTGTTTGGTCCTGTTATTCTGATTGGGTGACTCTATGTTACAATTTTATCAGCTGGAGCCAACCAATTTTTCATGATTCAAACACAGGCAGGAATATACCATAATAAACATGCCATCTAACACAGCAATCACATAAAAGAATCACGTTATATAAGATAAGTCAGTTCAGTCAAAGTGTTATGTGTTACCTCTCAGGGGACACAGCACTTCAATAACCACAAAATCAGTTGATTTTAACATATTACAAACTGAAAGTGAGGTTCAGCCTTTGTTTTTCTTTCTTCAAAAGCCAACATTCTACCTTGTTATTTCTTTTAAAAGAACTTTATTCAAGAATACAATACATTCCCACAAAACTTTGTTAACTAGACATTCAAATTAATGCTACAAGAGGGGCATTACCCAAATGTTATTACATCTATCAAAATAACCCTCAGGCATTTATACCAAACATACCTCCGATTTGTCTTTGGGGAAAATTATAAGTAGAAAAGTAAAAAGAGGATGAACTTTGTTAGCCTTTTGTTTATTGAACACACACACACAGATAAAATTAGTACTTCTTTAAAAAAATAATAATAGAAATGTTAATTTGAATGTTTGTAATACAAAGCCAATCATGTTATCTACTAACATACAACCAAAACCTTTATTTAACAATACATTCTGGTAAAAGACTTTTTATGCCAACGAACTAGAAATAAATATTTCTCAACTTTTAAACTTTTCTTCATATCCCCTGATTTAATTTTACAAACTACAAATCAAACATGAATGTTGTAACAATTAGAAATCTGAGAATGATTCTATCCAAAAGACTGAGAGGAATAGAAATTCAAGGAAGGATCAAAACCAACTAGACAACAAAACTAATAAAATCAGCTGGAGTATTGAGGATGGTTGTTGTCACTTGATCTCCAGTGAAAGCCAGCAAAAAGTTAGAAGTAAAATAATAAAATTAGAAAACAAAAAAACTATCAGATAGAAGACTTTGCTGTTCTGCCAAACCACAGAGAGAGAGAGAGAGAGAGAGAGAGGATAAAAAAAGAAAAAAAAGAAAAACTACGGGAAATGAAACTGATAGTGATATCAATCATAAGTCGGATTCTTAGGAACAAGCCTATGAAACTTGGAAAAGATACTGGTATAACTGGAGATGGATATGGTACAGATAATATGCAACTATGAAGAAATGGGATATAGATGTGTCTTGGTCAGGTTATTCAAAAACCTCAACTATTAATGAACAAGTTAATGCCATTCACTGTATGGTTCCGGATGACAGACATCTTACTGCCCAGCAAATAGATATGTCCATAGGTATTAGTTCTGGTTTGGTCAACAATGTCTTAACTGAGATCTTGGGGATGAACAAGCTGTCTGCAAGATAGGTCACAAGAATGCTAATGCCAGAGCACAAGCTGAAAAGGGCTGACATTTCCAGGACACTTCTGATTTGCTTCTACACTAACCCTAAGAATTTCCACTGCAGATCAATAACTCAAGATGAAACCTAGTTTCACTACTTCAAACTTGAATCAAAGATTTAAAGTAAATTCTGGAAACACTGGTTTTCCATCCTTAAAGAAATTCAATCAGACAGCATCTGTTGGTAAAGTGATGGTTTCTATTTGGAAGGGGGGGGGGAGATTCTGAAGGCATCATCATGATACACTACCAGGAAAAGGGATAATTATTAATGGACAGTCCTATGCATCAGAATTAAGACAACTGAAAGAAGCAAACAAGTTGAAATTCAGAGGTAAGCTAAGCTCCAGGATAATGCGCCTCTTCAGACTGCTCAGATTGCAGTGGCTTTGATTTGCTACTGCATCCCTTTTACTCAGTAGATTTAATTCCATCTGACTTCTTCCTGTTTCCTAAACTCAAATCCCAACTGTCTGGTTGTCATTTTGGAAACAATGAAGTCATATGCTCTGTGGAAGATTTTTTGGATGACCAGGACGCCACCTTCTTCCATGATAAGACTGCATTGCTTGAGCATTGTTGGACCAAATACATTGATTTCAAGGAGGACTATATTGAAAAATAATGAAACACTATCGTTTCTTTGATTCCTTCTGGGTAAGGCTTAGAATATTTTGAATGACCTACATTATATATAATCACATTACTGTACTATATTAACTATCATAAGTTGATTAGAATAATTAATACAGTCACATTTATAACCTCTTTGATTCATGAGTAATAAGTCAATTTTTAGGCAAAACCTTTTTGGAAAATCGACATTAAAATTTGTAACCAAAAAGATTCTGTGAGCTGAGGCTTGAGTAATAAACCTTATTCATTAAAAAAGGTTATTTTTAACAAGCAACAACACTTGCATTTTTTTCTGTAGCACTGTTGCAGGCCCCTAACCACATAGGCAGAGAGAGGTTCAAGGAAGTGCATGGGAAATGAAGTGATTTGAAAATAGCTTTTAAGAAGGAAAAAGTATTAAAAACCTTTCAGTAAAATATCAAGAAGCAGACATACAAGATCTTTTTGCAGTCATCATTTTGCCCTTTATAAATCAACAAATGACAGATTCATTATGTAGCAAAAGTCGATAAATGGACTGGTTGAGTGTTTAGTTGGAAAAGCAATGAATTAGAGATTAAGGATTTACAGTCCAATGTATAGTCCTAAACTAACCAGTTTGAAGGAAAAAGAAAAATAACACATGCATGCGTGCACTCACGCACACACACACATATATATATATATATATATATACACACACACACACACTCCCCTATCCCCGTAGGGTTGAGTTCTCTAGCGAATGAAGTAATTGTGTTGCCATTAGCATTTATTGCAAGTCTCTTCATATATGAATTGAGGTCTTGGTAGCCGTTAAACGGATGTATGTAAACAATAGTAATTGTGATTCATAACCATTTAAAATTTACTTCGCTGCTACTGGCTCCTCATGGCTGAGGGTTAGAGGCTTGGATTGGCGTTTGAGTCAACCGGGTTTTGATCCCAGCTACAGGAAGCTAATGTCTAGCCACACTGATGAGTTCTGATAGAACGAAACAGGTCTATCTGTGGATGACTATATATATATATCAGTCACATGACCTTGTCTTACAAAGTAGTAATCAGAAATTCTATTATAGTAATAAGACATTAGCAGAAAAAAAAAAAAAAAAAAAAAAAAAAAAAAAAAAAAAAAAAGGAGAAAAATCAAGGAAAAAATGGATAGAGAATAAATACCAAATGAGACAGAGAAGAAAGAATGAAGGAGAGAGAGAGAGATTTATTACTGATCCATATGTAAATAATGTTTTAAACAAACTGTGTGTCTATATACATAGACAGAACACACCTGATGACATGACTGGAATTTATCCCCTGCCACAAAACTGTTTCTATACACATTACTGTATTCTTCTATCATCTATTTATTATGTTATCATAATTGGTACCATCACATTTTGCATGCCCTTTCGGTTGTACATGGTTCTTGTGTTTTAAGTTAATCGTTGAGTATTTTTAGGCAGAACTTTGGAAAATAGACATTAAAATCTGTTTTCAAAAGAATTCTGTAGAGTTGAGGCTTGAGTAATAAAACCTTACCCATTAAAAAAGGTTATTTTTAACAAGCAACAACACTTGTATTTTTTCTGTAGCATCGTTGCAGGCCCCTAACTACATAGGCAGAGAGAGGTTCAAGGAAATGCAATTTCCACAAAAAGGATTTTAAAATGATCTTAAAATGTGAGAAGTAGAGAATATACTACCAGCATTATCCTATAATATTTATACTTAATATATATTCAAACATAACAATATCACTGAACAGTATTTTCTTTCTATATTATATTTACTTAGACAATTTATATGTTGATAAAAACAGAGAACAAGATTATCCATTTTAAAAACAAAGATTGTCTAAACATAAAATGTATAGTTTGCAATCTTAGAATCTGAATTTGGTTTGGTTTTATGGCATATCAACTATTGTTGGTTATTTAATGCCAAATTCTTTTTATACATATGTATTAAATATATCATTTCTAGACACATTGAAGATAACATTTTTAGATGAACCTGAGCTCATTCTTTTTTGCACACAGTTAAAAAATTTTACGTATTCCTATGTAATACAAATACTTCTATTTACTATTAATCATTTGTTTGCACACAGTTAAATGTATTCAAGCATTGCTATCTAACACTAAGAATTCAATTAAACATCAGTCATTTGTTTACACACAGTTAAATGATCAAACAGTTCTATTTCAAGCAATTCAGTCTATCATAAGATAAGTCACTTGTTTGCACTCAGTTTCAATGTCAAATAGTTCTATTTGATCCATAGATAGGACCTTATCCAGGTCAGAGTGGACTTGGGAGCAATGGCAATGAAAAGGTACTAAACATTTGCCCAGGTTCCAGCATCACTGAAGCCACACCATCAGATTGTTTAGTGTTGTATCCAAGACATTTGTTGGGGGGGAGTCTTACTCTTCTGCAGAGATGCAGTCAGTGTATTCTACAGCCCAGCCGACTGGGCTACTTAGAATCTTTAACTTGACGACTTTTTTTTTTTTCTTTTTTTCTTTAAATTGAACATATAAGGAAATAAAGAACTTACCTCGTACCCAACTCTGCAAGTAAGAAGGCTAACACATGCTTTGGTTCTCTGTGTAATCTGGAAAATTAAGAATAATCATGATTATAAAGCAGATTAAAATAATACAATGCAGAGAAAACAAACAATAAGAGAAATATTAACAAGGAAAATGATGATTAAGAAGAAACAAAAAAGTGTTTAATCAGATCATTTTTTCAGGTTTACAGAGAAAAAGTTACCTCTAACTTGAAATAAAAATATCTACAAAACTGGAAAATATAAACAGCTACAAAAAGTGAATAATTTAAATCCAAGTGCTGGTACGCAAGACATCAAGAGTAGGTACATGGTGAGTTTCCAGTTTCACATTGTCATAATATATAACATGTAATGTAAAATTTTTCTTATGATGGGATGATATAGGGTGTCTAAATATAAATAGGATCCATGTGACCGCTAATAATAACGTTTTGTTCTTTTTGTTTCAAATTTGAAAAGAGAGACAATCCTTATATATTTTTCTGGGCTTATTTTGAGAATATTTTCCATTAGCAGATTCACTATTCAAGAGGTATTTAAGGGGTTTATCATCATCCATGTGTACACACACAAGGTGTCTCAATATATATGGGACCCATGTGACTGCAAATAACTACGAATAATAATATTGTGTTCCCTTTTGTTTCAGATTTGAAAATAGTATACTATAACAACTATTAATCCTTGATCACAATGCCTTGGACAAGAGAGGAAAAATATCTTGCATCACAACCTTTTGGAGACAAAATAATTCATAACTGTCTCAAAATAGATGCAATCCATTAATATGATAATGATTTATTACTCAGACAAAAAAAAAAAAAAGATTGCATGTCTTGGAAGCTAATATAATTACATGAAAAAACAAAAACAAAATACATTGATTTATTGTCTCTAGCTCAAAGGATGCATTTTTTACAGGATGTGCTCCAAATGATGGCCATTTTACTTGTCTCTATAATAAATTATTATCATATTAATGGGTTGCATTCATTTTGAGACAGCCGGTAAAATAACTTTAAACCAAAATGTCTGCAGCTTGAAATGAAGTTTTGAACGTTTGATAGTTTATGAACCTGAGGATCAAGGTGATAAGGAATCAAAGGTTAAACAGGAAAAAACACTGGCTTAGGCAATCAAGTAGTTTGGTTTGGTTATTTTGTTTTAATGGCATATCAACTTTTAATGTCAAAGCTATTCTTGTAGAAGAACAATAGTGTTACTATTTAACCCATAGCTGGTGGAGGTGAGGATAAGGAGATTCATATCTATCCCAGGAGTATTCGTCCAAAAGTGAATGAGATAGTGTGACCAGAGTTTGAATGTTTTTACTCCACAATGTCACAATTTAATACATTATCCACTATGCCAGGGAGACCCCACCCTTATTATGATGTTGCAATCCAGCACATTAGCAACAACACCATAGGGATTCATTCCAAGCAATCAAGTCGGGGACTAGAAATGACAATGTTTTAAAGACATTCTTTGTTAAGTCTGGCTCAAGAGAAAAAAATTAAATAAAAAAGAGGCAACTTACAATCGGCATATTTCAGAGAAATTTGCAAATGAAGTTTTTTTGGTACCCACTCTTAATACTTGTGGGGGTCTCATGACAAAACGTTTTTTCTCACCAGCAACCATATCTGGGTTCTTTTCTCTCATGATATCAAAAACCCTGGTGAGCAGCTGAAATAAGAATAAACAAAATAAAATAAATGTAAAAAAACAAAACATGGCACCAAGAATAAAAGTGAAAAAAACAAGTTCTTTATACTGTAGACTCCAGTTTTAAAAATTTGCTATTATAACAAGCAGATTTTATACAAAGTCTATTAATTAAAAAGAAACTAAAAAGGACGGATAAAAAAGAATTATCATTACCTTTTCACAGATTATTGTGCCATATAAAGGTCATATATCAGAGTATAAGATCAAATGTTGTTGTTAACTTTGTTATTTCCCCTTTCCAAACTTAATGGATGTGTTCCAAGCAGCAGCAGTAGGCTTGTCTTCCCCCAAGCCAAAATGGATTTAACCAATAAGCACTATTTAAGCTTGCTGAAATTTCTCTAAAAGATAAGACATTTTTCTGCCAGAATCTCTTTGCCTTTGGGCAGGCTACCTGGCATTCATGCCAGCTGGCCCAACAATGACAAGAAAGGTCACCTGGTATATGTGCCAGGAGACTTAGCAAAGGTTAGCCTTCTTCATATTGCACCTAGCAGCACACAAGTCTTGGATTGTGCGCGACCTCCCCATTCCCTAAATCCCCACTATAAAAAAGACCTTGTGTCAATTCCTGCCTGGTGGTTGGAAATCTTTTAACCACTTGGGTAGAGTTGAGACGATTGCTCAGCGTCTGAGGCGCACTTCAATAGGGGAATGCTGACAGGGCCCAAGTATTTTTTGCACATGAACGTCAATTTGTGTACAGCCCCCACTAAAATGACCTCGTGCCACATTCTGGCTCGGTGAGAAGTTGGATACATACCAAGACATTTTACTGCCAGCAGGATCCTTACAACGCTTCACTCAGACTTTCATGCTTTATAATCAGTTGTTACTTCCTAAGCACAAAGAAACAAGGCTAAATTCAGAAATTAATGCCTTTCTTATACTTGATTCCATCTTTATTATTTCAAATTCATCAATTAATAAGACTTTTCTTTTCAATTGTTTTTCTCATTTCTGTGTTACTTTAGGTAGCATTATTTTAAGGTTTTACTAATTCTTAAAATGTCAGAAATATAAACTAATTATTGTGATGGTTGATTGTATTAATTATTTTATCATCGAGTTTGGTCAAGCCTCAAGTTTTTTAGTTAGCTGTTAAGTTAGCTAAAATCTTTGAGTGGAAATGTAAGTCAAATTGGAAAGTTCAAGCGAGTGCACTCACAACTAGGATAAGGGACCTGTCATTTCTACACAGGAAGACCAAATGTAAACAAAATAGATTCATGTTTTGTCACAAGTTTGATTAAGGAAATGAAAAAAATTGGGAACATGTGTGAGATGACGCAATAACTTAGTGAGGTGACATCACACTAATGATATCCTGAATTTAGATATATAAAAATAAGCAAATTTTGAAAAGTTAAAGTTCAGCTGGAGGCAGTTGAAGAAGTTGACAGCTGGGGTTAGATGTCAGTTGGGTCTCTTTGTGTATCTGTTCATAGACCTTTACAGATTCTCTCTCATGTTACTGTATGCAGTTTGAATATTTAACAGCATATCTGAATAATAAAAGGACAATTTCTATAAATATATTGGACATATTACTGTTACACCAATACGTTCCAATAAATGATTGTTAATTGTTGACAGAGAGTTCTTTTTGTCTTCGAGTTGCCAACGAACCACCCCAACTATCAGAAGTTTCAGATGGATTGTATCATTCCCTATCTGTGGATCTTTCAAACACAATGTGGGCACAGAGAATATTGATAAACAAACTACCTGGAAACACATGTGGTGATCACAGAGCCAAGGCCATAATAAAGAACTGTTACCAGCCATAGTATCACATTTGGTGCCATTACTAGGATAAGACCAAAGTAAAAGTATTGTGACAACTATATTGTTACAGAAATCTTTAAAATGCTGTTGTAGTAAACTAATATATAAATATAATAAATAAATAAAAAAAGAATATATAAAGACATTACATGAAATATCTAAACTTATTTTTTTTATTTTAGAGTTGTTCAGACTTAATCTCATTCATTTTGTTTGGGGTTTTTTTTTTGTTATTACTACAATCTTCTACTTCAGCTGTACAATCTACTTGAAATGGAGGTGTGGGAAGGAATGTCATTTTGTTTTTCTCAGTTGTACAAAGAATGATTAATAGCATATTAACTCATCTAGGGTTATTCTATGCCTAGAGGTTAGGGAATCATGTTCACTGTATATTCACATTATTTACATTTTTGTCTAGTTGTTTCTGAAAATTTTTTTTGCACAGTCCATTCAACTATAAATTTTCAAACAGATTAATTAGACCCATCATGTCGCACTGCTAGTATGGATCTCTTTGACCCTCTCTCATCACCTGTCTCTATCGTCCATAGCTCTCGGGAGATCATCCAGGCTATATCCTGTATCGGCACAGAGCTGTTGTATATAGAGTCTAGCTGGTTGTCCTGCTTTTGCTCATCCAGGTGAAGGGGTTCACTGGAGTACATCACTTATGAGTTTGTCCTTACTTATCTAGCAGTGTCCTGCTTATTTGGTCCATCTCATTTGGATAGTTTTCATGATGGGTGGTAGGTAGCTGTACAGCTGTTGTTTTGTAGGGTGTTGCCTCCAGAACTTGTTCAATATGGCTAGCAGCATTCTTGTGTAATTTCCATGAAGCTTTTTCTCCATACATTTAGTTAGTGTCCATGTGGTGTACCCATAGAGTAGTATTAACACAACTGCTGCTTAAAAAAAAACTGAGTTTTATTTTGTTGATCAGGTCTGATTTCCATATGACTGATAGCCTATCAATAGCTGTCCATACATTTGCTAGTCACGTGTTGATGTCATTTTCAGTTGATGAGACGTTGCTTCTGAGGTAGGTGAACTTGTCCACTAGTTTCAGAGAACTACCATTCAGTGTGGAGATGTTGCCTCTTTAATTAAAACACATGTATTCTGTTTTGTCTGCATTAACATGGAGGCCTATGCCACTTGCTGCTCGTTCCAAGCTACGTAGCAAGGATTCGACCAGGACAGGTGAATTTGCTAGAAGTGCTATGTCATCAGTGTAGTCCGTGTCCGTAATAGTTTGTGTGGGGTATCTTCTGCTTCTTTCCTTTGCCAACTTAAAACCATTTTCTTTCATTAAATCTATAGATGTTCTAAGCACATAGTCTAGGAAAATAATAAACAGGTAAGGGGCTAATGTATCTCCTTGCAGCACACCTGCTACAATGTGCCTTCATCTGGGAAGTGGACTTTTACTTTTGTGTTTTTATATAGCATCATTATGGCTGCGACGGTTTCTTTGGGGAAGCCATCGGAGCAAAGTATTTGCTCCCTCTTCCTTCTGTGTATGGAGTCAAATGCCTTGGAGAAGTCGACAAATAATACTGTTGCTTCAAGGTTTTTTGCATGAACACCTAGAATTTGATGGATAGTCAAAATTTGCAATGTGGATCGATTTCTCCAAAAGCCATTTTGGTTCTTCCAAGGGTTTTTTTCAGTTTTGGGTTCTATGCGGTTGCATAGTAGAGCATTGTAGATTTTGGTCACTATGGATGTGAGGGTTATATACTGGCACTCAGAATCAGAGAGGGTCTGAAAATAATGGCAATGAACAGGTACCCTACATTCCCCAGAACTTCAGAATTGGAAGCTCACCATCAGATGCAGTTTAGTATTATACTCACAACAACCCATCTTTTTGGGGTGGGGATGCAGTCAGCATCCCTGCCAACAGAGAACAGTTGTACAAACAAATGATAGCAAATATACAAATACTGCAATAAACCATTAGGCCCAACTTCACAACAATATATTTAACAGAATTGCATTTTAATCTTTTTCTCACTAAGCAATGAGATTCACACTAGGCTGAAATATGAAATACACACAAGTTTGATGCGTATGTTTGCTAGACTAATCATCATCAAGTCGTGTTGGCAGCACGGATTTCCCTAACTCTCTCAATCCGTCCCTATCATCCATCACTCCGGCTAGGTCCTCAAAACTACATCCTGTGTCCATACAGAGCTGATGTAAATAAGTACTTGCTGGTCAGCCAACACAAAGCACATCTATATGTAGAGGTCCACAGAAAAATGTCATTTACGAGTTTACCTTTGCTTCTCGAACAGTGTCCTGCATGTCTTGTCTGTTTTACTTGGATAGTTTTTAAGATGGGAAGTAAGTGGCTGTACAATTGTTGTTTCTTGGGGTGTTGGTTCCAGGATTTGTTCAAAATAGCTAATAGTATTCTTGTGTAGTTCCCATCTAGTCTTTTCTCTATGTGTTTTGTTAGTGTCCTCGGGTGCACACCAAGCAAAGGCATGGACCACAATCAATAGGTTATCGATCATATGGAAGTCTGATCTATCCAATAAAATAAAATGAGATTTCTTCTAGGCTAGATTAACATATTAAGCTTTTTTTTTTTTTTTTTTTTTAAATTTATTCAACCTTCCAGCAATTAGTTGTGCCTTAATGCAGTATCATCTCTCTCCCTCCAGATAAAGTTTGCCCTACCAAATGTTTCTATTTCACTTTATATATATATATATATATATATATATATATATATTATATTTATTCATTTGACTTTTAGAAATCTGCTGGTTTCCCTATCTCATATATTCTTTGGATGGTATATTATGAATAAATATATTGGATAAAAAGTTTGATAGAAGGGAAGAAATATGACATGAAAATAAAACTTTGGTGGAATATTTATTCCATATAGCATTCCACTCATTTGTGTTTCAGATAATTGGGAAATTTCATTTTTTGATTTTCGAAAATACTGAAAATACATTCTTTTATTTATCCAATATTCTTTTCAAAAATTGCAAAAAAAATCCTTGAAGCTAATAAAAAAGCGAAATATTCAAAATTTTGGTTTTCACATTGTATTCCTTCCATGAGATATATATATTAGAGAAAAATGAAAATAAATCTGACGGTGTGTAAATATAAAATATGAAATGAATAAATAAAAAGATGTATATTTTTTAATACATGATAAATACCAATGTTTTAGTTTTTTAAAAATAATTTTCAGGGCTATGTAATAGACGTTAAATGTTCCATTTGAAAAATATTTTCGAATGAAAAAGATGAAAAACACTTTTAACATTCTTCAATGTTAATAGTGTTTCATGTGAAATAATTATTATTTTAGTCTAATTAATTTCAAAGTAAAAACTTCATTGTCAGAGACTTTTTTTTTTTTTTTTTTTAAAAATGAACACAATGTTGTATGTTCAAATTTTTTTTTGGACGTTGTAAACATGGTATCACGTGGGGTGTTATATGTCTTTTGTTATCCACTCATCAAAAACCAACTCTAGCAAAGAGCTCGCAAAGAGTAGTTGTGCTATTGAAAACCATCTTGATATTGTCGTGCTGACAAAATCTTTTGGATATGTTCAGCTACTCTACTTATAGACAGTGGGCTTACTAAAGTGATATAACATCTCTTAAGATATATTTTCCTATTTCTTGTTCTGTATTTTATATAGGACAGAAAGGAGAGGTGGATTCATGCCTTTTCAAAAGGCAATAGGAATAAGGGAATATAAATAGCCTCAATAAAAATTTCAATTTAGTTTGTGTTATGGTACCCAACCTGCAGACTGTAATGAACTCTTCCTGTTGCTATTAATACCGGGAGAATATTCATCTCAGTGTTAAGTTTATTCCAACCTAACACTTTGGCAGTCAAACTGACGTTCGAAACCTTTTTATCTATGTTGTATTATATTTTCGTTAATATACTTTGTTCCATGTAAACCTGAGTCATGTCTTTCTTCCAGACCCTTTACAAGTCCACAACAGTTTGGTTCTTTGTTTAATGGCATGTTAACCTTTGTGAGTTATTTAATGCCAAATCAATCCTTGTAGAAGAACAATAGTGGTGCTACTTAACCCATAGAGCAAGGATAAGGGGTTTCATAACTTTTCAAAGGATGCTAATCCAAAAGTAAATATAATAGCACGACTTGAGTTTGGACTCACAACAATGTTGCAGTCCAGGATGTCAACCATGATGCCAAGGAGATTCTCTCTTTGAATTTAGTTTGCTAATTCCTTTTTCCATGCCAATGACTCATACTATTCCGTGCTTTCAGACGATTATTATTGACCAAACTGAGTCACACACAATTAGCGAATTTTAATATGTGAATTTTTTTTTTCATTAAAAAAAAACAAAAAAAACAAAAACAAAAACAAAAACAAAACAAACAAACAAAAAAACAAAACAAAAAAAAAAAAAAAAAAACCAAACAAACAAAAAAACACAGTTTCTTCCAGGAAGTGGTCACATCGATACCGCTATATGGATGCACTGCATGGACTCTAACAAAACGGCTGGAGAAGAAGCTAGACGGCAATTACACAAGAATGCTGCGAGCAATCTTGAACAAGTCCTGGCACAAGACACCAACTGTACGGCCACCTGCCTCCTATCACGAAAACTATTCAAGTTAGACGAACCAGACATGCAGGACACTGCTGGAGAAGCAGGGACGAACTCATAAGTGATATACTCTTATGGACCCCTACATATGGCCGAGCAAAAGCAGGACAACCAGCACGAACATACATTCAGCAACTATGTGAGGATACAAGATGTAGTCCAGAAGACCTGCCAGAGGTGATGAACAATAGGGAAAAGTGGCGAGAGAGGGTCAGGGGTATCCGTGCTACCAGCACGACATGATGATGATGATGAATATGTTAATATTTGTTGCCATTTTTCTCTATTAAAAAAAAAAAAAAAAAAAAAAAGGGATTTATTTCTTACTCCCCCACACCCCTTGGAAAAATAAAATAGAAAGCTTCACTTACTTCATCATATGTGTAGTCTCGATCAGAACCATACCAAGACTTGCTCCTTCCCATATTCTCATCATCATCATCTGAAATAAACAAAAGATTAATTCTTAACACTAAATGCTACTTAATTAAACCTAGAAATAAAAGTCTTGTATTCTAACTTATAGCAAAGATTGGCAATAAAGCTGATTAACAATTCCTCAAAGAACAAAAAGAAATAGAATTTTCTTCCCTTAAATGTAGGTATGAATCCAGCAAACTGAAACATGGGGTTGTGATTCACTGTGAAAGTAAAAATTGAATGATGTCACTACCATAATTTTCTTTTTCACTTCTGTCTGTTAATTTTAAAAGTTTGGTTGGGTTTGGTTTTATGGCCTATCAACCATTGTAGGTCATTTAATGCCAAATCCAGTTTATACGTGTATAAGTAGGTAAGGTGGTGATCAAAGTCAAGGGCAACTACACTGAGGTGTAGGAGAGGATGCTACTCCTTTCCCTGGATTTCTCCACTTTATCTTTGATCCTAATCTAATAATGCTGAGTATTAAGCAAGGTGTAACGTTACACCCTCACCCTCACCACATTTTAGATCAGTCTTCTAACAATTCCACTTCTTACGCCGGCCGGTGATCAACTAGTGGCTGAGGAGGTAACGCACATTTCTTGCCACCACACAAGAATACAATCGGGGGGACAGGAGAAAATAAAACAGACGAACAAACACGAACAACGCTTGGGGTTAACCAAGAGCAAAAAGGAGGTATTGCAACACTACATGCATGTGCGGACTATCGCTAGCGTGGGTTACTAGCGAAAATTCCACAAGCACCTCGAATGCAGACATCTTGAGTCGATCTTCTTCACTGGACCCTATCTTGTCTCCTACTGTCTCCGGAGTCCAGTGTTGACTGCCCCTGTCCGTGGTTCCACGCCAACTCTCTTTGCTGTCCCGACGCCAACTCTCTGCTGTCCAGTCGCCATCTGCCTCTCAGCTCCTTTTCCAGCCAACTCTCATTCGCGTCCCCTTCCCACTTCCAGATATGTCGAGATTTCATGTCCAAGAATCCTTTGTCTGGTTTCGCGCCAAAACAGACAAAGGAATCGTCTGCTTTGGCGGCCCACCCACATAGTGCTACAAAGGAGTCATCAAGTACCATTTTCTGAGTCTTTGGTATGACTTGACCAGGGATTGAACCTTGGTCTCCATTGACGAACATTCTACTTGCTAGGCCAATGGGCCGGTCCTTATATATATATATATATATATATATATATATATATATATATAAAAGAGAAAAATTGAAAAACAAGCTAATTCAAAGAGAAGAATTTAATGTAAAAGAAAGTCGATGTTATAACGTTTCAGTTCTAATGAACCTTCATCAAGACTTAGAAAGGATGATATCTAGTGATGTTAGATCACTGGTCACTTGATATCATCCTTTCTTTTACATTAAATTCTTCTCTTTGGATTACCGTTTCAATTTTTCTCTGTATTGTTGGATTAATTTCTATTATTTACTTCCATATATATTAGATATATATGATTTGTAAATATAAATCAACAAAATCAAATAGTTCCAAGAACTGCAATGTATCACTAATAATTCAATTAAAGGTCAGTCATTTGTTTACGCACAGTTAAATGTTCAAACTTTTCTACTTCAAACAATTTAATTTAGCTGAAGTCATTTGTTTACACAGTTTGAATATCAAATAGTTCTATTTGACCCATAGATAGGACCCTGTCAGATGCAACCACTCCAGGTCAGAGTGGACCTGGGAGCAATGGTAATGAAGGAGTACTCCGCATTCCCCAAAGCTCCAACATTACTGGAGCCTCACCATCAGATTGTTTAAACTCATATCCAGGACAGTTGCTTTTTGGAGGGGGTTGGGTGGGGGTTTACTCCTCAGTAGAGATGCAGTTGGTGTATTCTACAGCCCCAGCAAACCAGGTTGAAATTTCTTTTTGGAGGGGGAGGGGGAAGGTGCTTGCCTGAGGGTATTTTATGCCTAGAGGTTATGGAATCATTATACGAACGTGGAATTTATATGGAATTATTATACATTTATATTTGGTTTCTTTAGAGTGTTTTTTGCAGTTATATGCTTTCAATTATTCCTATCTAATACTAATAATCATATGGTTTCAAGTAATTATTTCTAATTAATAATAGTCATTTGTTTGTATACATTTATATGGTTTCAAGTAACAAATAATCCTAAGTAAACAATTATAATTTCAATTTACAAGTCTTAATTCAAATAATTTACAGTTGTATGGTATCAAGTATCCCTATTTAATACAAATAATTTTCAAACAAATGTGTCTGGCCCATTGATGGGATTCTAACAGATACTACTTCAGGCCAGGGTGGACCTGGGAGTAATAGCAATGAATGGATACTCCATACTCTCCAGAATGGGATCCTCACTATCAGATGCAATTTCATGTCATACTAATTTGCAGAGGATACAGTCAGCATATTTTAAGCCCCCACAGAGCAGTTGAATTTGAAATATACTCCTTCAAGCTGATCTATGAACTCTGAATAAACAATGTATCAGACCACAACCATCCAATAATTATCAATTTTGCTTGAAATTTCAGTTTCTCATCCATATCCAGCCAACAGACGGATCTTTTAGGGTTTTTTAAAGCCAAATTCATCATTCATTAAAAATGATATAAAAATGGATCAATTCTATATCCTTGGATTTAATGCAGCTATTCATATATTGGATATACTCTCATGAATCCTTTTTAAATAACTTGAAATGGCTTTAAACTCTACAGTGAAATTTGCTACAATTTTTATGAGATATTTTTCTAAATAATTTTCAACCATTTCTAAATCTCCATCACTGAAAAATAATCTTGGCTGATATCTTATTTTCTAAACGTAAAAAAAAAAAAAAAAAAAAAAAAAAAAAAAAAAAAAACCACTTGCAAAATTTTGAAAATCAAAATCTTACAGTCAACTCAACAACTGTATTATCCCACAAAATACATTCCTTGCAGCTTTAGCTCTAATAATATAACCCAATTTAAAACTTTCTATATTTGCTTTAAAATAATGAAATAAAATTTAATAAAATTTCCACTGATTAATCAACAATGCATTATTCAAAAATAGAATAATTTTTTTAAATTGAATTTGAATTTTTTTAATTTGCTTAAAAATATAATAAAATTTTTACTGAATAATCAATAATGCATTATTTAAAAGTAAAATATGAATTAAAATATTTTAGAATTAATTTTAAAAAGTTTAAAACAGGGTTGTTTTCACTTTAAACAACCTACCATATTTGGTGGTACCTTTTCTCAAAACATTGATAGAAAAATGGATATACCATCATATATGTTAATCTATATAATAGTTGGCAATGGTATTTAGAGTTCTTTAAAATCTAGAACATTCAATTACCCAAAATTTAAAAACAATAGGCATGTTAGTTATTTGATTTAATGAATCAAAGATTTATTTTTAAGATTCCAATCTGACTTATGGCTCAATTTTTTTGCAACCTAGTAGCCTATATCCAGTAAAATTTAGAAAACAGAAAAAACAAAATAAACCCCTTACCATCATCGCCATCTTCATCATCTATCTGTTCATCTATGTTAATCTTCTTCTTTTTCTTTTTCTTCTTCATAGGCAGAGAAAGATTCAAATCTTCTTCATCCACAACAATACTTTCAACATTACTGGTATCGGCATTGTTAACCATGTCCTGCAGGAAAAGTAGACATTATATCAGCGTTTTCATTTGAGACAAATTTCCTAAAAGCAACAACATGGAAAGTATCATTTATCTTTTTATTTTTACCAAGTAAAAATTAAAAAGATGAAAATACTAGTCCAAAATTAATGACTTGAAAAAGTATTTTTCAGAAAGAAAGAAAAAAAAAAAAGAAAAAAAAAGCTGCAGTTTTTATCAAGGATATAAAAATAAATTCATTTAAAGAAAAAAAATTCAGAACTGACTTTTTTGAAAAGAAAAAAGGAAAAAATCCACTTCAATTTCATTTATTGCAATTCAGAATAACAGTTGTTAATCATTCCCCAAACAATTATAAAAAATGTTGTTAATGATAATTAAGTAATTATAACATTAACAACTGTAACTATTATAAGGGATGGTACAAATAGAAATGTAAGATAAGAAAACAATATTAAAAAACAAAACAAACAGTAATATACAGAGTGAGTGAAAAGTAACTCCCAATGCCCAATTCCCTGAGAGATAGATGAGCTGTTGTGGTCTGTATGAGCAGCCAACCAGAAGACCCGACTTAAACACCCAGCAACTTTTTTCTTTGAAGTTAAAGGAGCAAGTCTACTTTAGTAAACTAATGACTTTGGAAGAACTTGAAAGGTGAATACAAAAAGTTATGTCTTCCATCCTACAAGAATTTTAAATAAAACTCCATGCTATATGCTTTCTTCTTGTACTCATTATTATTATTATTATTATTATATTCATTATAATTATGGTTAAGAAATCAACTATAAGAATTTTAAAACAGGGAGTTACATTTCAATCACCCAGTAGATTATCATATTTCTTCCATGGGATATTCTATATACAATTTTTTGTTATCCACTCATTAGAAACCAAGCAGACTAGAAAACCTAGTCTATCCCCCTATTTTATCCATAGCTGGAAGAAGAAAAGATAAATTCATGTCTTTTTCAAGGGGATTAGCACAAAGTGAAATGCAAACATCTTTATTCAGGATTTGTACTCTGATTGGTGATTCCATTTCCTATGACAATAACCAAGCATAATTAAGTATTTATAAAATAAAAAAAAACTATAATCATTAGAGTTGGTATAAATACAAGTGTAGTGGGGGGAGAGAGAGTCCATGTAATGTATTGGCTAATGTGCTGGACTGCGACATTGTAGTGAGTGAGTTCAAACTCTAGTCACACCATTAAATTCACTTTCAGACTAATACCCTTGGAAAAGGTATGAACTCTCTTATCCACCTAGGGTGCCTTTGGTGGTGTAATGGTTAGCAAGCTAGATTATCAAACCTTCACAAGTGAGTTCGACTCTCATTGGGTGCCCCATCCATACGGCCTTGTGCCACCTCTAAGCAAAAAAAAAAAAAAAAAAGAAAAGCTTAGTAAATTCCAACTCTCTTATCTACCCAGCTATGGGTTAAATAGTATCACTACTGTTGTTTTAAAAAGGATAGATTTAGCATTAAATAACCCACTAAAACTGATGTGCCATTAAAAAAAAAAAAAAAAAAAAAATCAAACCAAGTGTATAGATACACAAAGATTAATAACATTTAAATAATATTATCATTTTGAATTTTTCTTTTATTAGATGAAACCTTGTCAACCATAATTAATTTTTGACTTGTAATTATTTCCTCTCTTTTTCATGAGGACTATTCAGACCATCAGTCAACAGTTAGCCATAAATTAACAATAGATCACAAATTTAAATGTACAGATGAAAATTATATCCAAGATGGAACCAAAAGAAAAATATTGTTCCTATATAAAGAAACTAGAATAACAGATGCATATGTAGATTCTTTTGTTCCTACTATAAATTCAAAAGTGAAAGTGGGCTTAGTGCAATGATTATTAATGTAGGAAATGGAATTGGCAACCAAAGTTTAAATCCTAGAGGAAGCTGTTTTGCATTTTGAAATGTACTTAACTTAAAAAAAATGACTGTGCCATATGCTACCTGTGGCTTAGACAAATAAATACTATGAACGTAAAGTTTCGATTATGAATCTGTTTTTTGGTAAAATAAAAAGCAAACAGCAAGAATACAAAAAAAAAAAAAAAAAAAAAAAAAAAAAAAAGGGGGGGGGGGTACGTTATGCAATAGATACTTGTCCACCATATTGTAAGGCTGTTTAAAATGAAAGACCACGAGTGTCACTGGTCAGATCAGTTCCTAGATAACAACAGATTAGATGCTGCCCCACTCCCATATCAACAACTCAAATTAAGAAATGTTTTCAGGAGACAAAACTAAAAAAGAAAAAAAAAAAGAAAAGAAGCTTCTAATCGATAAAACAAGTGTCCACAAAGAGAACTTACAGGTGTTGAATCTAATTGTTCGTCTGGATCTGTAGTTTTCTTCTTTTTCTTCTTCTTTTTAGTCAATGCAAAATCCAGCGATAAGTCTTAAAAGAGAAATGATTTTGATAGATGATGACATGGAAAAAAAAAAAAAAAAAAAGGATAGAAAAAGCCGAAAGGAAAAAGCCACAAGTAAATAATTACAATGGAAGAAAATAAATGCAGAAAGGAGAAAATTAAAGAGAATAAAAATCATGTGGGTAAAATTGAACGGTACAAGTTGTTTTTTTTTCATATAAAATATCTGAAAACTGCAGTTAAAATGTTATTTTAACTCATTTGGATGCCCCCCCTGGCATCCTCCATATATAAATCAACTCATTCCCTATTCATAAAATGCATATTTTCCTTGAGTTTTAAGAATACTTTGATGCATATTCATGTGATTTTCTAAGATAACTTATTAGTAATCATTAGATCTGGAGTTATCGCCCTTGAAGAGCATTGTTTTTATGAGTTAAGGGACAATTTTTACTCAATTATTGCTTTGAAAATGGTGGCTCAATTTGGATTTGGAATTACTTTATTTATAAAATTAAATTATTTTAACAATCTTGTGTTCAAAATTGTAATACGATGGGCTATTTTGATTGTGTTATAATAACATAGAAATGGGATTACAATAAAATATTACTTGAAAGTTTAATATGTAAACCATTGGTTTACCCTTTCAAGCTGCTGCAATTATTATTATTATTATTATTATTAATAATAATAATAAAAAAAATAAAATAAGATAAAAACAGAACAGGGAAATATAAGATAAATTACAGTGAGATTATGTATATACAAACATGCCTTACTAGGTGTGACGGACAAGAAAAAACTTGAGTACATTATTTAGATAAAAGGCAAATAAGAAAAATTGTATAAAAAGTGCTCAATGCTACTATAGCAGAGCAGGTTAAAGACGGGTTGGGAAAGATTCTATTTGAGAATATCTAAAAGGATTCTTATAAATCCCCAGGAGTGTTTAATGTATGATAATTAGTGTATAAATTTCAAGAATAAATTTTGATATAATTGAACTAATTCAAAAAACTGTCTTTTGGCAATTATAAATTTATTTCAGCCAGCAAAGAGAAACCAGCTCCTTTAGATAAACATCACACAATGGGGAGAGAGAGAGAGAAAGAGAAATTTTTTTTTCAATAGACTCTTACTTCTTAAGAAAAAAAAAAAAAAAAAAAAAAAAAAAAGACATGCGCTACAAGTTGATGTCAAAAACAGATGTAATGTTATTGTCTGGTCTTTCTCTTGGGGTATATATATATATATATATATATATATATATATATATATATATATATATATATATATACACACTCAAAGAGAAAGCTCTTCATATCATAATTTTAGAGCCTATGTCATTCATTAAAAGCAAGCAGAGAATAATTTTTTGAATATCCCATTCAATATAAAAACCTTTTTAATCAACTTATTAGTCTTAAAGTCTCTTCAAATATTTTTATACAGCCCTATCACTAATAAAAAATCTAAAAAATTTACAAACCTTCATCAAGTTTATCTGCTAATGTGTCAATGCTATCAGCATCTGCATTTTCAGTTGTTTGCTCTGTTGGTGCACCATCAGTAGCCAGGGTGTCAGTTCGGGATCCATCGAGCTCAACTCCTTCCATATAAGGAGTTTTCTTTTTTTTCTTCTTTTTCTTCATCATTGGATCAAAGCTCAACTATAGAATAAAAAGAAAAGAAAACTGATCAGATGATAGAAACAGATACAAAAATTAAAAACTACAACCTCTCCCACACACACACGTGTGTGTGTGTGTGTGTGTGTGTGTGTGAAGAGAAAGTATCAGCATGGTAACTCTAAATTATTCAGTCTATAGATTGTGTACTTATAATTTCCTTTGGGTAATCATGAACTTATTAATCTTATGTAAGCAAACCAAAATATTTAAAAAGAAAAAGAATTGTTTTTTATTATATTTTATATTATTTTCACATATCCACAAAATAAAACCCAAAAATTCAATCCATCAAATATTAATTCTTTATTATAAAAAAAACAAAAAAAACACTATGCTATTGTGTATTTTCCCAAAAACATTTTTTTAAGATATAAAGAATGAAAAGCAAAGAGTTCTTATAAGTCATCAGAATTTCAAAAATAAATCTGAAAATCTATGAACTTGTTTCATGGACACTGAACATGTGACAACAAGAAATTTAATGAAAATACAGATAACAGGCTATAAAGGATTCGTCATTACAAATCAAGTATTAAATGGGCTTTGAGAAAATACTTTCAAAATTCACTCACTCACTCAAAAAAAAAAAAAAGAAAGTTTTTTTGCCATATCTTTATGAAATTCTGGAAGAATACAACTAAATAGAACAGATGACATTAACAGAAAATCTGAAAATTAAATCTAAAAAAATGTCTAACAATAGTTTGGAATGCATTTAGGTAAAAGAATTTTGCCAATATACTTAAATCATAAAATTTACAATAATTGTATAATACTAACATGTGAATGTGAAACATGGACATAAATAAAAATCACTAAAATCGAAACTCAGATTACCTTAAAGATCAATAGAAAAGGCAATGTCAGAAAGAATCTTTTAAAGATCAGAGGTAGATCAAAGTTAGAGAAATGTTTAGAAATTATTAAACAACAAAAATGAAAGAGGCCACAAACACATAGCTAGAAGAAGAATTATAGATAGTGTACAAAAGCTTAGTAGAATGATGCTTAAAAAATAAAAACACAGAAAAAAAAAAAAAAAAATGGCAAAATGAGATTGAGGTTTGTTTGAAAAAGATGACCAAAACAAGCTCATAGAAAGTATTAGGACCACCATAAAAAAAGGGTCAAAGTTATCTCCCCATGACTATTCAAGAGACAATTCATCCCCAGCTAATAGGTGCATGCTGGGATACAGAAAAGGAGACTTCCGCCATGACACCAGGAACGCGGCACGCAGGATTTTTCTAGACTCTCAATGACTATGACTTTATTTAATTTTTACAACCGTTACCTGTACTTATTTTCCATAAAAATAAATTCCCTATTTTATTTCCAATACTCTGCGAGTGTATTATTTTTCCGTAACAGTTTTATTTTGTTATGTTAAAAACATAACAGCATGAGGAAATATTCACATCATGGATTAGAATGAAAAGAAATTGACAAGTGGAATTTATTTCATTGCATGGAGAGGATAATTTCAGAAATTAGATTTTAGACAGATAATTCCATGAACACACAAAATAACATCAAGTACATTGAAAATGTAACCTTTTTTGAAAAACACACACAAAAAAAAAAACCCCCTCTCTTGTTTCCAGAATTTTTCTTTCCCATTCAGTATAGTGAAATAAAGGATCCAAATACTATCCAACAGATTCTACAACAGCAATTATGGTTGAAAGAACTCTCCCCAGAGAGACTAGGGACTTTACCACAACCAAATCCATCAATGAAATTGATATCAGGACAAGCTCTGGAAAATTCCATCACAGAGTTCCACTATGATAAGGAGGCAAACAACCTTTGCAACATGATTTCCTTGTTATGAGGATCTCTTTAAAGAAGATTTTGGAGAGCAAATGGATAGCTGGAACGTGAGGCTCCTTTTATGCAAAATCAGTCCGAGTGAGCACAAAAATATATTAACTACATTTTACTGAAACAACCTCAGGATTGAAGTTTCATGGAAACAGTTGAAACTCTAAATAAAATTTTTGGTGAACACACCTCATTGTTTAATGCCAGATTCAACTGCCTCAATATCACGAAATGTGATACATAGGATTTTACTACTTACTCAGGATTTATCAACAAGCAATGTGAACGGTTTAAAATTTTCACTATCACAGATGAACAATTGAAATGTTTGATTTTTGTGTGAGGATTAAGGTCTGCAAGTGACAGGATGTGCGCTGAAGAATTTTGTCAAAAATTGAACAAAATCTGGATATTAATCTACAGCAAGTTACAGAGGAATGTCGGCGGCTGGTGAATATAAAGCATGGTTCAGATATGGTACAACAGTCAGTACCTGCAACAACATCCACTACCAAAAGACAACAGTCACCGGAAGCGACACAAAAGAAACCTCTCTGCTTACTGGAATAGTAGTGGCTGGCATTTTGCTTCGAAATGCCCCCTTCAAAACTCACTGCTGCCATGAATACAACCGGCAAGGTCACAAAGATGAATTCTGCACACCACTAGGGGGCAAAACAATGCACAAACAACCACAAAACAAAAACAGACGTAAAACACAAACAGTCTGGTAGCAAAGTTCCTTCCCAACACAATGTCGAACCGTATATATGTGCCTGTGGAATTGAACAATCATCTTGTTCAGTTACACATTCACACAGCATCGGACATAACCCCTATTTCCCAGAAACTGTGCAAATGTATAGGCAAATCTAAACTTACATCTACAAAACATGTTGCATGGAGTGCTTCTGGGGATTGTGTCCATATTACAGGCAAACTGCCAGCAACAATCAGGATTGAGAAGACAGCATCTGGGATCATATACACTTTGAAATTCCCAGCACAATCTTTTGGGACTTGATTTTATTGAACCACTGGGTCTTCTTGACATCCCACTCAATTTTGTTTGCAACACAATATCAAAATCATTGACCCAGAGTGCCATTAAGGACCTGACCGAAGATATACTCAAGTGGTTTTCTCCAGTTTTTACAAGCAACCTTGGATGCAGCAGTCAAGCTACACTGACACTTAAACCTTCCACTAAACCTGTGTTCCGTCCCAAACACCTGGTACCATATGCAGCACTACCACTGGTGGACAAGGAACTAAAACTCCTAGAAGAAAGGAAGGTCATCACGCTAGTCACATACTCACAGTGGGCAGCACCCATTGTGGTAGTAAAAAAAAGCTGATGGCTCAATTCGGTTATGTGTTGATTTCTCAACTGGCCTCAATGTAGCACTGGAAGATCATCAATATCCACAGCCAGTTCCAGAAGATATCTTCACCACACTCAATGGCAGCACCTGTTTTGCCAAACTAGACCTCACAGAGGCCTACTTACAAGTCGAGGTCTCTGCAACCTTCAGAGAACTACTGACGATAAACACTCATCATGCCCCCCCCAAGGAGGGGGGCATTAGGACCACCATAAAAAAGGGTCAAAGTTATCTTCCCTTAACTATTCAAGGGACAATTCATCCCCAGCTAATAGGTACATGCTGGGATACAGAAAAGAAGACTTCCGGCATGACACCAGGAATGCAGAATGCAGGACTTTTCTAGGCTCTCAATGACTATGTCTTTTTAAAATTTTTTACAACTGTTAGCTGTACTTATTTTCCACAAGAATGAATTCCCTATTTTATTCCCAATACTCGGCAAGTGTATTATTTTTCTGTAAAAGTTTTATTTTGTTATGTTAAAAACATAACAGAAACAGGAAGGGGGAAAAAACCCAAAAAACCTTTGTCTAGTGAACTCAAAATAGTTAGCAGGTTGTATACTGAAAATAATGTCTGTTTGCTATTTTCTCTAAAATTAAAATCATGATACTATCATATAGCTTTTACTGCATAATTGACTAGTCCCCCCCCGTTGTTGACCAACTATGGACAGGAATCAAAAGAGTAGTCATCATATTCTTCATCAAAGAATATTCTGGTGATACTAATGGTGAAAAGACAAAATAGTGAAAGATGGTAAAAAACTTTTAAAGAAAGTAAAATCCATATCAAAGACTGAAAGCTATTGATAGGTGGCATAGAAAGTAAAAAAAGTGCTTTCAAAGATTTTTCTAAAGTGAATTTTACAAATAGATTCAAAAGTGATGCAAATACAAAAGTAATCAGCAGAGACCATTTTGAACTGTACCGTGTTGTAGACTAAGAATTAATCTACATAAGTGTATAAATGCATCTATTTTGTGTTGTTAATAAAGGAGTAATATCCAATAGGTATTACTTTTATAAAAACCCTTGTGCTTTATTTATATATATATATATATATATATATATATATATATATATATTATACACACACACAAAGACAGACATATACAAAAGTCCATTAATAAGCCTGTAAGCAGATTGATAGTTACAGGCTAAATTTTTATCTTAACATTTCAGTTTATAATCATTGATTTGATTATTTATATATGGTCAGCATTTCTGCCCAGGATTATAATGTAGCCATCCAGGCACCAAATATCTATTCATCTTCAACCATGTTCTTGTCTGTTGCAAAAAAAACAAAAAACAAAGACAAGTCTGGCCCTAAGGCATCACTTCCTCATTGCACTATAAGCAGAAGGTTAGAGCAGTGGAACGCTTAATGTCACAGGTTGCAAAAATTGGGTAATTTTTTTTTGTCCTGACCCAAAGCATATGGAGCCCTACAGTGTCAAATTTGCTTTCAAGAGGAGGTGAAGAAATACAACAAAATAATACACATAAATATAAGTATGGATAAATATTAAATTCTATATATAAACATTCTTTTTACAGTAAAATTCAATAGACAGGGAGTAGATTTTCCAGCATTCACTCAAGTAATAAGCAATTTCTATTTGTAAAAGAAAAAAATATTCACTAACAGATTATCTTGTCAAGAAAACTAGTTCCACTGAATTAAATGCATTGACAAGATTTTGGACAGGACTATGATTGGCCTAATGAGAAGAGTGTTCGCCAATGGTCTGGGAGACCGGTGTTCAATCCCAGGTTGAGTCATACCAAAGACTCAAAAAATGGTACTTGATGCTGCCTTGCTTAACACTCAGTATTATAAGGTACGGATCAAGGGTAAAATAGAGCAATACAGGGAATTGAGTAGTCCCCTCCCCTACACCTTAGTGCAGTAGCTATTGAAAAGGGAACCTTTCGGTCACCCTTGACTATGGTTGCCGACTTTACTTACTTTTATAATTGTAGTGTAAAATAAATACTTTCTCAGACTATATATATATATATATATATATATATATATAATTAAAGTATATATACATACATACATGCATGCATGTACCTAATGATATATATTTCATTTTATAAAAACAAAGTCAAACTTATCATTTTTACAAAATAATGATGCTAACTCAAAGTTTAAAACAAAGAAATTTTGTTTGCGAAGCAACTTTTCTTTTTAAGCAGTTATACAAATAGCAATAAAAAAATCTTATGTACAATAAAATTACTTAAACTGATTATATATTATCATCACTTCAGGTGACATCAACAGGAGAAAACCCCCCCCCAAAAAACTCTGAATTCAAACCCGTTAAATTCCGCTTAAAAATTGACCTTGTGTCATATCCTGCCTGAGTGGAGGGGTTGGGAAAGGAGGTGCCCGTGGTGTAATGGTTATCATCGTAGGAAATGGACACGGCGACACGAGTTCAAATCCTGGACGAGACTGATTGCATTTCACATAGCACTAATACCCTTGGGAAAGGTATGAATCCAATTATTCTCCCTCCAGCTATGGGTAAATAGTAGGGCAGACTAGGTTCTTCAGCCTTGGTGAGACAACTAGTCTAGGAGAAGGAAAACTCTGAATTCAAACCTGTTAAACTCCGCTTAAAAATTGACCTTGTGTCATATCGTGCCCAAGCGGAGGGGTTGGGTAAATATGAATATATTATCATCACTTATCTCACAAATGAATAGTAATATTTTAATTTTGCACAAGTTGGTTCAACTAATCTTAAATACTAAAAATCTATATAAGTTAAAAATAAATAAATTTCAACTACAATAAAATTGTTTATTTTTATAAGAAAAAAAAAAAAAATTAAAAAAAATAAATAAAAATTCAAATCTATATTTTAGATGATAAAAAGTTTCAAGTCAAAATAAAAAATCTAATATTGCGAGCATTACTAACAAAACAAGTCAATAAGTCCTCAACAATATTATTAAGATTAAAAAATTAAACTTTAAAATGGTTGTGCTATTTCTATTTGAATGCAAAGAACAAATACTTCACTTTTGTGCTAGTTAAAACAAAAAAATTTAAAAAATTGTTAGACAAAAGCAAAATTTGGTACAAGTGCATAACCACTGAGCTCTTAATAAAGATTCCATAGAATACTTTTCTATGCTAAACCATTTTTTTATCATACTCATACGTACAAGAAGAAAAAAAAAAAAAAAAAAAAAAAAAAAAAAAGCATTGATAAGGATAAATGAATATATAAATACTAAACAGAAAAAAAAAATGTATAAATTGTATATCAACTCTTATCAAAAAATGTAAATAGAAATTAATTACAGAATAACATTGTAATTTTATCAGATGTTAGTTCAATGTCAACAGGAATAATAACCTTCAGTTTATTTTATCAGAAAAGCAGTTTCTTAAGAGTTCACTTGTAAAAAAAATCAAAAGTAAAATAATTCTAAAATATTTCCTTATACAATCCCAAAAGAATGAATTTTAAAATTAACTTCTCTGAATATACTGCTAAAAGAATTATTTTTGTCTTTCATTTTAACAAATTATTGAAAATTAAATATTTTTATATTTAATTCTAATGAATCTAAATGAATAGTCCTAGTATTTATTATTATTTTATCTGGTTTATTTTCCAGCCATCTTCAGGTGACATTTTATCTGACATAAAAAGTTTTGCATACATAATCCTATCTGCAGAAATGCCTTTTTGGAATCTTCTTGGAGACTTGAAGAATACTCCTTAAGAAAGCAGTTTTTTTTTTCTTTTTTATTTCAAAACATGTTTATTGTAAATTTGTTCTTAGACCAAAATTATACTTGAAACAATTAATATAATACAAAAAAAAAAAAAAAAAAAAAAAAAAAAAAAAAAAAATTTTACAAATCACAGATAAAGTGGTTTTTGCTTGCATAATACCTATCAAAAATCATGGCATTATCTATATATAGTTAGCACTTGCCTAAGATCAGAATGTAGCCATCAAGGCTTCAGATTTGAACCCATATACAATATCAATTCTTCATCAACCATGTTTTTCTTACTGTTGCAAAAACAAGACAGTTTTTGTTCAAGGGAAGCACATTGTCATTACATTATAAGACTATTGGAACAGCCAGAAAAGTTAAAGATATAGGTAGCAGAGACTGGCTAATTCTTTTGTCCTAAGCCATATATATATATATATATATATATATATATATATATATATATATATATATATATATATATGGCACGATATATTAAACTGACCTTGTTAAATTTGTTTTCATGGAGAGGTGAATAAACACTAAAAAATATTACACATACAAAATATCTGGATATATATTGAATTTTATACAAAGGACATTTAATAAATAAGGTAAATTTTGCCAAAGGACAATTGTATACAGTTTCACAGGAAATCAATAGTGATAGGTTCTTTCATGTCCTAGAAAATTATCAGCATGACTTTCTTTACTGACTGCTATGCCCAGAACTTTTTCTTTACTGGAGAGTTAGTGTTTCCACTCCATGGACTGTCTTTTTAACCCAGGCTCGTAGTGGAAAACCCATGTTTAGCCAACTTGAAAGCATTCTTCAGTAAATTTCACATGATTTACACATCTCAGCCCGCAAAAATTTGATGACAGACCTCCATTCAAATTTGGACTATTCTGAGTGGCTACCATTTTGAATAGTCTCAAAACAAATATTTTTGCAAGATTAAAATGATTTTTGGTATAAACCAATACCAAACAATGTTCTTTTTTTTTTTTAAATACTTATTTAGGAAATGGGTAATCATTCTACATTGAATAAAAATGTGAAAGTGACCCCCCCCACACTGTAAAATAATTTTTTCTTGAAAAATAAAAAATTGCAGTGAGTTTGAGGGTCTAATTTTAAATAAAAAAAAAGAAATTAGAAAAAAAAAAATAATTTTTTTTTTCACCAGGTGAACTTGAACAGGTGCAAGGGTAGAATAACATCCCAAAATGGTTACCAACAGATTACCTTGTCAAGAAAACTAGTTAAATGTCATTTGGTAATTTAGTTCAGAGGTTTTAACAGCAGATGAGCAGGCAATGATGAATCGTTCACTGCCATATAGTCATATCCACAAGCTAGAGAGAAAGAGAGAGAGAGAGAAGGAAAACAACAACAACAACAACCTTTCTTCTGATGTATCTTAAAACTTGTAAACTCTACAATACCCACATGGCATAAATGTTTATTAAAGTATCTGAGATTACCTTGAATAGATCCCATGTTCAGGATAGTTAATACAGTTTGAACAAAGAAATTAAGCTTTTTAATGGCTTTAACAGGTTTCAACTTTTCAGTTACCTAATTGTTTTTAAACAAGATTTTCTGAAGCAGTTTTGTTTTAAACCAGTTAAAATAAATTATTAAACAATATGAAGATCTGGGAGATAATGTATTGCAGTTATCAGTGTAAATAATGAAATCAACAAGCTAAATGCAAGTTCCAGCTGCAACTATTCATATTTACCAACCCCTCCGCTCGGGCACGATATGACACAAGGTCAATTTTTAAGCAGAGTTTAACAGGTTTGAATTCAGAGTTTTCCTTCTAGACTAGTTACCTCATCAAGGCTGAAGAACCCAGTCTATCCTACTATTTACCCATGGAGGGAGATTAATTGGATTTATACCTTTTCCAAGGGTATTAGTGCTATGTGAAATGCAATTAGCCTGGTCCAGGATTTGAACTCGTATTACGTGTCCATTTCCTACAACGATAACTATTACACCACGGGCATCTCCAGCTGCAACTATTGATGTCTATTTTGCATTAATGTCCTTAGGAAAGGCATGAATCCATTTCTCTTGACTATAGGTAAAAATAGCAAGTCTGACTGGACTCTAAAAAGTCAGTTCACTTGACTGTGCAAAGCTATGAAAATAAAAGGTACTTTTTATTTCATTATACACTGTACTATATTGCTTTTTTAACTGATGGTTGAAAAAAATAAATGAAATATGAAATAAAGCTTATGATTTTGATGAAATATTTCCATTTGCCATTGAATAGAATAAATATAGATAGTTTCTCCTACTTTTGTATGTGTTTGTGTAAATTTCTTTTAAGGATTAAAACAATTTAAAGAAAATTAAGTCTAAAACTTATTTTGGGAAATAGTCTGATATGCTTAACATTTCAATATAAAAGAAATACAAAAGCTAATAAGATAAAAAAACAAATATAGACTTATTTAGATTTTAAATAATCCATGAAAGCATAATTCTAGAAGAGCAAATGCTTTATTTGTGAAATTTATAAGCTAAGATTCATCAAGGTGAACAAATATCTTCTTTTTTTTTTTTCAAATGACAATACTAAAATACAATTATACAGATCTCATGATTCCGATTTTGATGATACAATCATTGGTCAACAGAAAAATAGAAAAACACTGGATTTAATCATTTTTAATATCTGCTTTTGTGTAAATAAAACTACAATTTCCGAAATAATAGTTTTGCTTTTCCTAAAACCTTTATTTTTTTCAGAATAAAAGTATTATGAGATTTATGATTAAAACAGCTACTTGTATCTCCTATATTTACTATTGAAAAAAAAAAAAAAAAAAAAAAATTTTACAATATAAATTCCTTTAGCAAGTTCTTAGATT
Organism: Sepioteuthis lessoniana; assembly: GCA_963585895.1. Classification (NCBI taxonomy): domain Eukaryota; kingdom Metazoa; phylum Mollusca; class Cephalopoda; order Myopsida; family Loliginidae; genus Sepioteuthis; species Sepioteuthis lessoniana. Next base: position 18,986,069 of record OY757915.1, on the reverse strand, counting down.
ACTTGAATGTTTTTTTAAAGTCTATTTTTATAATTGCAAGTTTGTTTGATAAATCAGTTGATACAATTTAGTTGATGATTACATCAATTACCCAATTATATTTGGAAGGGATTTTTAATTCAAATATTAATTTATTCTGGTTTGGTTTCTATATTTAATGGCATATTGACCTTCATGGATTATTTAATGCCAAAACCATCCTTGGAGAAGAACAGCAATAATACTTATTTAACCCATAGCTGGGAGGATAGGACAGTTTTTTTTACTTTTCCTAGGGTATTAGTCCAAAAGTAGGGGAGCAACTAAAGGTTGAACTCTCTTACATCAGTAGTCCAGACATTAGACCACAGGAACATACCCCTCAAAAAGATTAATTTTCTCCAACCATTTTTGCTTTTGAATGAAATGATTATCATAATAAAAAAATAAAATTTAAAGAGTGTTTCTAAATTGAATATAAAAAAAGAAAAATTATCATCATGCATTATTGCATGAATATTGGACTGGATTTTGATGTTGGAGAAGATAAATTAGAATAATAATAATATAAATAAATTAGGATATTTATATACAAAAATATAAGAAAAAATAATTTTGTTGCTCTTTCTCAAATCATAATAATTTCTCATTAGAAAAACTCACACTTTAATAGCAATTCAATGGATTACTGGTTTAAAAGCAACATTAGCTGAAAGTTGGGATCTAAATTTTGAATCATTCTTGTAATGATCAGTAATTGGTTTATACCATATTGCAGATCATATATATATATATATATATATATATATATATATATGTTTAAGCTTCATTGAAATTTTACAAAATGCTACCAACAAATTTTGTTTATTGTCATCAGGGAGAAAAAGATCTTTCAAATTTTCTCTCTCTCTCTCTCTCTATATATATATATATATATATATATATATACACACACACATAGATAGATAGAGATAGATATATTCAAACTGAACTTTGTTAAAAGCTTTTTGCTGACACAAAATACTTTTTTTTGAAAGGAAAAAATATTTTTTTAAATTAAAATCAGCTGAAAGAAAAAAAAAAGAAGAGAAATTTAAATAAGCTTCAGAAAAATAAAGTAGAATTTAAGTTAAGAGTTTCATTTATTTATTAATTATTTAATAAAAAATAAAAAAGATCAAACAAATTTGCATCCATCCCTACATGTAATTACTTCCCCGCTGACGAAACTTCTCCATCTGGAGATTTGGGTTTACACGTGCATCGTGTTTTATACCTAAGGATCTTACAAAATAAATTTTTTCGCATTTAATTTTTATTGGTAGTAGCCATCAAAATTTTTTTAAAGTACAATTAGAAATTTTGAAACATTAAAAATTAAAATCTTAGGTTTCTATTCAAAACTAAAATTCAATACTTTTTTTTTTTTTTTTTTTTTTAAATGTAGTCATTGAAACAAAATTGAAATATTACATAGGAAAAACAATCATGTGACATAAATAAACAAAATGATGATTAAATAAAAAAAGTCAACAATTATTATTAGGTATTTTTAAAGTTAAAATACAAAGGAAAAAAAAGGGAAAAAAAAAGTCACGTCCTCATGAAAAGGGAAGAGAAAATTTAAAAGCCTGGATTTTTTTCTTTCTTTTTAAATAGATTTATCACAAGTTAATTGCTGGCTGTAAGATTGAATTACTTGGTAGTTTTTATAATCAAAAGGTTTTTTAATGCGATCTTTTTAAATAATCTTTTTTTTTCCTGACATTTTTGGCCTTTTAATAAAGGCATTTTTCTTCACTAGTTGAGCTTGGCCTCCGTCCATGGCTGCTTCTTCGTCTCTCTCGCGATCCACATGGCACAGTTACTGACTTTTTATCCTAAACTTTAAACTCACATTTTTTTTTGTCATATTTATATCAGATTAAACTGATTAAAACAAAATAATACTGATTATAATCTGAAAACCGCAACAATAAGACGAAAATAATAATAATAATAATGACTTTTTTTATTATCTCTAAAAACATATCTGTAACCCTTTGCTACATTTTTTTTAATTTCGTGTATCGAAATATGGACGGTGGGTATTTTTTTAAAGGATCTGTAATACTTTTACCTTTTAAAAACTTGAAAAAAAAGGACCAACAGAATTTTGTTTGAATAAGATTTTTAAAAATCTAGATGACCAATACTGAATTTCAGACATTTAATGACTTAATAATATTCAATACAGATGCCAAGATAAATAATTTTCATTTCGACTGGTTTTTAAAGGGAAGATGTAAAGAAATTGTGTAGTAGTGATGTTGAAGTACATAGATTTGAAAACTTAGGGCTTTTTAACACAGTAGCGTTCTTTCTTTCTACTTTAAACCGAAAAACAATCCACACGAAGTGAATTTTCTTACCGCTTCATCTTCAGCCATCTTTGCTTCTATAGTGAATCTAGACAAATTGATTAGAAAAACTGTAGCTGGACACTTTTAAGGGCCGGTCTTCGACCCAGATCGTATAATTTCTCAAAACCGAGACGACTCAAACTCTTGCATCAGACATATGGCTTTGTAGTCCGCACTGAATAACGCGGTAGATAAGTTTAAAGATGAAAAAAAAACTTAACTTAAAAACAATTCCTACGCTATTTAAACCACATTATCTCATTTGAAATGAAAATAATAATTATCTATTTTTAAATTCTCTCCTTTTTATTTTTCTTTAAAATATCCCAAGTATTTTTTCTGATTTCCTCGTACTTATTCACTCCGTAACTTATAATAGGCGTTATGGCGGAACTTCCGGCATTAGGAAAGCAATGTGATGTAGAATCTTGTAAACAAATTGGTGAGAAAAAAATTATTTTGTTTTTTATTGCCTTTATTTGAAATAATCGTATCCAATAATTCACCCATCATACTTGGTTTTCTATCCTGTGACGTAAAACTTTTATTAAAAACTGAACTTGACAGTTGTCACCCGGCATCAGATACTGCTGCTACTACTACTACTACTACTACTACTATTTATAAAAATTAAAAAAAAGTAAATTATATAGATAATAATGATAATTAATTTTTTTCTTATTAAAATTTTACGGTCAATAATTACAACAGTCGATTTAAGCTTAGGTTATTGCATGTTATTTGTTATATTCATTTTCTTCTGCTCGACCTAAGGCCGGTTTTGCCAAGGAAACAACTTGTTGCCAAGGGGAAATTACTCTTGCTGTCCAAAAATATCTTCAACACGAGCACCTGTGAAAGTATATATGATTTTACCGGACCATTTTATGCTACACGTTTATTATCAAATTTTACACGTATTTTTTTTTAAAATTAAAGTATCAAAAACAGTATTTTTCAAACTTTCATATTAGGAGAGTGATATCCTAATTTACTCAGAAGATATAACTTAGATTACAAATAACAAATTTGTACATTCCTTCTTGAAAGTGTGTTTTCAAACCTTTCTGATGCAATAATTTATTCAATGTGTTAGGAAACAGAAAAAAAAACAACACAAAAAGCAAACTACAGTATAGTTATTACACCCGTATATAAAATCTATTTAAAAAAATGTAACGACTGTCTAAAGACAGAAGACTATATATATATATATATATATATATATATATATATATATATATAATCTTTAAACTGCTTTTAAGAAATCATTACTCAATAAATGTTTGCAAAGTAAAGTATATCTCGTGTCAAACGTACATAGAATATAAAAAAAAGATATTCAATAATTTAATCTTGAAGCCGGTAATGGATAAACTGTAAATTTAGCACGAAAATTTGATATTGAACTAAAAAAAAGCATGAATAGATAAAACACTTTAATCATTGTAATATAAAATTATCTTGTATTGCGCTGTAAAAAAAATGAAGGGATTTGCAATTTCTTCTGCTTTTAAAAATAATTTGTACAAGCATAAAACTGAAATTGAGATTTCAAAATAACTTAATTTCGGGAGTTATGTCCCTTTGTCTAAAAAAATTTTTTTTTTTTTTGCTCAATGCAAAACGGATAATTTATAACTGAACGGAATCTACATAAAAGAGACACACACACACACACATATATATATATTGTAGTCACACACTTAAAAAAGTGCGTAGAATCGCCTCGTCAGTGATGTTCTTGGGGTCCTTACAAGTTTCAAGTCTTCCAACATTATACTTGCTCTCCTAACCGACCCTACCAAAACCATTGTTCCGGCCGGCGATCCTACAGTAAAAAGTTCGCCAAGCATATATATATATATATATATATATATATATATATATAATCTCTGTATCAGAAAATTGAAGTGAATGATTTTATGTAAAGTTTTATATTACATTGAGAAGAAGAGAATGAAAAGGTGTGGATGTCATAGTGGTTATTGTTTTAAAAAATGGAATAAAGTGAGTTCAAATCCCAGACAAGGCTGTTTGTTTCACTTCCTGCTTGTGAAAGGCATGAATTCAATTATCTTGGTTATGGGTAAATAGTAGTGTAACCTAGCCACTCTAGCCTTGGTATGGAAACCAGTCTTGGAAAAAGAAGTCTTGATGAAATACCACCTGAAATATGGAAGACAAGAAAATCTGATGACATACTTCTTCAATTATGTAATGTGGTGTATAACCAAAACACAATTGGGAAATGAATGAAAAGCTGCATACTCCCCTTTCAGAAGAAAGGTGATACTGGTATAGCGTTTAGGTGAAATGGTTATTTGTTTAACACTATATTTTTTAAGGCAACACAAATGAATTACGAAACTTTGCTTTAACAACACAACAACGAAAGTTTTTTATTTGCAGCTTTGAATATGGTTTGCTTTTGGGTGCTGCAAGACTCGTGGTGTTTAGGCTTGTTAGTGTTGGAGACGAAATGGCTTAGCGGGATGTTGAGATGGCAGCGTGTTGCTGGACATGTGAGGGATTGTGTTTAGCGTCACCGTGTATTTTTGTGTGTCTGGTATTTTTGGGGAGAGTATGCGTTATCTCCATTCATATGGACCAAAAGTGAAAAGGTGACTAGTGTGTCGAGAGCGGAGTTACGCTCGGATCGACATAGCCAATTTTTGGGGTGACGTGAAGTAGTGCCTGTGGAAGGCATGCTGAATGCATCCAATTCATATTCAACTGAGATTCCTTGTAAGAAATCCATAAATTAGATGGTTCCCTCATTGAGTGTCCATGTTGCTGCTGCTAGTGTTAAAGCCACAGTGAGTTGTCCACACTGGGTGGCTTGTCTAGCTAAAAAGCATTGCTAAGCAGGGACAACCAGACGAACATCTGTTCTGGTCGCCGTCTCACGTTGAAGAGAGTGGGTTTGGCCGCTCACCCGTTTTGCTAGCCGGAAATGAATAGGATAAGTCATCCTGATTGGGTGAAATTCAGTGTTGAATTAAATTGCACGCCAAAACAAAATACGAGATTTTCCTCTTCTCTACACTGGAATCATTAAGAACTACAGAGGCATAACTCTTACTGCTATAGCTGCAATGGTTTATAATGCCCTGCTCTTCAATCATATCTGACTGAAATTGAGAAAATTCTTTGGAAAAATCCGAACATTTTTTAAAAAATCTATTGACAGCTTCTAAGATTCTAACTATTCATTGAATCAATATGTCAATATGTGCAAAAAATCTCAAGGCAACATTCTTGTTTGAGGAAAGATGGAGCAAATGTTTCTAACCTATGGTTTAAAAAAACTGTTACAGCTATAATGATGTTTTATAAGTACACAAAGGCCATGGTCTCCTTATGGCAGCACTGACGACTTTGACATTGTCCCTGGAGTCTTGCTAGGAAACTCACTGGCACCATTTCTATGGATAATCAGTCTAGATTATGTACTATGAACATCTATTGATCTAATGAAAGAAAATGGCTTCAAACTAAAAAAGACAAGTAGCAAATGATATTCCATGATATTCCACAGAAAAACTTACTGATACAGTCTACACAGATGATCTAGCACTTGAAAGTACACCTTCTCAAGCTGAATTTTTGATGCTTGGCCAGGAGCAAGCAGCAAGAAGCATTGGTCTCTACATGAACTCAAATAAAACAGAGTCTGTGTGTTTAAACAAGATGTTGCCATTTTTACATTAAATAATAAGCCTCTGAAATTAGTAGACTAGTTCATATACCTTAGTAGCAATATCTCATCTACTGAAAACAATGTATACAAATGCTTAGGTAAAATATGGACTACTATTGATAGGTTATCTATCATTGGAAATCTGATCTCTGATAAGATGAAATGGGAATTCTTCCAAACTATGGCTGTGTCAGTAATACTGTATGGCTGCACCACTTGGACTCTAATAAAACAGTTAGAGCAAAAGGGAACTACACAAAGATGCTACATGCTGTTTTGAAGAAGTTTTGAAACTAACACTCTACAAAAGAACAAATATATGGCCACTTATCTTCCACCTCTCAAACCATCCAAGTAAGATGAACAAGACGTGCTGGGTGCTGCTAGAGAATTTAGAATGACTTCATAAGTGAAGTACCTCTGGCTTTCTACACATGGACAAACCAGTGTTGGCTGACCATCTAAAACTTCTATTCATCAACCCTGTACAGACACTGGATACTTTTTAGAGGACTTATCAAAAGTGATAGGGACAGATGGTGAGAAAGAGGCAAGGGAATCTGTGTTATTTGCATGACTTGATGATGATGTATATATATGCACACGCATGCTACAAAAAATAGCAGTCTTCAAGATATTGAGCTCTCTTCTTAGAAGAGTGTTGAATATCGCATTGATTGGCCAGATATAATCATATGTGTGTATTTATATATATATATATATATATATACCGACTCATTGGCATAATGGTTAGAGTGATCGCCAATAGTCCGGGAGAACGAGGTACAATCCCAGGCCGAATCATACCAAAGACTCAAAAAAAAAATGGTACTTGATGCCTACTTGCTTAACACTGAGCATTATAAGGTACAATTCAAGGGTAAGTAGAGCAGTCCAGAGAAAGGAGTAGCATCCTCCCCTACACTTTGGTGTAGTAGCTATTGAAAAAGGACCCTTCAAGTCACCCTTGACTATGGTCGGCCTATTTATATATACTGAATCACTTAAAAGTTTTAAGAACATCACATAATTTATTGTTGAAATATAATAAAGGATAATATTTTTCATATAGTAATAAAATTATATATATTGTATTATTGATTTGGTACTGTTTTATTTTTATTTGAAATTAGCTAAAGACCAAGAATTATACAGTGCTGTAAAAAAATTATGTGACAGATTATCTCCCTTGATTTACAAAAAGCGTTTTATGATTGTTTATCCCAAAGAGAAAAAGGTTCTTTATTAAAGCAGTAAATATCCTACCATGCCAGTCAACTTGAAATTTTAAAAGTAAAAAAAAATACAACTAATGCAATGCATGTGGAAAGACTGTTAGCGAGCCCAGTCGATTGAGACTGTAGAATACACTTGCAGAGGGGTGAGACTCCTTCAACAAGTATTCTGGATATGACACTAAACAATCTGATGCTGAGGCTCCAGAAATGCTGGAGCTTTGGGGAATGCAGAGTACCCCTTCATTGCTATCACTCCCAGATAAACCTTTGGCACGGAGTGGTAGCACTTGACAGGGTCAACTAGAACTGTGTGACATTTAAATTATGTGCAAACAAATGACTTATGCTAGACTGAATTGTTTAAAAAAGTACTGTTTGCTCATTTAACTATATGTAAATGAATGACTGATATTTAATTGAATTGTTAGTGATACATAACAATACTTGGAACCATTTAACTGTATGCAAACAAATGATTAATAGTAAATAGAATTGTTTGTATTATATAGTAATGTTGGGAATAGAAAAATAAAGAAAATTAAATTAGATTAAAAATAATTATTAGAAATATCCAGAAACTCCCAGAAGCCCCTGATAGGAAAAGGGGCAACGCATGCGCAAAGAAAAGGAACCATCCCGACAAAAGAAAGAATCTCACTCTCTTTCAGCAGTGACCAGTGGAGTGTCAACACCTAAATCTTTCTTGCTAGTGGTGGAAGGCGCCATGAGTCCGTCTCTAGATGACGCGTTGGCTAACGTTTCCACTAGTAGCTGCTGCCTCTTTTACTAACGACCCACAACTAAAAACACCGAATAATGAACTTGTCAGAATCATAATCAAGACACCATAAAACAGACTTAATGACTACAACTAAAACACCTGATTTAGATGCATCTCCCAAAAGCGTCAAACACGTTAACGCTTTAAATACCAAATTTGGACATATATACTCAAGAATGACTAACACATTTTAACACCTTGACTGGGAGATTCAACCACTTTATTTGTATTCAGGAAGAATTTCCTCACCCACTGAATGGTTGTTGAACCAGAAATAAAGGCAAAATATAAAAGATATCTTCGTCTCTTATCTTTTACTATATTCTTCTTTCATATAATTCCTTTACAGCCTTCACACCCAAGAAGTTAAACCAGCAATATAACATGGGGTAAGAACAGAATAATCCAGAATGGAGTCAAATAGTGAACAATATCATAAATTACCTTTGAAACCCCATAGTAATACTTGAAATCATTTAACTATATGCAAAAAAAAATGAGCTCAGACTTGTTTAAAAACATTATCAACAAAATGTGTTTACAAATCATATATATTTAATGTATATGTATAAAGAGGTTTTAGTATTAAATAACCTACAATAGTTGATATGCCATCAAACCAAACCAAACCAAACCAAACCATAAGCCAACAAAGTTAAATTTGAGGATCATTAAATAAGTTTCCAGACTTTTTTCGTATGGGCACTTTTATTGATAGTACACACATGAAACTCTAGTCCCCTTCAAAGTAATCTCCTCCGGCTGCAATGCGCTTGTTGTACTGTTCCAACAACTTCTGGAAGACCCCATGGAAGTCCTCTTGTGTGAGCGTGTCAATGATCTTCATCACAGCCTCTTTCCTCTCCTCAATTGTCTCATAACGACAGCCTCTAAGTTTTTCCTTGAGCTTAGGGAATAACCAAAAGTCACAGGGAGCAAGGTCTGAACTATGGGGAGGGTGAGGAATTGTCTTGATGCCCATCTTGGTCAAATAGTCTGTGACAAGGATGGAGTTGTGGACTGGTGCATTGTCCTGGTGGAAATGCCACTGACCCGATTTGACGAGTGCTGGCCCCTTCCGACGGAATCTCTTCCTGAACCCCCTTAAAGCCTCAACATAGTAACCCTAAACCTAAGACTAACCCTTTGGCCAATAAACTCTAGTGTACTGACTTCCTTACTCCTCCCACACCTCTCATAATCTCTCACAGACTCCCTGCCTTCCTTGAATATTTTATGCCATTCAAAAACTGATGCTTGATTCATGTAAAATGGTCGAAAAGCAGTCTGAAGCATTCCATATGTTTCTGTGGCATCATTTTTTCCAAGTTTAAAACAGAATTTTATTGCATATCGTTCTTCTAAAGTGTCCTCACGTCCAGATTGCATTTTTGAAATTCACCAGCTGTGACAATCAGGCCTTAGTAGGGTGTATTCCAATTCCTGCTGTAACTGTTCATTTGAACCTGAAATCATAAAAATTGGTCAGTCATCTCATAAGATGTATAGCAATAACATAGTGAATTTTTAAGAGTCTATGACAATTTCAAATGCCTGTATAAAAATGTCTGGAAACTTATTGAATGCACCACATAGTTTCAAGTATTGCTATGTATCGCTAATAATTCAATTAAACATCAGTCATTTGTTTACACACAGTTGAATAATGAAACAGTTCTGTTTCAAAATCAGTTTAGCATAGGTACACAGTTTAAACATCAAACAGTTCTATTTGATCCATAAATAGGACACTATCAGGTGCTACCACTCCAAGCAAGAGTGGACCTGGGAGCAATGGCAATGAAGGGGTACATTGCATTCATGGAGACTCACTATCAGAGTGTTTAATGTCATATCTAGGACACTCATGGTGGGGTCTTACCTCTGTAGAGATGCAGTCGGTATATTCTACAGCCTCAGCCACCTGGGCTAAGGATGTTTGAGTTGCAATATTGTTGGTAAAGATGGCTGTCATCAGTAAAGATATGGTTGTCATCATATGTTGTACTTTGTGTAACAATCAGAAAATGGAACTAGCAACCTGAGTTCAAATCCTGGATGAGGCTATTTGTGTTTCACTTTGCATTAATGCCTTTGGAAAAGGCATAAGTACATCTCTTCTCTCCGCAGCTCTGGGTAAATAGTAGGCAGACTGGGTTCTTTATCTTTGTTTGGTCAACCAGTCTAGGAGAAAGAAAACTCTTAATCAGTCAGAGGAGTTGGGTAAATATATATATATATATATATATATATTGGCATAATCGTTAGAGTGTTTGCTAATGGTCTTGGAGATCAGGGTTCAATCCCAGGTCGAGTCATACGGAAAACTCAAAAAATGATACTTGATGTCTCCTTGCTTAACACTCAGCATTATAAGATATAGATCAAGGGTAAGTAGTGCAATTCACCTTGAAGCCTTCAGGTCTCCCTTGACAGTGGACCAACATATATATATATATATAAAGTCATCCACAGACAGATCTGTTTCGTTCTATCAGAACTCATCAGTGTGGCTAGACATACTAGCTTCCCGTAGCTGGGATCGAAACCCGGTTATATATATTATATATATATATTATATATATATATATATTATATATATAATGGTATTTGCATATTTTTTTTCAATTTGTAATGACTTCCCCTTTACACATGAAGTATCCTTTATTGGCAATATGATAATTCTTCCTGAGTTTCATGAAGGTGTGTAGACTCAAATATATCATCATAATAAACAATAAATGAATTATCACACTTATTTTCACAAAATTATCACACTTTATTAAGCATTTAATTGTGTATTTTTCAATTATTTTCACTTTTAAATTTCATTACAGATTTTCTACCCTTTATGTGTTCTGATTGCTCAAAGACATTTTGGTAAGATACAATTTTATTAATTTTTCATTGAATTTTTTTTATTTACTTTCAATAGACATATAAAAATATTTTCAATAAACAGTCATAATCTGTTGAAACTTCTGTTTATAACCCAATTAGAACTGTTCATTTTGACAGCTACCTCTCGTATGGTAAAGACAAACTAAAATTTCAACCAAATCCATACATCTACTTCTGGGATATATTGTTGTATAGTCACAACCATGACTAACTATACAAACACATATACATCTGCATGCAGAATCATAACGACACAATAATGACGAGCGACACAGTTCTTAGAAAAATATACCTCTCACTTTATTGAAAGGGTTGTGTGTGAGAGGGAGTTGAAGACCGAACAGGACTGCAACATACTGACTCCCACTCTTATGGCCATCAGCATTTCTTTCCCGTCCTCCTGGGTTGCTCAACCAGGGGCCTCTCTGGGTGCTGGTTTTCTCTACCGCATCTTATCTCCAACTCGTCTGATCCCCAAACTTGTTGAATTTCCTGTGCACTGAGTTATATAATAGTTCAATGCCCACTCAATCTCTTCCCATAACTGGCCATCAGAATATGTACTTCCGCCGTCTTTGGAATGGCATGTTTGATTGTCATCGAGTGGAAATAACTGTCATGCAGTTCACAGGTCACTTTCTTCCGGTGCATCAGTTTGTGACTGTGCCGTGGGATTTTAACCCTGTCCCATATTGTCAGCCAAGCTCACCCACGCCAATGGAATATGCAACTTCCGCCGTCTTTGGAATAGAATGTTTGGCCGGGTCGGAGGTTAATATACTACAATATATGAGAAAAAAAAATAAAGAGTCATAAAAATATTTTCTATTATGTAAAACTGTTATGTGATTTTCAGTAGAGTCAATTCTGAGGCAATCTGAACCACTCAACCAGCATATAAAAAGAAAGATTTTACTCTTGTTTATGGTCAGTTGATGTATGGAATTGTAACTAGGTGTCATGGCATATTGTAGTTAAATGTTATTGCATATTGTTTTGCATAATAGATCAGTGAGATCTATTTTTGACATGTAGTTTAGCATCTAAATTGGGTCTTGAGTCATTAAATAGGAAAAATACAGTATATCAACCAGTATGATGGACAGCTGTTGAACTTAAGGTCAATCTGAGACCACAGCTCTCATTCGATGGTTTCAGCCAAGTGACTAAAATGCTTCAAGAGTTAGAAAGAAGTTAGCGAAAAATTCCCAAATGTGACCCTTTACTGGTACAGGGTCACATCAAAATCTTATTAGTCTTCATCATTTTTACTTGATGCACTCCCTTGTAAACAAATTCAATTTCCATTCATCCCCAAATAGATTGATTGAATATTAAATTATAAAACTAATTTACCAGTGTTTACTACAAGTTAAAAAAAGAAATAGAAAAGAAAGAAAGAACTAACGAAAGCATAAGCAAGTAATCAGAAAATAAAGAAATTAACAAAAGAAAGAAAAACTGAAGAAAAAAAAAAAGAAAATTAAAGAAAGATAGGACTTAAGATATGTTGGAAATTCATCCTTTTGCAGATAAATTCGACTGTAGCCTGCTTCTGAAACAAAATGGGGAGGGGAAAAGCAGGATGAAAACACAAATGGTCTTGTTTGGTTACAATACAAAAGAGTTTATTTACAGCAAAGTTGCTTATATTTTCCCATACGCAGGCGTCACAATATTTTCAAAAAACCTAGGTGCCTAGTAACAAAATAAAACAATATAAAACAGTTGCTACAGGATGGATTTCTGCAAACAAAATTAACCCACAAAAATATTAGTACAATGGAGAAAAAAGGAAAGAAATACACTTACTCAACAGGGTTTTTACAAAGAAAATTAACCCATGAAAATATTAGTATAACAGAGAAAGAAGGAAAGAAATAAACTTATTCAACAGGGTTTTTGCAAACAAAATTAACCCACGGAAATTTGTATAAAGCATAATAAGCAGTCCACTTGAAGAGTCACTGTAGTTCTTGAAAAGACTTCAAGCCTTTGTCCTGGTTTTTTCTCTCTGAAAGTTTAATTTCTGTTTAATTTTTGTAGTATGCATTGCAGGTGGAGGACGAGTATAAAGAATTGCTTGTTTGAAATACTTCTTCCTCTAGACTCAACTAGAGCACATGAATTCTCCCAGGCATATGTTGCATATGCTGGGATTAAGGCAAATATGCGAATTCAACTTTCTGAAGTTGAACCACAAAGTCCCAAATTCAGTCAATTTCAGTTCCAGCTACATTAGGCATGCCCCCTCTCTCTTGTCATAAAGTAAAAAGGAGAATTCAACTTTTCAAAGTTGAACTATAACGTCCAAAGCGTATACTTTAGGGCCAGGGTTCCCATAGTAAGCAGCCACTCTCAGTGGCAGTTGAGAAGAATATAGAAATAAGGAAATTCAACTTTTCGAAGTTGAATTATAATGTCCAAAGCATATACTTTGGGAAAGGTATGAACCCCCTTATTGTTATTATTGAGATTCATCCCATTAAAGATTATATCCTTCTGGTTCCTATTTTATATCTGGTTCCGAACACTATGTAATCTACCCTCATTTATGGATTCTAGCAATCTTTAAGATATTCCATTTTTATACTAACTTATGTATTCAAAGACACACTTTACAGAGTTTGAAAGAGAAATAAAAAATCATTTTAGCTTGTGTTTTAAGCTAGCGGCACAACATGATGATGATGATGATGATGATGTATATGACCAGTTGTATATGTATGGCTTGGTTTCTTATATATATATATATACCACACCATATTTGTTGGCATTTAAGATACATTTAGATAAAAACAGCCTATGCAAATTTTATATTGTATCCAATATGTGTAGATGGAAAAGTCAGCCAACATATCAAATTTTCATAGATATATATATGTTATGTATAAGTTATTAGAAAGCCATAATAAGGTCTCATTTAGATTATTGTCCTCAGGCCTGGCTCTTATGTCTAAACATAGAAATTAGAGTGTAATATTACAATTGGAGGGCATGCAAAGAGGAGTGATAAAAATGATAAAAAGAGTAAAAGATTCCAGTTACAGGGAGAGATTAGAGAAATTAGGATTAACTACTCTACTAGAAAGAAGAATGTGAGGTGATTTCATTGAAACTTTCAAAATAATGAAATTTCTATTTATCATAAACATTTTTTCAATGTTTCTCCTCAAACTAGAAATTTACTCTTAAGACAGATTGTAAAAACTAAGTCCACTAACCAGTTGGATTTTTTTGTTAATAAAGTAATATATTTTTTAAAGAAATTGCCTAATCAGATCACAATAAGCAATAGTGTAGAAAAATTAAGATTAAATTGGGTGATTTCAGAAATAATAAGAAAAAGAATCAAAGAGGACGTTTTTGGGAACTATCAGATGAATTAATTAACAGAATTTGATCTGTATATAAATGTTGTATTGATTTTGTTTTTGTTTTAAAGGTCAATGTGGGAAGATAATAAATAGTGGAGATAGCCAAGGAGTTATAACAAACAAATAATAATGATATATGACAGCTGTTTCATACTTAACATAATTATTCATCCATAGAACCTCTTTCTCTAGCCCCCGTCAATTCTAATTCTTTCCAATTTAATAATCATGTAGCCAATGTTGTATACCAGAATGAGAAACGACAACAACTCTTATTTATGAAAATATGAACTTCTTTTTTTGCTTATTACGCAATAGTCAACATGGTTGTGTGAGGAGTGAGTCAGGATTGCTAAGATTTACTCCTGGTTGAGATATGGTATCTTCAGAGAACCTTTCATCTTCACTCTGCCTCCATGAGGCTGGTACAGGGCCAACTTAAAACATTTAATCATTTTTGTTTCTTCTTTGTGCAGATCAATTCAATTACAGAGGCCTTCACTAGGCACTCCTATTTTCTTCTGGGATCATATCCATTTCTGACTTAGCAAGTTTTGTACATTTCAGACTTTTCTCTAACTCTCAACTGTGAGCCATATAGCTCCTGGCCAACACCGAGAATGGTGTGATGTCTAGTCTCTTTTTCTCTCCTCTCCCCATTGTCCTGGGGTTGAAATCTTTTGTTGTTATATATTTTTCAGACACCCACACACCTCATTGTTATTCTTTCTTTCAGCATGCCACTCACACAATTCATGTGGCATTTCACCTATCTTTTGTTTACCTTAAGACAGGGGTGCATCCTGTTTTGAAATCCACATAACTTACACAGCCTGTCAAAGTTCAAATATCTAACACCAAGACACATTATATATACAAAAGTGAAAAGTAACATATCCTCATTATTCATTATAAAGACATGCTTAGAGTAATAGTTACCATCACCGGAAATTCAATTCCTGGATGAGTTTGAACTGCATTTGACTTTGTGCTAATGTCCTTAGGAAAGGCATGAATCCATCTGTTCTCCTCCTAGCTATGGGTAAAATGTAGGACAGGCTAAGCTCTTTAGCCTAAGTTAGATAACCAGTCTAGGAGATGGAAAACTGAATTCAAACCAGCTTTACTTTGCTTAAAAATTGACTTTTTGTAACATCCTTCTCATAGTAGAGGGGTGGGGTAAATGCAAATAATCATTACATGATATTTTTTACCAATTTTAACCAAATTGAGGGAACATATTTTGAAAAAGTGTAAAAGATACAGCTTCTTGTGACAAGACATCTTTTAGATAATAGATTAAATTATGGCTTAGTACATCTGAAAAAATATTTCAACTCCATTAAGTCATGCTGATGACATCAATTGTGGTAAAATTTTGTGTAATTTTAACTAACGTGACTCATTTGAAAGTTAATTTTAACCCTTGAAGACAGCGTTTCAGTGGCAAAATTTTTCATTTGTAGAGAAAACATTATTTGACCTTTGCAAAAATCACTTGGAACTTGTTATATTTTTCCTTTCCTGAGAAAGTTACAATTAAATTTTGGTATTTTTTCAAGAACCAAAATTTAAAAGGATAAAAATAGGGAAACCTAAATTTGAAACCTGTGAGCCATCTCTGTGTTTCTGGAGCTCACTTTTTATTATTAAAAGATAGAATATTTTTTTAGGTAAGGTTTAAAGTCAAGTTTCAGAAGATTGCACTACACCCAAAATGATGAAAAATCAGGTTGCTTGGTCATGTTTTATCAACCCTTATAGGTTATTAAATGCCAATCCTGTTTATATATGTATATTAAATATATATATTTGTAAATAAATAGTTTGTAGGTAACAATTTTTAAACAAGCCAGAGTTCATTTGTTTGCACACAGATTGTTTCAAGTATTGCTATCTAACTCTAATAATTTTATTTGCACACAGTTAAATGGTTTCAAGTATTGCAATGTAATACTAATAATTCAATTCAACAGTTATTTGTTTGCATACAGTTAGATAGTTTCAGGTATAGAAAATAATTAGATTTTTCTTTTTGACTCATAGATGAGACCCTAAAAGGTACTCTCACTCCAGGTCAGAAAGGACCTCGGAGTAATGGCAATGAAGGGATACTTCATATTTCCCAAAGCTCCAAGACAAGAGTCTCACCATCAGTTGAAGTTAAGTGTCATATCCAGGACACTTACTGAGTGTTTGTGTGTGTGTAGGTGGGGTCAGTCTTACCTCTCTGCTGCCTGAGCTGCAAAAATCAGAAAAAAAAGTGTTTGGCAAATCTTTTAATATTTTAGCATTTTTTACAATTTTTTTGATCTTTGGTCATTTTGGGTGTGGTCCCTAATGTGCAATCTTTTGAGATTTGACCTATCACAAGGAAGCACTCGTAGTGTTATCATCATTGGACCCAAATTCAAATTCTGAATGAGACAGTTTTCACATCACACTAATATCCTTGCAAAAGGTATGAATCCATCTATTCCCCCTCCAGTTATGGATTATTAGTAGGGCAGATTGGGCTCTTTAACCTTGATATGGCAATCAGTTTGGGAGAAAGAAAACTCTGAATTCAAATCAGTTAAACACCACCTAAAAAATTCATCTTGTGTTGCATCCTGCTCAAATAGAGGGGTTGGGTAAATACATCCCTAATAACACAATTCCATCTCTTAATAACAATAAACCTGGGCTCAAGGGCTTCAAGTTAAACTTTTTCAGGAAAGGAAAAAATTCAAAAGCAGCTGGTCAGATGACTTGATTTTTGTCATGAATGTTTAAAAGCTAGTAGAGGATGTAAGTACCAAAGATAAAATAAATAGATTTTATTGTTAGGTTGTCAGAATGGTGTAAATTTGAATATATGAAGATTATCTCAACAATTTCAAAGTTACAGATTGTTTGTAACTTGAAGTATAATGCCCATTACTACCATTTCAATAAGTTTTGCAAAAATTATCTGAAACATTCAATGTCTCAAAATACAAACACATAGCATTTTAAGTGTTTTAGTGTGCATTTCAATCTGAATTTGAGATTTAAAAAAAAGGATTTTGTCTGAAAATTTTGCTACTAAAAGCATTATTTACTTAAGAAAAAGTAAATAATGCTTTTAGTAGCTTTAAAAAAATTGAAAAAATAAGCCTAAAACCTATCACTAAAATGGACACATTTTCGTGTCTGATAGATATACCTACTGATACAACTAAAATTGGTACTTAAAATTTCATGCCATAAAGCAACCATCAGGCAATTAAAGATGATTACTTTGTGGCTTGAAAATTTACAGAGCAGATTTAGTGATCTGTGTTGGCAGTATTGGTATGGTTAGTGTTTAGGAAGATATTTAGTTGAGTCCCCACTCACCAAGGATCAATTGCCCAATCGGCTGGGGTTGTAGAAAACACTGACTGCTTCTCTGCAGAAGAGTAAGATCCCCCCCAACGAGTGTCCTGTTTATGACACTAAACAATCTGATGGTGAGGTTCCAGTAATGCTGGAGCTTTAGAGGATGCAGAGCACCCATTCCTTGCCATTGCTCCCAGGTCCACTCTGGCCTGGAGTGGTAGCACCTGATAAAGGTCCTATCTATGGGTTAAACAGAACTAAACTGCATACTTATGCTAAATTCAATTGCTTGAAATAGAACTGTTTTGACATTCAAACTGTATATTGATTCTAAAATGAATTACTTGAAATAAACTGTTTTGATATTTAAACGGCATACTTACGCTAAACTGAATTGTTTGAAATAGAACTGTTTTTGACATTGAAACTGTACTCACACTAAAGTGAATTTTTTTGAATTAGAACTGTTTGACTAAACTGAATAGCTTGAAATAGAAATGTTTTTGACTGCTGAACTGAATTGTTTGAAATAGAACTGATTATTTGTATAAAAATGGATTTGGCATTAAATAACCTACAAAAGTTGATATGCCATAAAATTCAAACCAAGGATCAGTATTGGCATAAGTATATCAGTGATGTGCTAACACTGAATAAACAGAAGGAAGGACAAGGTAAGCTCATTAACACATACAGAAGCATTTAATATATACATAATATACATGCAAGTAGTATTGAAAGAAAGAATACACAAATGTCTCCTAACAGATAAAAATATGTACATATTATTCCATGTACTGGACTATTGGCCTAATGAGTAAAGTGTTCGCCAATAGTCCAGGAGGCCGGGGTTCAATTCCAGGTCAAGTCATAACAAAGACTCAAAAAATGGTACTTGATGTCCCCCCTTGAAGGCGCCTTTGGTGGTGTAATGGTTAGTAAGCTCGACTACCAAACCTATACGAGTGAGTTCAAGTCTCACTGGGTGCCCCTTTCATATGGCCTTGTGCCACATCTAAGCGAAAAGCTTAGTAAATTACTACTTGATGTCCCCTTGCTTAACACTCAGCATCATAAAGTACAGATCAGGTGTAGTAGCTATTGAAAAAGGAGTCTTCGGGTCACCCTCGATTAAGGTTGCCAACTTTTACTTAGAATGAATAATGTTGTCACTATTGCTTAAATGATAATGATGGGTTCTTTTGCCTTGGTAAGGCAACCAATCTAAGAGAAGGAAAATTTTTAATTTAAACTAGCTTTACTTAAGAATTGACTTTGTGTTGCATTCTGTCCATGGGGGAGTGGTTTAGCAAATACATACTTCTCTACATTTTCAACTTGCTATGTTTTAACAGAGTGGACTAGTGATAAAAATTGGATATTTTACAAAAGTATAAATCAACACATACAATGGCTTAGTTGGGTGGGTGGGGTGAACAGGCTAAAGTATAACCTAAAATAAACCTCCATCCAAAGAAGGTTTCAGTTAGTGATCAGATAATGTCAATGTAGTTTAATTTGAGTTGATACCATTCAATGTTATGATTACAACATACATCAGCCCAGTTGGCTGGGGCAATAGAATACACCAACTGCATCTCTACAGAAGGGTAACACCCTACCCAATGAGTGTCCTAAATATGACACTAAACTGTATCTGATATTGAGGCTCCAGTCCTGGAGTGTTGGAGAATGTGGAGTACCTCTTCATTGCCATTACTCTTAGGTCCACTCTAACCAGGAATGATAGTACATGTTAGTGGAGCAATTCAGGGAATGGAGTAGTGCCCTTCCCTACACCTCAGTGTAGTAGCTATTGAAAAGGGAGCCATTGGGTCACCCTCAACTAAGGTCGCTAACAAACTTTTTTTTATTCTATGTACAAGCAGTATGTGGAAAAGGTGAAAAAAAATGCTTACCATAAATTGCAGCATATGAATCAACCTTTTAAACTTGAAAAAATCTCTACAAAATGCGGAAGTTGACTTATACAACAAGTCTAAAATTCAAACCTTTACCACCGTGTGGTCAACCAGTTGTAAAGATTTGGATTTTTGGCCAGTCATATAAGTTATTCCCTAGTTTTGTAAACATTTTTTTCAAGTTTAAAAGGTTAACTTATTTGCCACAATTTACAGTACTTGGTGAAGGAAAGTAAAATAGCCACATGACTTTACTGTTCCCTGACAGGGTCTGAGACAACATTTCTTCTGTTCAATGAACAGAGGTAAAAGATGTCAAGAATGGTTTCTGAGACTTTCATATGACACCCCATGAGTTCTGCAATAGGCATGCTAATTCTCTCAGGGAGATAATTATCTATTATTTCCCTACATGACAAAAATGTCAGAATGCTGAATATTGTGCTGCATGTAGATGGGGTGTTAAATTTACCAAATAGAAATACACAACACACTCTTCAAATTAAAATTCAAATGATTTCTAATAAACTTATTTAATATGAAAAGTACTCTGAAAGTATGTATTCATTGATCTAATCCCTTCATTGCCCCACAATAGATAGCTTATCCAATTTGTTGAATAAGATAAACTCAATCATTAGAAATCAAGCAGTTTTTGTTTTTAAACACTGTTAGTCAGTTAATTTCATTTCTTAGTTGACAGTATTTTATTATATATATATATATATATATGCTCCCCCATGGGAGTTGGTGAAGGAATTTACAGCTGCTGCTCGCATAATGCAAAGCTCTTCGAACAAATTGAGCACTCTGGTATCCGGTAAGGTATAAAATGTAAACAAATGAACGCTACTATTTAATACCTTATAATTCCTTAGTTGACGTGGTACACTTGTTGGCTGAGCGGTCTAATACTAAGTCTAATGTAAAGTTGGGTGGGTTTTGATCCCAGCTTCAAGCATCCTATGTGTCTAGCCACACTGAAGAGTTGTGATACAACGAAACAGTCTTCTGTGGATGACAATATATATATATATATATATATATATATATATATCCATGTTAACTCTAAGAAATCTTATTTTGTTTCAGTTTGGAGCACAAGTTTCCAGATGCACATAACTGCAGTAAGGTAAGTTATTTTCATTTCTTATAGAGTATTATTTGATAATATCACCACAATTTGCTATAACCACTATTTTAAATATTACCATCTTATAAATGAAGCATTTCTACATGTCTTTTTCAACATTTCTTTAAAATCATTATGCAAATCAAACTTAAATATTTTATTTTAATTCTGCAGTGAACAATGCCAACAGACTTATAGCAAACAATGTCATGAAACTTGTTTTTTTGTATCCTCTAACCAACAAAGGCAGACAGAACTTGATTTTCTTCTTCATCACAAGGTCTGATTCCTTCTCTCACTTTGAAAAGTCCATTCTACATGCTCCAATCAAATATCACTCTCATTCTGGTTTGCTTCCAACAATCATTCTGCCAAGACTTCCATCTATCAACCTGATGTACCCAACAGCTTATGCATATTGTTACATCCCTCTTTTGTGTCTAGACGATAGTCTCAATATTTTGGTATTCCTTATCCCTGGAAACATTATCAATGAGTACGTAAACAAATAAAAATTCATAATTCTTCCTATTTCCTGAGTTGGCTCATAGGGATATTTCACGGATAATAATAATAAAAAAAAAGCTATCGACAACAGGTTGAAGAATTATTGCATGGAAACAATTTATCAGAATAACTAGCAAAATAAAATTAGATACAATGGCAATTTCAACAACATATGAAATATATTTATTCCATTAGCATTCAACTAACAAAATAATATAAACGTAATAAGATTCACAAGATGTATAGAAAGGACTTATCTGAGAAACAATGTTTAACAGGAATACTTGATATAGACATGATAGAAGATTATGTTCTGTCAGGGTTCTTTATTGCCCATTTTTCTGTCTGTGGTTGCACCTTTTCTTCCCAACTGATTACTCTGCTTTTCCTTTTTCAACTGTCCATGCTGCGGTTCTCTGTTTGACTGTTCATGCTGCAGATCTCTGCTCAACTCTCCCATTTCAAGCGATACCACCCTGCATTCCAATGCATGCCAGAAGGCAAAAGTGGTCTCATTCTTTTTACTTTAGGTGCTTTTGGTCAACAACTTCCCTTTTACAGCAGCAACTGGGGTCCAAAATCAAAGACACAAGTCTCGTACTGATGAAGTTGTATATCTTTATTCGCACACATGTTCAGCGTAAAAACAAGTACACATTCTCCAACTATACATTCTTCAACATACATTCTCCAACGTGAAAACTCTTTTTGCCTTGCTAGTGACCCATAAAGAAAAACGTCAGTCTCGCATGCCAGTCAATTTGAAAAAGACCGAATTCGCGCCAGCTGGTGTTCAGGCCAGAAGTTCCTCCCGCACCTTCCACCCGGAAGCGACCGGTGTGGGATGCAAAGTTTAATCTAAAATACTATACCGGATGAAACGCAAACTCTTACATTAACACTCCCACTACTCCTCTCCTAGAGTGTCTGTTGGCTACTACTATGTGAAATGTCACAAGTATACATAACAATATGCATTCGTGATAGTAATATTAAGTACTTGACCAATGTGCATGCACACAAATCATTTTGCAAATGGAGGTGCTTGTGATGTAATGGTTTTAATCTTTTAGCGGAATTATATATGACGTTTGTCTCAAGTGTTTTTGGGCAGTAACGCATAAATGAAAGAAAACGAACCGAATAGATAACGGTTATAGAAAGGATTTCAACACGAATGTTATACACGCGGAGCCACCTTTCTCGTGTAATTACGCAAAATCAAGAAACGGTTGCTATAACATCTAACGGCCGTAAGTAAACGCATTTTTAAATCACAAACTGCACCAAAATGAAGATGAACGAACGTCCAATCTAATGTCGCACGTGCTTTCACACATTGTATGATGAAAATTTGAACACGAAGACTCTCTGGAAAGCAAGATGACTCTTTGGAAAGACAAAGTGACTCTTCAGAAAGTTGGAGTGACATCCTGGAAAGACAGGAATTTTAACAAATATGGATAATACAATGAAAGAAAAATGCCCTCAGGGTGTCTGTAGCGGGGAGGGAGAATATATCGCCCATCTTACTTGCTCATATGGTAACGATCTGGATATGTACCCGGCTACAACGTGTGATTGCAGCAGAAAATTCAACAGCTTGCGAGGATCACGAATTCACAAGGCGTGCTGGTGCAAAGAACGTAATTCCTCTGCCGGAGAATGTAAATCGAATGTTGGGCCTATGAATCAGGTTTACCCCCACAGTATTCACGAGCCCATTGCTGACCATCAGCGTCCTGGAGACATTTTTTTGCAAGCCAAGAATTTAGTGGCCCAAGGGTAATCAGATAGCTACCTGGACAAACTTAGACCAGGAGCTTTCTTTTTACTCACCACCCATCTTGAGGGCCCATTGATCAACAAATAAAATCTTTTAGCAGAATTATATATGACGTTTGTCTCGAGTGTTTTGGGGCAGTAACGCATAAATGAAAGAAAACGAACCGAATAGATAACGGTTATAGAAAGGATTTCAACACGAATGTTATACACACGGAGCCACCTTTCTTGTGTAATTACGCAAAATCAAGAAACGGTTGCTATGACATCTAACGGCCATAATTAAACACTTTTTTAAATCACAAACTGCACCAAAATGAAGATGAACGAACGTCCAATGTAATGTCCGCTTTTAGTTGATCTTGTGTATACATAGATATATATTTCTTTTAAATACCCTATACGGTGGCAAAAGCTGCTCGGTAGCACCAGGAGTGGCAGTACCACCTTGAGCTAC
The DNA here is from genome assembly GCA_963585895.1 of Sepioteuthis lessoniana. NCBI lineage: Eukaryota > Metazoa > Mollusca > Cephalopoda > Myopsida > Loliginidae > Sepioteuthis > Sepioteuthis lessoniana. The sequence goes on along the minus strand of OY757915.1, from coordinate 18,962,543 downwards.
CGAAACTGTGTTATCACCCTGGTTGGTGGCTGATGAGGCTAGGGTATCGCATGTGCTTTCACACGTTGTATGATGAAAAAAAATAAATAAATAAAAAAATTAGTACTTGATCATGTGCATGCACTCAAATCATATTGCAAATGGAGGTGCTTGTCATGTAATGGTTATCATATGTTAGGGACCAAATCTAATGAAAAATATTAAAGTTATTCCTCCTGAAGGACAGAAAGGGAGTTGCCCCATGGGAACAGTGCATTGTGGGATCTGTGGGGATCAGAAGAATGGAGACAAATGAGACTGAAAAACAGCTATGGATAAATATTGCGTATTAACTTTTGATAGAACTATCAATTAGGGATTTCTACACTGGATCCACCTGTGTAAACAAAGTGATTACTGGATAACAAGCAATGCAGGGGTATAAGCAGATTACATGAATCACAAATCGGAAGGAATGCATAAGTGTTATGAAATTATATATACATAGGTGTCCGCAGAGCAGTCAGTCATGGTCAGTCAGGAGTCACAGTTTGAAGGGTAGTCAAGTTGTGCTGGGCACTATCTGGAGGAGATGTTGTGGGCCCTGGTAGAGAACCTCTTGTAAAAGAAGCAAAGACATAAGGCCCTGAATATAGAATCAACATGGTTAAGAAGATATGAGTCACTATAACAATCGGCGACACGAGTCCAAATCCTGGACAAGACTAATTGCATTTCACATAGCACTAATACCCTTGGGAAAGGTATGAATCCAATTATTCTCCCTCCAGCTATGGGTAAATAGTTGGGCAGACTAGGTTCTTCAGCGTTGGTGAGGCAACTAGTCTAGGAGAAGGAAAACTCTGAATTCAAACCTGTTAAACTCTGCTTAAAAAATTGACCTTGTGTCATATCCTGCCTGAGCGGAGGGGTTGGTAAATATGATATGATAACAATCTGAGTCCTTCCTCTCCCTGTCTCTGTTTCCCTCTCACACCAACAGAATTTTGGACCTTTTGAGTAATAAAGAAAGAGTTATATTCATATAAACAAAAGTGTATTACTTCTTCATTATGCTGATATATAACATAAATAGTAAAGCAGACTGAGTTCTCTAGTCTTGGTTAGGCAACCAATTTAGAAGGAAAACTGAATTCATATTAGCAGAACTCTGCTTAAAAATTGAATTTGTGTCACGTCCTGCCTGTAATGAAGGGGTTGGGTAAATATATAATATATATGAAGGTGTCATTACAAGGAAGGAATGCACAAAAATGTTCCGTGATTGAATTATATACATATTATTGAAGGAATACAAAATGGAAAAAGTCTTACTTGACAAGTGTGGTTATTATAGCCATATGGCTTTACTGTTCCTTGATAAAATCAGAAACAACATCTCTCCTGTTTAAAGAACAGAGGCAAAAGGAAGTACAGATGAGGTTTCTGGAATTGTCATGTGACACTTTATGAGAGCTAATTCTCTATTGTATTATCTATTGTATCCTACAAGTCTGTTTAATACTTAAGTAGGTGACCACTTAGCAAGAATGGATGGTAAGATAAGCAGCCTCAGACCTACATGCTTGATTTAGCAGAGTTTAGTGAACAACAAGAACAAACATGAAGTTTGCTATTTTTTATAGAATAGTTACTTTTTTTTTCTTATTCCCTACTTAAGTACAATCTGCATGATCTATCTTTTCTACAGGTCAATGTTAAAGTCAAGCAGGCCGATCCTGATGTGTGCACCCATCGTAAATGCTGTGTAGATGGATGCAATGCCATTGGCACAGCTGTAATTATATGTGAATGCTGTAATTCAGAGGTCTGCCTCAGGTAAGTAGAGAAACCTCAGTTGTTAAATCTCACTTGTCACTTTTAGTTCGATCTATTTGTTTAATGGTATAGCAACTCCTTATGAGTTATTTAATGCCAAAATTTGCTTAATTTGTAATCACAACTATATTTGGTTTTGTCTATTTATTTAGTGGTGTAGCAACTCCCTAGGGGGTGTCTTCGTGGTGTAATGGTTAAAGCAATGGACTGTGGAATCATAATAAGCAAGTTTGTATTCCAGTCGCACTATTACGTTCACTTTCAGGCAAATACCCTTGGGAAAGGTATGAACCTTCTTATCCTCCCCGCTATGGGTTAAATAATACCACTACTGTTCTTCTTGGAGAATGGCTTTGGCATTAAATAACCTACAAAGGTTGATACACTATTAAACAAAGAAACCAAACCAAACCAAGCAACTCCCTATGGATTATTTAATGCTAAAATTTTTATTGATATCTAAATATTTTGATTGTAGTCATAATATATTCTTAATTTGCCTTTGCATTTTCCACCCCGGTATGCTGGGCCTGTAGAATATGTTGACTACACTCCTGCAGAGGAGTTTGAGCCCCTCAATGAGGCTACTTGTTGGCTGTGGGTGGTGACCTGTAATGCCTGAGGACAGATCCTGGTGGCTGAGTGGTCTGTGATGCAGGTACTAAGAGGTCATGTGACTTGCAACACTCCACTTCGATCCTTACTTAGGTTAGATAAGTGGTTGGAGATGCCCTATCTGCTCAATCCGTTTGTTATATCAAGCTCTCGAACCTGTATAATTAAAGCACCCAATGTAACATATTGACCCTCAATTGAGCCATCAATCAAGAGATGCACCTGTGTAAATAAGCAGAAGAATGGCGAGGCTGGTGCATCCGGTCAAGGATGTCGGAATATCACCTTGACCTGTGGATGTGGTTGAATTCGGTGCAGATGTATGCATCCACGGGAAGCAGGTAGGTATCAAACAATTATATAACCAGGTGCCACAGATGGCTTACCATACCTTTTTCAAGGGTATTAGTGCTATGTGAAATGCAATCAATCTCGTCCAGGATTTGAACTCGTGTCGCCGTGTCCATTTCCTACGACGATAACCATTACACCAGAGGCACCTCAATTATTCCTATCTGATACAAATAATTTGCACATAATTGTATGGTTTCAAACATTCCTATTTAACACAAATAACTTGCAAGCAGTTATATTGTTTAAAGTAACTGGTAATGATAATCCTAAGTTAGCAATTATAGCTTCAAGTGACTATTTGCACAGTTATATGGTATCAAGTATTCTTATCCAATACAAATAATCTTCAAACAGATCTATTTGGCCCATAGATGGAACCTTAACAGGTACTACCACTCCGGGTCAGAGTATACCTGGGAGAAATGGTAGTAAAAGGGTACTCCATACACAGTCTCTCATTTTCATCTATTTAATTGTAGTAAGTAAAGTTAGCGACCATAGTCGAGGGTGACCCGAAGGCTCCCTTTTCGATAGCTACTACACCAAGGTGTAGGGGAGGGCGCTACTCCATTCCCAGGATTGCTCCACTTTACCCTTGAACCGTACCTTATAATGCTGAGTGTTAAGCAAGGTGGTATCAAGTACCATTTTTAAAGTCTTTGGTATGACTCGACCTGGGATTGAACCCAGGTCTCCCGGGCCATTGGCGAACACTCTAACCGCTGGGCCAATGTCCCGGTTAAAAATATTTAATATATTTAATTGTATATTTAGGTAAAAATATTTGTTCATAAATTATGTTGCTGATAGTTACTTTTGGACCAATAAATCATTACTGTCTATTATTATTGGAAAAAGGACTTTATTTAAAAAGTTTAAATGTTTTCCTTCTTTTGTTTTTTTTTTGTTTTGTTTTCTGAAGCCACCGACACAAATGGGATCACAAATGCCTGGAAACGACTGAAGAAGAATTGAGCAAAACAGCTGAACATGTGAAACAAATCCTGGGTAATTTAAAACATTTTTTTGTTCTGAAATGATTTTAAATTGTGTTACACTCTAAGTTGAATCTCATTATCATATTTATCAACCCCTCCGCTCGGGCACGATATGACACAAGGTCAATTTTTTAAGCGGCGTTTAACAGGTTTGAATTCAGAGTATTCTTTCTCCTAGACTAGTTGCCTCACCAAGGCTGAAGAACTCAGTCTGCCCTACTATTTACCCATAGCTGGAGGGAGAATAATTGGATTCATACCTTTCCCAAGGGTATTAGTGCTATGTGAAATGCAATCAGTCTCGTTGAATCTCATTATGATTCATAAACTCTTTAACATGATCAAAAAATAGAACAGTCTGTAGGCCATTCAATATCACTTTCTGATTAGCAGATGTCGTGTTGAGCGATTATGGGACAATTGACTTAAGCCTTTTTTGGCCAATTGGAAGGCCCCACAAACAAGCTGTGGATTCTTTCTTGATCCTATCAAAAGTAGATGAATAACACTCAGCATTCCACAATGGGTAGTTCTCATTCTTGCAGCTCCCTCATGTCAGACACTTTGCCTGCTCACTTCAATGGTCAGGCTTGGATAACATTTTTGGGGTTAAGCCACCTTACCTAACATACACATGAAGGATAAACCAAAACAAGTTATCCCTGAACTTACTGAGAACTCAACACCATTGAATGGATATTTTACAACTTCTTCATAAGCCCTCTGAACTAATGTATGGAAAAAGAACCCACTTGTATTTAAATTCTACCCCATTTGTTGATTCTTACTACCATTTCTTCCTCCACTACTATTAAGTAGATAATATAATATTCTTGGTTTCTTAGTCGCCTCTCTCTCTCTCTCTCTCTCTCTCTCTCTCTCTTCTCCCCTGTGTTGTTATACATGATTATACAACAGTAAGTAAAAGTAAAGTTAGCGACCACAGTTGAGGGTAACCCGAAGGCTCCCTTTTCAAAAATTACTACACCAAGGTGTAGGGATTTTAAGCAAAGCTCCAGCCTTAGAGATTTGGGTAATGTGGAGTATCCTTTCATCATCATTACTCCCAGGTCCCCTCTAATCTGGAGTGGTAGCACCTGATAGGGTCCTGTCTATGAGTCAAATAGAATAAACTATGTGCGCATACAAATGACTGATGTTAAATTATGACTTATACAGCAATACTTGAAACCATTTAACTGTGTGCAAAATAGAGCTCAGATTCATTTAAGGATGTTATCTACAAAATGTATTTACAAATCATATATATTTGATATTTATGAATAAACAGGATTTAACATTAAATAACCTACAATGGTTGATATGCCAAAAAACCATACATAAGGAAAACCAACTTTCTTTTCTTCTTCAATGTGCAGAAGTCTTTTTTTTTGTATTTAATGTTAGTAAGAAAAGAAAACCCTAATTTATATAAATATGAATATATATAAAAATATGATCAAAATATTTAAAGATTTTTTAACTATTAAAGGATACTTTTATCTAGTAGAAATCAAAAATATATCAGAATGTAATTTTTCATGTTTGATTTTAAGATATAGAATTAAAACAAATATCAGATTAATACTTTAGAAACTTAATCTATTAGAGTAACTTAGGTTTAATAGCATATCAAGCCTTGATGGGTATTTAATGCCAAATAATGTGTATATATATATATATATATATATATATATATATATATATATATATATATATATATATGTGTGTGTGTGTGTGTGTGTGTGTGTGTGTGTGTGTGTGTGTGTGTGTGTGTGTGTGTGTGTGTGTGTGTGTTTTGTAAGCAAATAGTAGGTAACTTTATTTTTAAATATGTTAGACCCATTTGTTTGCACTGGGAAGTCTTTGTGGTGTAATGGCTAGTGTGCTCAACTGCAACAACATAGTGAGTTCAAATCCCAGTCATGCTATTATGTCCATTTTCAGACTGATACTCTTGGTAAAGGTATGAACCCCTTCACCCCCACCCCCAGCTATGGGTTAAATAGTACCACTATTATTCTTCTACAAGGATGGCTTTCACATTAAATAACACATCAAAGTTAATATGCCATTTAAAAAAAAACCCAAATTAATCATCTGTTTACACACAGTTAAATGGTTTCAAGAATTGCTATTTGACATTAGTAATTCTATTTATCAAATATTCTTATCTAATTTAATATTAATCATTTATTTTCACACAGACGAATTCAAGTATGGTAAATGATTGAATATCTCTATTTGACCCTTAGACAGGATCCTAACAGGTAGTACTACTCTGGGTCAGAGTAGACCTGGGAGTAATGGCAATGAAGGGGTACTCTACATTCCCCAAAGCTCCAGCATTAGTTGAAGCTCACCATCAGATGCAATTTAGTGTCATTGGGAACAGGGCTTAATCTATTAGGATTTCCTTAATATGAAAATAGGTGCAAACAAAAAAACTAACAAACAAACAAAAAATGGAAAGAATTGACTAGAATCTTAGTTTGAATTGAATCAGAAAACAAAAAATCTTTATTTACAATAAAAAATAGGCACAATGACTTTACAATTCAAAAATATTGAAACACTGTACAATATATTACTTTGTGCATCTAGAAAAGATTAAAAAAGAGCTAAGTTATATAGGGCAAAAAAATTTCCCAGACAGGTAGCAGAAAAAAATATTTAAAATAAAAAGACTTACATGTAAGTTAAGTATCAATTTTAGTGTATGTTAAAATTTTTAATGTTTTACAAAGGTTAATATGAATAATGAAGATTCTTTCAAAGATCAAAAGGGTTGAATTAATGAATAAATATTCAATATAAATTCCAACTGGAGCAGAGTGAAAAGTGTGTTGAAATGGTGAGGTTAATCAAATAGGTTCAAAGGTTGGGCTGCGGATGGGTGGAATTGTAGTTAAAAGAAGAAATTATATATCTTCTTTGTTCACAGGATTGAGTAAATTACATTCTTCCTATTTTTAAAAATTGAATAAGTTTGATTTTTAAAGAATATTAAAATCCTCTTTCAAATTGCATAAATAAATTGACAGAGAAAGACTGACTACAGTGTTCCCTTCTTATTGTTCTTGTCTCTCCATTTTTTTCTTCTCATTGAATTGGTTTTGAAGTTTGGCCATCTGTGCCTTAGCCTGTTTTATAAATGTTTATTTCTGTCTCTCTGCCTCCGATGACTGCCTTTTGATTTTTTTAGCTTTTTAATTTTTTCAGTCTTTTTATCTCTAATTTATAGGATCAAGTGGACTTCTAAACTTTCCTTTTAAGAATTGTTTTAATGAAACAACTCATGAAGAAAGAAAGGGGCCTGAATTTACTTTATACTCTTTTGTTATCTTTTAACCTTTTAACCTCTTATTTGTTAGAAGATTTTCGAAGGTCAGGGAAAATGTTTTGTATTCTTTCTTTTTATCTTCTTATATATTTATTCTTAGTAAACTTTGTATATCTTTTGAGCTCTTTTTGATTTTATAAAAAATGATTTTTTTCAATCAGATTAATTTGGGTGGAGTGTCCCTGTGGCATAGTGGTTAACATACTGGACTGCAACATTGTAGTAGGAGAGTTCAAAATCTAGTTTTGCGATTAAATTCACTTTCTTACTAATACTCTTGGAGAAGGTAGAGATATGATTTCCTCAACTATGGTTTTGAGTGTACCACTACTGTTCTTCTACAAGGATGGCTTTGACATTAAATAACCTATGAAAGATGATATGCCATTAAACAAAGACACTAACCCTCATTATTATTTTTATTATATTTTTATAGATCTAATCATAAAACTATATTTAATGATGGAAAATAAAAATTTAATTTCTGTTTTAAATTTGTCAAATGTCCTTCTTAAATAGGAATCATTTTTTTATGTTGGTTTTCTGTATATTTTTATGGCATGTGTAGCTACATCACACGGTGCCCTAGCGAGCCATGGTACATAGTTTGGGAACTTCTGATCTATGTGGGAAATCTACTGAGATTAAAAAATATAGTTTTGTGTAGGACAGGAACAAAAGAGTTGCTTCCCTTGTCATTCTATTATCTTTTTTCCTTTTATTGAATTATTTTTTTTCTAATTAAAGAATTTTTTTTCACTTATTCTTGTATTTACTTCATGGTTAATTACTAAGATACAAAATATGCCCTGTTGGCAGGGCTTTGAATATGCTGACTCTATCCCCTGGAGAGGGTTAAGACTCCCCCCCCCCTCTAAAAAGGTGTGTCTTGGGTATGACACTAAACTATCTGATGGTGAGGCTCTAGTTTTGGAGTTCTAGAGAATGGAGAGTACCCTTTAATTGTCATTACTCCCAGGTCCACATTGACTTAGAGTAATAGTATCTGTTAGGGTCTCATTTATAGGTCAAATAAATTTATTCAAAAATTGTTTATATTCAATAGGACTGTGTGAAAAAAAATCTTAAGAAACAACTACACAAAAAATGTAAATATCAATGTACAATGAATGCAATTCCCTAAATTCTAGGCATAAAATAACCCTAGATGGATTGACATGCCATTAAAATCAATCAATCAATCAATCAAAATATAAGATATAAAAAAAGCTTTAAATCTAGAATGAAAAACAAACAGTTATCAGTATTTAAATGTTATCGTATTGTAAGAAAATCTGAGTACAAAGTAAATCAGAAGTACAGAACAAATTTCTTTGTAAAACACCCAACTCAAATCCCTTTTGCTTATATTAACGTCTGCTCTAACCAATTGAGCTATGAGAGTGTAACAGTTGATAAAAGATCAAAATAGGCTTCTCAAAGCAAAAGGGATGCAAATTTGAGGTATTTTTTTTCTTCAAAGCAGTCTCTAAATATTCTCTCTGCTAACAATAGATCTATATTATAATCATAAGATTGACTGGTAGTAGAACTATTTCATCAAGATATTCCAGTAAACTTGAAATGAGGTTGTAATTAAATGAAGCGAGGTCCAAAAAATGAGGAGATTGTAAAATTCTTGGAGCTGGAAAAATGTTTTTTCAAAGCATATATATAAATATATGTGGAGTAAATCATAGATAGTTTTAGAAGATAACGTGACAGTTTTAATACCAAGTTTATTTAAGTTATTTCCTATAATATTAGTGGAAGAATTGTTAGGTAAAATAATGTGTGCATGGGGGAGTTTCATTTTATCAGAGGGTGTGTTGATGGCAGTTCGAGATTGATTTCTATTGTGAATTTTAAGGGCTTTAGATTTAGCATATTCTATAAAAGGTTTAGGGTAAAGAAGGTTTAGAAAGGAATTTTCTATGTAATTAAATTCATCATTTAGATATTTCAGGGAGCAAATATAAAGGGCCCTAAGGTAAAAACCTATGATAATTCCTCTTTTAGTGTTGGTGTTGTTGTGTGAAAGAAATGTATGGGGTCATTTTTACAGGCGGGTTTATGGTAAACTCTGAATTCTAATTTGACATTATTCCTTATAAGTAAGACATCCAAAAAAGGTGGAGTGTTGTTGGATTAAAGTTCATATGTGAACTTTATGGAAGGTTCTACATTATTCAATCTGTCAGTATGTATATATACCAACCTATTGGCATAATGGTTAGAGTGTCTGCTAATGGTCTGGGAGATCAGTATTCAATCCCAGGTCAAGTCATACCAAAGACTCAAAAAATGGTACTTGATGCCGCCTTGCTTAACACTCAGCACTATAAGGAATGGATCAAGAGTAAAGGAGTACTGCCCTCCCCTACGCCTTGGTGCTGTAGCTATTGAAAAGGGAGCCTTTGGGTTACCCTCAACTACAGTCGGCCAACTTACTTACTTATATGTATATAGTTGTTACATAATGATAATTGTTTATATATAGAAGTAATATCTTTTTTAAGATTTCATCTTCCAACCAGGCATTTCGTACACATACACACTCATGAATTTCAGACTATTCCAATGTTTAAATTTAGAGTTTTAAAAACAAATATAAAAAAAATTCATGTTTGATAATAATATTTTCATTAACAAAATTTCTGTCTTTGTCAGTAACCACTTTCAAATGATACACAAACCTCATGATATATTTTAGCTCTAAAGTCTTTAGTTCAGAGGAAAAGAATATAGGAAGAAGAGTTTCTATTCCTTCATACATTTTAAAAACCATTCTATCAAGATGCTTCTGTAAATTTCAAAAAAGATTGGAATTAAATTGAGCAAAGTCTGAAAAATAAAGAGGTTGTGTAATTATTTTTCCCAGTTTTTATCATGATGGAATATCATACTATTGTGATTGATCAAACAGGTATCTTATTTTTTCAAATCGGTGTTTAAACATTCTCTCTGCTGACAATGGATGTTGGTTGGTTGGTTGGTTGGATTTTATGGTACTCTCAACCCTTGTAGGTTATTTAATGCCAAATCCTGTTTATATATATATATATATTTATATATATATATATATATATATTGAATAATTATGATTTTTAAAAGAATAGTTTTCAGGTAACATTTTAAACAAGTCAGAGCTCAGTTGTTTGCACATGATTAAATGGTTTCTAGTATTGCTGTCTACATGAATTATTATATTTAATATTAATCATTTGTTTGCACATAGTTAAATGGTTTCAGGTATTGTTAACTAACACAAATAGTTTTATTTGCGCACAGTTACTTTACTTATAGCATTAACATATAATTTACATATACTATGCATTTGATAATTGTCAGATAATTAAATTAACGGACCAATAATTTTTGGTTTTCTTTGGTTTTCAATGTTATACAAAGTGAATATCAAATGTCAAAATCCATACTGCCTTGTAAAAATATATTTTCCACAGCAACAGTAGTTTTATTTACATGTATTCACACATGATTATTGTAGGGAAGTGGTTTCTTTTTTATTTCTCTTCCTCTCATTTGTAAAATGTTTTGAAGTTGTCAGTTACTTGAATTTTAATAATAAAAAAAAGATGTAAATTAAAGTTTATTTTTGTATTTTGTTTTTTCTCAGCTTCAAAACCAGAGCAGAAACCAAAGGCAAGGCTGAGTGCAAAAGCAGAAAAGACAGCAGCCAAAGTTGCTTTGATAAAATTAAAGATGAAAGCTGTAGGAGATAGACATATTTCAACTGAGAACAGGGTTCACCTTTTGATATTTTTTCCCAAAGAGAAAAATTTACCACCAAAAGGGCTCTATTTCTACAAGGTGAGATTTCAGAGTTTTTTTTTTTTTGCTTTACATTTTTAATATTTGGTCATATTTGAAGAATGTGAAAATGAAAAAGATGTCATCTAAAAATATACAAATGTATATGAAGCTTCCTTTGAAGTTTTTCATCATCCTCATCATCAAGGCATGCTGACAGCACCAATTTCCTTGATTCTCTCTTGCCAACCATTTCTAAAGCCAAAATCTGGCCCATTTATCAAAACTTTTCTTGTTTCTCAATGATTCTTGCATTGGAAAAATAAGGTCTAAAAATATTCAGTTTCAGGTTACCCTTACTGCAATTTTAACTTACAATATGTGTAAATATCAACAATTTTTATAGTATCTTTTATGAATTTTTTTAAACAATAAGTTTTAATCACTGTATATGATTGATTTGGGTGTAATTTTCTTTTTTTCACAATGTTTTGACTGGAAGGTACGTGATCAAAATATGAAAATGGAGTGAAAAAAATTTGTCCAAACCAGTAACATATTGACAGGGCTTGACTTTTATCTACTGAGGCCCTTCTCTAAAAAAGAATTGGAGTAAGAAAATTAAAAATAATTATATATGTACTTATGATTTTTGATGAATTAGTGTTGAAAAATTAAAAACTAAAAAATATTATAAAAAATGAGGCCCCGAGGTTGTGTGATACCAAGCTATAGCTTATTCAGTTTATAATAGGTAAGTCCAACACTGTATATTGGAAGTAATAGGTAAGTCCAGCACTGTATATTGGAAGTAATAGGTAAGTCCAACACTGTATATTGGAAGTAATAGGTAAGTCCAACACTGTATATTGGAAGTAATAGGTAAGTCCAACACTGTATATTGGAAGTAATAGGTAAGTCCAACACTGTATATTGGAAGTAATAGGTAAGTCCAGGACTGTATATTGGAAGTAATAGGTAAGTCTAACACTGTATATTGGAAGTAATAGTTTAGTCCAACACTGTATATTGGAAGTAATAGGTAAGTCAAACACTGTATATTGGAAGTAATAGGTAAGTCCAACACTGTATATTGGAAGTAATAGGTAAGTCCAACACTGTATATTGGAAGTAATAGGTAAGTCCAACACTGTATATTGGAACTATTCTAGATTCCATATCGGAATACTTACATCGTGTTCATCTTCTTCACTAAAAATGTCACCTAACTAATAAGATACATTTTATGACTTGAATAATTAAAACAAAAGTAAATGAATCTTTTTCCCTTGAAAATAAATTTTATATTTATTTATTTAATTTTTTAATTCATTTCAGTGCTTGAAACTAGGAAAGGTGATTGACAAAATCTCTGACAGCCATAATATTAGGAATGTGAACAACAGTTCTCTTGACAAAGTAAGTAAAAAAAAATCTTGATTTGTCTTCTTATCATAAGTAAGTTAGTAAGTTGGCCAACTGTACTCAAGTGTGACCCAAAGGCTCCCTTTCCAATAGCTTCTACACCAAGGTGTAGAGAAGGGCACAACTCCTTTCTCTGGATTACTCCACTTACCCTTGATCCATACTTTATAATGTTGAGTTTTAAGCCAAGAGGCATGAAGTACCTTTTTTGTGTCTTTGGTATGACTTGACCTGGGATTGAACCTAGTTCTCCCAGATCATTGACAAACATTCTCCCCACCAGGCTAATGAGTTGGTTAACGCACTTCTTATCATAGGTCATTCATATTTTCTTAACCTCTTATCTGATCAATTTTTTCTAGCCAACATTTCATTTGGAAGCATATTTTTGTTTTATAAATATGAAATATATGTAAAACTCTAAGTCATGAGTTTTTTTCCTGTTTTATTATTATCTTACTTTATACTTGAAAAATATTGTAATATTCCTCTGCATTTTTGTGTATTGAGTACTCTTAAGATTTTACTGATTTTTAGTGTTAAATTTTAATCATAGTTGTATATACAGGGTGGTCCAAAAGTAGGTAGACAGTAGGTGAAATAGGTTTGTGGTTTATATTAGACTTCAAAGCTGTGTAAATTGTAATGGACAGCAGTTTGAGCACCTGCGTTGATAAAATTTTAGTGTTTTTGTATTATAGTACACAATAAAATCTAATTGTCTATGTAATAATTGTATTAGTAAATATAATTGTATATGTAATCTCAAAATAAATGTTATCATTTACTGTCCACCTACTTCTGGACCACCTTGTGTGTGTGTGTATATATATATATATATATATATGGTGAAATGGTAGATTGTGGTGAATCTGACAAGATGATGAAAATAAGTGGAAAGATGAATAAATCAGATATTTACAAAGGGTTTAGTTGTAATATTTCATTCTTCAAAGAATTTCTTCCAACTTAGTCTGAAGAAATTCTTTGAATAAAAAATGAAATATTACTACTAAACCCTTTGTAAGTGTCTGATTTATCCACCTTTCCACTTGTATATATATATATATATATATATATATATAAGGGTTGGTTGAAATATTCATAAGTTGACTAAGATACTTTTATGGAATGTGACCAAATGAGGTTTATTTTTCAACATAATTCCCCTAGTGGTCCATGCACTTCTTCCATCAGTGTTACAGTGTTTGGAACCTATTAGTAAAAAAGTCATCAACAATAGATATGACATCATCATATGAACTTTTCAGTTCCCCCCCGCATATACATACATACATATATATATATATATATATATATATATATCAGGAATAGCGTAGGCATAGAATCAGTGGTGCTTGGTGACTATGGTAATAACAATAATAAGTAAGTTGGCGAAGTGTAGTCAAGAGTGACCTAAAGGCTCCCTTTTCTATAGCTTCTACATCAAGGTGTACAGGAGGACACTACTCCTTTCCTTGGATTGCTCCACTTACACTTGATCAGTACCTTATAAAGTTGAGTTTGAAGCAAGGAGGCATCAAGTACCATTTTTTCATCTTTGGCATGACTTGAACTGGGATTGAACTCTGGTCTACCAGACCATTGGTGAACACTCTAACCATTATGTCCATAAGCCAGTAATAATAATAATGATAATAATGATGATGAAAATAATAATAAATCAAGTATAATGGAGTAAATAGATTAACAAATCACAAAATTGATACAAAAGAGCTTGTTCAATAATCATGCAAAATGAACTTGAATGGTCTTCCCAGAATGCCCTACAAACTAAACTAACCTTCCCATCATGCCTCACAGTACAACATATAAAGATATGTAAGGACACAAAAACAAGGTACACTGAAAAAGGAGTAACCTACCCCTGGACAGTTGTTTACAGTGTCTGGTTCTGGGGCAGACCATTTTCTAGCTAAGAGGAGCAAGTGACATTCCACCAGTCGGTGAGATCTTGAACTTTACTGTTTCTGTATTTATGTATGCCGTACTATATATGTTTGTTAACATAAATGTAAAATGTGTTAATTGTATTTGGGCTCAGCTTTCTTTATTTTGTGTAAAATGCATGTTCAGTTTGATGGATTCACTAATACGTGCACGTAGTTAGTTAATCCCATTAAAGCTAACAGGGATACTCACCATGTGCATACCTTTTGGTTTGATAATTGTATTAGCGAGAAACTGACAGTCACCAAGCATGTCTATACTATCCTAACTCTGAGATATATATATACTCTATCACTGATATTGAGCACTTTTTATTTAAAAATATAGCAACCTGTATCATTAACTGTTGTGAATCTGACCAAAGAATACAAATGGTTTGATAGAAAAACATATATATTAAAGTAACAAGATACAAGTGAACCTGGTTAAACAGTAGTTAGTTTGTAAAAAGCTGAGAGTCCAGTGTGGTAGTGACTATCTTATATTTATGGAGGAGGGCGAGTCCATTATGTAGGGAGTACAACATTAACATATATATATATATATATATATATATGTAAAAGCATAACATGAGTCTTAATGGTTGTTTTTTACTTTTCAGTGTCTGGCATTTTTCAGCAGCCGAGATGGCCATCGTTTATCTGTAGAACAAACTTTGGAAGAAATTGTAACCTCTGAAGAAATCTTTGATGGTTCTTCTGTTATTCTTGAATATGCAAATTCTTCATGTCAGCATCTGGAAAGTTATGAAACTTATGTTACTTAATGGAATTGAAGAAATTTTGAAATTTTTTGTTTTTCTTTTGATCCACTTCAATAAAAATTTGATTAATATATTTCCACAAGTTCTGTATTGTTGATTTAATAACATTAAGGGAATCTAATTCAGTCAACTTAACATCTCAATGGCAACCCCTTAAAATGGTGCCCAGGGAATGTGCTCTATCTGCCTTACTATAAATGTGCTATTGGCAATATATGAATTACAACTTGAACCATTAAGTCGAAAAAAACTTCTTAAAATAGATCAATTTTGTTACAATGTGAAATTCCTTATTGTTAAAAAACAATTCTGATTGGTTAAATGAATGGGAAGCCATCTTATTAATGATTGTAGCAAGGAGGTTTTAGGATTGGTCTGGTTTAGTTAATGGCATATCAATCCCTTATTGGTTATTTAATGCCAAAATTTGATTCATTTGTAAATATTTAATTGTAATTATTACTATATCTATGTATAATTATATGTTATCAAGGGTTTCTCTTAAATTCTAATAATTTTTAAACAGTTCTATTTGACCCTCAGATGGGACCCTAACAAGTACTATCACTTATGCATGAAGTGGTCATGGAAGCGATAGCAAGAAAGGGGTACTTCCCATAACCCAGAATTCCAGAACTGAAGCCTCACCACTGTGTAACATATTGACCGTCGCCTGAACCATCAATCAAGAGATGCACCTGTGTAAATAAGTGGCAGCAGGTGGGCGTGAGACAATTATGTAACCAGGTGCCACAGATGGCTTGGGTCAGTTCCAGTTAGAATTGGAGTCAGTTGGGAGATAGGATGCCAGTGGAGTGAGAACCAGCTCCAGACAGCGGGCTTGGGCCCTCAGTGACCCACGGTTGAGCAGCCCAGCCAGAATGCAAAAGAAGTGCTGTTATGGTCAGAAGAACTTGGGGTCAATATGTAGCAATCTATCCCCATCTCCAACTCACCTCTCACACACAAGAAACATCACCCTTTCGAGAATAAAGTGTGAGAGGTATATTTTTATAAAGAAGTGTGTTTGTTCGTTCATTGAAGTTCGTCATTATTGTTGACTATATTTCCACCTATATTTGTATATGTATTATATAGTTGTATTATGTGGCGATACAACAACTGGACGCAGTTTAGGATTGGTTTAGTTTTATGGCATATCAATCCCAGTAGGTTATTTAATTCCAAATCCTCTTTATATATGTATATTAGATATATAAGATTTGGTTTGGTTTGATTTAAAGGCATATCAACCACTGTAGGTTATTTAATGCCAAATCCTCTTTATACATATATATTAAATATTTGGTTTGGTTGGGTTTTATGACATATCAACCATTGTAGGTTACTTAATGCCAAATCATCTTTATATATAAATATTAAATATATATGATTTGGTTTGGTTAGCTTTTATGGCATATCAACCCTTGAAAATTATTTAATGCTAAATCCTCTTTATACATATTGCCCAGTTGGCTGGATCTATAGAATACGCTAACTGCTTCTTTGCAGAGGGATACCATCCCCCAACGAGTGTCCTAGATATGACACTAAACAATCTGATGGTGAGGTTCCAGTGATGCTGGAGCTTTGGGGAATGTGAAGTACCCTTTCATTGCCATCTCTTCCAGATCCATTCTGGCCCTGAATGGTAGCACCTGATAAGGGTCCTATCTATTGGTTACATAGAACTAAACTATGGTTTCTTGAGTTTACTTTTTTTTGCATTTAAACTGCGTATTTATGGTAAACTGAATTGTTTAAAATAGAAGTGTTTCAACATTTAAACTGCATATTTATGTAAAACTTAATTGCTCGAAATAGAACTGTTTTGACATCTAAACTATGTACTAAATGCTAAACTGAGTTATCTGAAATAAAACTATTTTGACATTAACTCTGTGTATTGCCCAGTTGGCTGGGGTTGTAGAATACACCAACTGCACCTCTGCAGAAGGGTAAGACCCCCCTCCCCAACTAGTGTCCTGGATATGACACGAAACAATTTGATGGGGAGGTTCCAGTAATGCTGGAGCTTTAGGGAATGCGGAGTGCCCCTTCATTGCCATTGCTCCCAGGTCCACTCTGGCCAGGAATGGTAGCACCTGATAGGGCCCTATCTATGGGTTAAATAGAACTAAACTGCATACTTATGCAAAACTGAATTGTTTGAATTAGAACTGTTTGACTAAACTGAATAGCTTGAAATAGAAAAGTTTTTGACAATTAAACTGTGTACTTATATTTAAACTGCGTACTTATGCTAAACTGAGTTGTTTGAAATGGATCTGTTTTTAACATTTAACTGTGTGTAAAGAAAATCTATGCTTATACTAAACTGAATTAGCTGAATTAGAACTGTTTGAATAAACTGAATAGCTTGAAATAGAAATATTTTTGACAATTAAACTGTGTACTTACATTTAAACTGTGTATTTATGCTAAACCGAATTGTTTGAAATGGAAGTGTTTTGGACATTGAAACTGTACTTACGCTAAACTGAATTGTTTAATATA
This sequence comes from Sepioteuthis lessoniana, assembly GCA_963585895.1. Taxonomy (NCBI): domain Eukaryota; kingdom Metazoa; phylum Mollusca; class Cephalopoda; order Myopsida; family Loliginidae; genus Sepioteuthis; species Sepioteuthis lessoniana. The sequence continues at coordinate 18,944,968 of OY757915.1, read as the reverse complement.
GAACTGTTTTGACATTTAATTGTGTGTAAACAAAATCTATATTTATACTTAACTGAATTAGCTGAATTGGAAATGTTTGAATAAACTGAATAGCTTGAAATAGAAATGTTTTTGACAGTTAAACTGTGTACACATGCTAAAGTGAATTGTTTGAAATAGAACTGATTACTTTTTATAAAAATGTATTTGGCATTAAATAACCTACAAAGTTTGATATGCCATAAAACCCAACCAACCAACCAACCAACCATCTTTATACATATATATTAAATATATATGATTTGGTTTAGTTTGGGTTTGATGCCATATCAACCATTGTAGGTTCTTTAATGCCAAATCCTCTTTATACATATATATTAAATATATATGATTTGGTTTGGTTTGGATTTGATGGCATATCAATCATTGTAGGTTATTTAATGCCAAATTTTCTTAATACATATACATTAAATATATGATTTGTAAACATTTTGTTCATTTTTAGATGAACCTGAGCTCATCTTTTTTGCACACAGTCAAATGATTTCAAGTATTTCTATCTAACACAAATAATTCTATTTACTACTAATCATTTATTTGAGCACAGTTAAATGGATATACATATATAATTTTTGAGTGAATAGTTTGTGCGTAATTTCATTTTTAAATGAATCAGAACTAATTTCTTTGCATAATTATATTGCTATTGTTTCTACACAGTTAAATGGTTTCACTTATTGGTATCTAACTCTAATAATTCCATTCAATATTAATCATTTGTGAAGTGGTTACACGTATTGCTATTTAACTTTAATTATTTTATTCAACATTATTTATTTGTTAAATGGTTCTATGTATCTCAAACAATTCAATTAAACATCGGTCATTTGTTTACACACACTTAAATGATCAAACAGTTCTATTTCTAATAATTCAATTTGACATAAGTCATTCATTTGTACACAGTTTAAATGTCAAACAGTTCTATTTGACCCATAGATAGGACCCTATCAAGTACTTCCACTCTGGGCCAGAGTGGACCTGGAAGTAATGACAATGAAGGGGTACTCCATGATCCCAAAAGTTCAGGGCTGGAATTTCACCATCAGATAGTTCAATGTCATATGAAGGACACTCATTGGTGGGGGTCTTACTCCTCTGCAGAGATGCAATTGGTGTATTCTTCAGCCCCAGCTGACTGGGCTGGGATGCAGTTTAGTGTTATACCAAAACGTAAAGTTTTGGGTTGTACACTTTTAGTTAAACTCATGATCTTTATAATATAATTTTTTATGGATAATATTAAAACACAACAAAAAAGATACACCATGGCAAGATTTTTGCTAGCACAATATCATTAAAATACTCTAAGGTACAAAATAAGGTAATCTTCAACTGAGTAATAATAGTGTATATGTTTGTATTTTGTGTTTGTTATCAGTATTCCTGCTCATCTTGATGTTTATACTTTCTCAAGGAAGTAACTATTAAATGCGTGTTATAAAGTATTTCTTTTATTTCTCATTTATTAATATATATGGGGCACAGACGTTATGTTGTTGGTTATTTGTTTTAGTTTCATCTAATTTGGGTTTAGCATATCTGGCTCCATTGTTTTCTTCTCCTTACCCCATTTAACTCATTAGCGTCTTCTTTGTCTGTAGAAGGCTGCAAAGGAATTACTGAAGGAAGGAAGAAAAGAGACAAAGATACCTTTCTACTCAATCTTTGTTTTTAGGTTTAATACAGCCATTCTGTAGTGTGGAAATATCTTCCTGGTCTATTAGGAAACAGTTGCATTGCCCAAACAAGGCGTTGAAATATATTAGACATTTTCGGTGGGTGATATAAGTCCAAAGTCAGTGGTTATGTCCAGTGGGTGTTTTTAATAATATTTGTTTTGGTGGTGTTGGTTTTCTAGCAGCAGACACAGCCTGCATGTGAAGCCCTAAGGACTTGGTAAACAGCTGGCAGCTGAGTGAAAGAGAGTCCTTACAGTCTGAAGGGTACTGCTTAAGTAAGGTTGAATTTCTCTTTAGCACTGGTAAGTCTTGTCTTTCAGATATGTACGGCTCCTACTTTCTGTCTGAGGTTTTTGGGAACTGGTACACTTTTGAATTTATTTTATTTATTTATTTTCTAACCCTCACAGGTATACATTCTATAAACAGGATGGCTTAACAACAACTTAATTGCCATTAAAAGTAGCCTTTATGTGAATCATATATAAAAAATGTTTAATAATCTCCTCTTCAGAGTTTGTTTAAAACAAAAATCATTCAGAAAATATTATGTAGAAAAAACAAAAACATTACAACTGAATGACAGATGAGGATACCACAATTGGCTGCAGTTGGCTAAAATCTCCTTTTGTAGTTAAAGATTTTGTCAGTGTTCCAATAACAATAAAAAGATGTTGGGTGTTCATTTTAATTGGATAATAAAATTTGTGCTGAGAAAATATAAAATAAAATCTAAAAGGAGAAAAAAAAAAAGATTCAAATACAAGTTATCATCAAAAAGGAGGTGCTATTAGTGTAATGGTTATCATTGTCAGAAGTTGACTTGGTGACCTGAGTGTAAACCCTGGACAAGGCTGTTTGCATTTCACATGGCACTAATAATCTTGAGAAAGATATGAATCCTCTTATTGTTTGGGATTTGAACTCAGGTTACTGAGTTGACTTCATACGACAATGATTACATCACAAGCACCTCCTTATGAAGTTAAGAACTTTAAATTCTAAACAATTTGTTATGTATTAAATCAACATGGCCTTCTACTTGATAGTTATTCTATCTTGATGAAAGCTTCCCTTTCCCTATAAATAATAATTTTTCATGTTAAAACCTTCCCCTTGGCCTGATAAGTAAGTATATTACATTTAGGAGCTCTATACTAAATGGATTCATCATCCATAGAGGACAAATGAGCAAACTTATCAATTTTGTTTATTGTTTAGGGTTTTAATAGTTTAGTTTCCATAACACTATAAATTAATTGACAATACAAATAAATAATGAAACTTCTTGAAAACACAACAACAAAAGATTTATTATAGTAGCAGAAGTAAACGAGTCAGAGTGAGAAAAGGTTCTTTTTGGTGTCGCCGGTTGGTATGTTGGTCCTTGAGTTTTGTTGGAAGTGTGTGTCACTGTAGCAAGTAGCTCATGTGAATGCTACAAGGCTGGTTCTTCTATGGGTGTAGCTAGTAGCAGTGTGTTCTTCAGGGAAGGTCCTCCATGTGGAATGTCTGTAGCAGAGGACGCGAGAGAGGTCTGTCTTGGCTGCTAACTAGGTGCTCTCTGTCTTGTCATAACTTCCAAAAAGGCTAGAAAAAATAGTTCTTGAGAGGAAGAAGGAATCAATGTGCTCTGCTTCTGATTGGTCAGTGTGTGGCCGAATTGATTGGCAGGGGCATTGATTTGTGAGAGGAAATAGATATGTGACTGCTACAATTGTTTTAAGAAAGGTCATTAATCTAAAGAAATATTTAGATTATTGGGTGTGTCGGATGTATGTAAAAAACTTCCTTGAGTCCCCATTCACCAAGGACCAATATTAACAATATTATATCCATGACATACTAACACTGAACACAATAGAAGAAAAAACAAAGTGATCTTATTTGCATACACAAGAATATTTAATATATATGTGAAATTCATACAAAAAGTATGGAAAAATACACAAATGTGTTCCTAAAAATAAAATATGCACATATTGTTCTATGAATAAGCAGTATGTAAAAGAGGTACAAAAATGGAAAAAGGTTTACCTGAGATTAGTGGACTGTAAAATGATGACCATATTGGTTTTATTGTATCAAAGCAGAACAAGAGATTACATCTCTATTGTTCAAAGTATAGAGGTAGTAGATGACTTTTTATTATCAAATGACAGTCCATGAGGTCATCTAATGGGCACACCCATTCTCCAAAGACAATTATTTATAATCTCCTTACTAGACAATTGAATTCCTTTGTTCTGTTGTTTACACAACATTTTAGCCAGTACATTCACTGCTCTTCTTTGGGTGTAATATACACATCTGTCAAAAAGAAAAAAAGAAACTTACTTTTCATTACTGAAGAAAGATACCAGTCTATTTCCTTGTAGATGTGAAGCTAAGTCAGCTGGGGCCGTAGAATATACTGACTGCCTCTCTGCAGAAGGGTAAAATCTCCCCCACCAATGAGTGTCCAAGATATGACATTAAATCATTTGATGGCAAGGTTCCAGCCTTGGATATTTGGAGAATGTGAAATACTCTTTCATTGCCATTGCTCCTAGTTCCGCTCTGACCCAGAGTGGTAGCACCTGATTGGGTCCTATCTAGAGATAAACTAGAACAAACTGTATGCAGACTATTATTAAATTGTTACTGTTACATAGCAATATCTTAAACCATTTAACTGTGCACAAAAAAGATGACCTCAGGCTCGTTTAAGTATGTTATCTACAAAATGTGTTAAAAAATTGTTCAATTTTTCCTTTGAAAACTCTTACTTTTTATTAATATAGATGTATGTATTTACCCAACCCCTCTACCACATGCAGAATGCGACACAAGGTCAATTTTTAAGCGAAGCAAAGTTGGTTTGAATTTTTTTCCTTCTCCTTGACTGATTGCCAAACTAAGTGCTAAAGAACCCATTCTGCTTTAATATTTACCCATAGCTGTAGAGGTGGGGAGAGATCAGATAGATAACTGCTTTCCCAAGGGCATTAGCACAAAGATAACTGCCTTTCCCCAAGGGCATTAGCACAAAGTGAAATGCAAACAGTATAGTTAAAAATTGTTTCCAGTGCATTTTTGTTGTAAAAATTGTAGGTAATGCATTTTTATAGAAAATTCATTTTTATATGTATCTACCAAACCCTTCAGCCATGAGCAAAGTATGACTTGAGGTCAATTTTTAAGCAGGGATAGTTGGTTGGAATTCAGTGTTTTCTTTCACTTAGACTGATTCCTCCCTGAGAATTAATTTTTTTTTTTTTTTTTTTTTTTCCGAAACGTAGTGAAAGAAGAAACAACACAAAAACTACCAAGACGAGGACAAAAAGTCTGCAATAAATGAAAAAAATTAATTCTCAGATTAAGAAGCCTCATCTCAAAATGATTCCAATTAAAAGACATGATTCCTCCCTGAGGCTGTAGAATATACCAACTGCATCTCTTTAAGAAGAATATATATATATATATACAACAGCTCTATATGGACTTGGTATGTATACTAAAAGATCTGCTTAAAGAATGAAAGGAATGAATGTTGAGAGAGAGTTAGAAATCTGTGCCAGTTGCACGAATTGATGATGACGAGATAGGAATACTTGATGAATAGAATTTCTTATGTTAAATGCAAAACATGAAACCATTTAACTGTGAGCTAATAGAACTATTAGTGTTATATAGCAATACTTGAAACCATTTAACAGTGTGCAAACAAATGAATAATATTGAATAGAATAATTAGTATTAAATAGCAATACTTGAAACTGTTTAACTGTATGTAAATAAAGAAGCTCTGGCTTGTTTAAATATGTTACCTACAAACTATTCAATACAAATAATATACATAATATATATATATATATATATATATATATATATATATATATATATATATATGTGTGTATGTATAAACAGGATTTGGCTCTGAAGGATCCACAAGGTTTGATATGCTATAAAATACAACCAACCAACCTTTGAGAATTTTCTCCCCAAACATGAATATTTCTGGGAAGCATACTAAATTAACATTTTTGGAATTACTCTTCTAAAAGACTAATAATAATTATCATAAATAAAATTCAAACATATGAATTAAAAATGTCAAATTCATGAAATGAAGTATTGTGTATTTAGGCAGCCTTCTTTTATTAATGACAAGTTTGAACAATTAAAGATATTGTCTATTAGGTAATGATATATAATTGATTGTACATCATTTGGTTTGATAACATATCAAACCTTAATTTAGTGCCAAATCCTGTTTATACATTGTGACAATATACTTGACACAGCTAGTCCCCACTATTTCAACTTATATCAGCTCATAGCCAGGGCCTTTCCCTCAGTAATCTGATATCTCAAGAGAAAAAATACTTTTCTTTAACTTTTTTTTTACTTCACTTGGGTAGGCCCGCCCACATTCAAATCCACACACACACACTCCAAGTTCAATTTCATTTTCAACATGATACAAAAAAATGTTCACTTCTGCATCGTGTCAGAACATGATTTGTAAGTGAATAGTTTGAAGGTAACTTTTTCTTAAAACAAGTTACAGCTCATTTGTTTGCACACTGTTAAATGGTTTCAGGTATTGCCATTTAAAATTAGTAATTCTATTTATCAAACACTCCTATCTGATTATTATTTATCATTCGTGTGCATACAGTTAAATGGTCTCAAATATTGCAATTCATCTTTAAAAATTCTATTCAATATTAATCATTTGTTTGTATACAGTTAAAGGGTTTCAAGTATTGAAACATTAATAATTCCATTTAATATTATTAATCATATTTATCAAATATTTGTACACAGTTAAATAGGGGTGCATAATGGCAAAAGTAAGTGGGTTTGAACTCCCATTTCACTATTACTTTTGGATCAATGCCCCTTGAGAAAAGTATGAACCCTCTTATCTCCCCAACTATGGGTTAAATAGTATCACTGTTCTTCTAAGGATGGCTTTACCATTAAATAACCCCCAAAGGGTAAGATGCTACTTAACAAAGAAACCAAACCAAATAGTTTAATGGTTTCAAGTATTCCTAGTTAAGACTGAGTAAGTAAAGTTGGTGACCTTAGTCAAGGGTAACCCGAAGACTCCCTTTTCAATAGCTACAACACCGAGGTGTTGGGGAGAATGTTACTCCATTCCCATGATTGCTCCACTTTACCCTTGATCCTTACCTTATAATGGTGAGTGTTAATTAAGGTAGCATCAAGTACCATTTTTTGAGTCCTAGGTTTGACTCAATCTGGGATTGAACCCCGGTCTCCTTGACCATTGGCAAACACTTTACTCATTAGTCAAATTAACACTAATAATTCTAAATAATTCTATTATTTAGTCATACCCAGGACACTTGTTGCGAGGGGAAGGGGTCTTACTTCTCTACAGAGATGCAGTTGATGTATTCAACAGCCCCAGCTGACAGGGTGAGATTTATTATAGAAGCATTTCATTCATCTTATTATCTATCTTCGAATCCGCTGATCATATCCCCTGTAGAAGGGTAAGACTTCTCTAAAAAGGAGTGCACCTGGTATGTCTCATCTGATGGTGAAGTTACAGTTCTGGAGATCTGGAGAATTTGGAGTCTCTGTTCATTGCCATTACTCCCATGTCCACTCTAACCCAGATTGGTAATACCAGTAATAGGGTCCCAACTATGGCTTCAGTAGATTTGTTTAAAAATTATTTGTATTTGATAGGACTATATGCAAAAAAAAATGTAAAACAAAACAAAACAAAAACCTCTAAAAAAACAATTACACAAAAAATGTAAATATGAATGTATAATGAATGTGATTCACTAAATTCTAAGCATAAAATAGCCCTAGATGAGTTGACATGCCATTAAAATCAATCATATCAGTCTATCACAATACAAAAGGTTGCAAAAAATTCGATGTTTACTTTTGAGCAGACGAAAAGCTACACTGGACTTTTAAAAGACATTTATTGTCCCTCTCTCACAAACAAAATACTATTAAAACAAACACTGAGATGAGTTTCACTATTTGGAACAAATCCAAATTAGAAAGGAACTATAAATTAAGGCGAGGTGAAAATTGGAGTTACCTACCCCTGGATTTTTAATTTGTTTTTTTTTTAAGTCTTTTCAAAACCATCGCAAGTTGTGGTGAAAAGACACGATCAACACGTTCTGGGATTGGGTTTTTTATTTGTAAAAATTACAATAAAAAGGTAAGATATTAATTATATTATTCTGAAACCATTTTATAATGCAGCGGACGTGGTGTGTTTTAGTTAATTTATGTGTTAATCTTATTTGATTTTTATTAGTTTGTATTATAATTTTCTGTTTGTTGAAGATGTTAGCGTTAAATTTCATCAAACGAATTTTAAAACTGATCTGCAGTCAAACATTTCGTTTTTAAATATGACATAACACAGAAAACATGAACTCCGATTTAATAATTCGAGATGTAAAAGGCTAAGAAAATGTTTCTTGATATTAATAAGAAAAAACAAAACAAGAAAATAAACATATCTAAGATTTTGTAGAAGTTGTAGTGAAAATAAAATATTTTAAATAATAGGGTTTTTTCTTCTTTAAAATCCAAACCAGAGTTTAGTTTCTGAATTTATAAAATGTTAGCAAGTCAAATATTTTTCCATCCTCTTAGAAATAACGTGAATAGTTTGTGAATCGTTAACAGTCTAGTAAAAGATTGTAATATTTTTCTAGTTATTTTATTATATACTCGTTTTTATTCAAGATTTATTTATCTACTTTCCATTTTTGTTAAATTGTTTTTTTTTCTTGGATTTTTCGATAAAATACTTTCTTTGATATATATTTGTTTTATTTTGAAAACTTTTACAACCATTTTCTCGTATCAATTAAAAAGAGGAAAAAATAAAAAAAATATACTTTCTTGTCCTTCCATATCAACGAACCGCAAAAAAGTGGTAAATTTTTAACATCTTTTGAACTCTTGAAGTTAATTGAATTACATTAACAAACGTAAGAATTTCATTTTAAAGATGATTATTCACTAAGAAATTCAGTTAACATCGACATTTTTATTTGGTAAGACCCCACCCCCATCTTCCTTTAAAAAAAAAAGACAGTTTAATCATCTGCCAAGTTTTACAAAGCACATAATACATCAGACTAAAATCATGATAACTTAAAAATAGTGTATTCAAATTATAATCTGACTGAATTACATTTCAAATTATATTAAGACTGAAATATATTTTTTAAAGTTGCGAATAAGCTTTACTTTGGGCCATTAATACTATTTGTTTACTAACCAGAAACTAAATTTTTGATAGAGAACATTAATTAAAACAGAATTATAGTTGACAAAAGTAAAATAAATTCAAATAAAACTCAACATTGTAGTCAAAAACCTTGATTTGTTGGGTGAAATTATATAGTCAGGTCTATTTATATCCTAAAACAGTCTCAAATTATTTTTCTCCCCTCGAGCACTTGTCAGGTTATGCTTTTAATTATTTTATTTACAAATTAGTGATCTCGTTCTTTTTATATTTCATACATTGAAATACTCCTAAAATATGTTTTCTGTTTTTAAAATATGATGACGAAAATAGAATTTTACAAATACACATTCTAGAAATTGTAAAGTACTTTTCATTTTTATTTATTTATGTTGTGACTTGTAACATCACCGCTGTTCATTGATGACATCTGTACTGTTAAATAACAATTACTACTAGTTAGTTAATAGACTCGCTTGTGGTTGAGGCTCTCTGTCTAATGCAGGACTGATGACCCTCCTTCTCAGAAATGAGGAAGGACAATTCTGTTTGCGAAAGTAAATTGTTAAAGTCCTCTTTTTTCCTCTTGTGCTAAGAAGCTTGTAGCAATAAAACATTTTGAAGGTAATTATAGATTTCTATTTCATCATGCGTCATCATTATAGAAAATGTGCAGTGAACCAAGGTTTGTCGATACCATATTGTAGAAACGTTTTTATTTTACTTTTTTATCAATACTATCAACCCATTTCCCTTCAAAAGCACAGTAATAATAATTTTAAAAAAAATGTAAAGCACATTTACCCCCCCCCAAAAAAAACAGATTCAAAAAAATGTTACAAGACACACCTTAAATCTCGTTTTTTTTTTCTCCCTCTTCGGTGAGATTAAAAATTGAACCACTGACACGTAAAGTGTTGAGTGGCTGATTCATTCATTTGTCTTTAATTTAATATTTGCACGCGTGTAGCTATCATTTAGATAATGGTAATATTTTTTATTGATAGTAAAAAGAAGTTTTTTGTATGATGTCATTCATCAAGTAACTATTATTGTAATAATGTGTTTTAACTTGTTGGTCATTGTTGATAAGACTAAGGGACAGTACCGTTTTTTTTTTCTCAGAAAGTTAACCTTTTTAAGAGTTTTTAGCATTGTCAACTGATCGTTCAAGAAGCAAAAATGACTATTTTTACTGATACCTTTTATTATATATATATATATATATATATATATATATATATATATATATATATATTTCATAAAAGTTTTGTAAAATTATGTACTGATGACTAATAATTTTAAATACACAACGTCTAAGAAAGCGATTTTGCATCATAGATTTTTAAAGAGTGCATTTACAATTCCAAATTTCCTGACTAAGTATTTAAAAGCTGATATGTTGTTATAAAGGTTTTTATTTGTTCCAAACGGTAACCATCCTGTCGGCAGGGCTTGGAATACATTGACTATCCGTTGCAAAGAGAGGAGACCCCACCACGATTGTCCGGTGTATAATACTAAACTACATCTGATGGTGAGGCTCCAGAACTTCTTTATTGCCATTACTCCCAGGTATTCGAAGTAGTACTACTTGTTAGGGTCCCGTCAATGGGTCATATAGATCTGTTGGGATATTATTATTCATATTCGATAGGGCTGCGTGGAAAAAAATTCTTAAATAATTATACAAAAAATGTAAATATGAGCGCACTATGAATGCGATTCCTTAACTTCTAGACATGAAATAATATTAGAAGGGTTAACATGTATCAAAATCAATCAATGAATGAGTAAAAATGAGCCTGCCTAGTTTGACTTTAATAAGATTTAATGTACAGACTTCACAATTGTCAGTCCATTGTTGTAACCACTTGATCACCTCCCGCAAAAAAAAAAAAAAAAGCTAAAACAAAAAAAAAAAAACTCTTCTTTATTATGGATATGTATATATTTTGTGGGTGGCGGTATTGGTTAAAAGAAGTTCATTAAACCAATTATAAATTTTTCTATGTTCTGATTCTGAAAAGTTGTCGAAATTGGCCGACTTTTTTGCTCACTTATTTCAGAAATTAACATGAACTGAAAATGGGACAGTAAATAATCCAATTTTATTTATTTATTACAGCTGCCATTGGTTTGATTAAAAAAAGGTTCTCATATTAAATACAACTGCTTTGTCATTTTTTCCCTCCTACCCAGTAAATTCTAGTCGGATGTAGTTGGGATTTTTATCAAATTTCTGTGATGAATGCGGAAAACCCAATCGTCTTCTGACAAGTAACTTACTACATCCGTTTTAAGATCTGATGTGTTTTATTTGCTACGAAAACAATAAATTTTTTGAGCTGTTTTTTTTCTTTATCCTCCTATGTACGAATGATGGTCATTCAGCTTAGTTTAGAGTGTTTCTTTCATCTTTTATTTTTATTTAATTTACCCAGAAGACGAGAATTTAAGAAAATAAATGATTTAAAACAATTTCACAAACAATAACGGCATAATTGAATGTATCTATTTTGACGGTTAGTTTGTATTCCGTTCCGTTCATCGTACATTTTTACTTTTTAAAAATTAAAATGTAAATGAAATAATCAGTGTTTTTCTTTTTACCTTAACTCATAATAAGTTAAAAAAATTTTCACGATGATAAAGTAATCATCTTTTTTCTGCCTAAGATTTAATTTTTTTTTTTAAGTCAGTGCGATTCATAATAATAAAAAAAAAACATTTTATTTTTAGAAGTGTGAGACAGACTAGTAAACAAACTCTGATCTCATTGAAAAAATCTGCTGAAAACAAAAACATCAAACTATTTTCGTTCTATTAATCTTTTATTTATTTATTTAAAATCTTAAAATAAAGATTACACCGCTTCTCAAACCGAACACTATCCATTAAGCCGTTCGAACAATTTTACATGATCGGTAGAGATGTACAAAAACCCGCACCTGCCAAAGACCTTTTAAAAAGCAATGCCCTAATCATCAGATTTTTATATAATTTTCAGTATTTAAAGCAATAAAAAATGAAGTTTCTTTCAAGACATTTTTCCTCAACATTCCGAAAGTGTGTGTGCGTGTGTTTTGTCATGTGCCAACTCCCTCTCAATCATTTTGTAAATTTGACACCCTTAATGAAAGTGTAGGCGAATAGTTTTTACATTTTTTATTATTTAAAAAGATTCGATTTAGAAATAGATATCGTTTACATTTTTTTTATAACGTGTTATCTATTTTGTTCGTATGGATACTTTATTTTTGAAGTTAAAAACAAACAAACAAACAAACAAAACTGATAAAGGTTCAATATTCTTCTTCTAGGTATTGAATTTTCCTTATTTTTAATTTTTTAAAAACTTTATTCGTTTTCGTAGCTTAACCATCAAAGGATATTGTCTATAAAAGAAAAAAAAATCGGGTTAAATTTTTTTTTCTTTTGGTTTGAAATTGACATTCGTAGATTAAATCCTTTCACTCACTGCAGGCAACTGGGATTTTTAAAATTAATGTAGAAATACTGAATAAATAAATTTCAGTGATTTTTGAATAAAGTATTTTATCTAAACAATACTTTGTTTTTAGTGTGATGTTTGTTTTTTTCTGTCGAAGCCCGCCGGAAAACCTATATAAAAAGCATCACATAGATAAAACCTTTACTTTGAGAAACAATTGGTCATCCGTACTTTAAAAGAAAGGGAGTGTTGCTTTAAATATAAAATCATGGCATTGCTGATAAAAGTACATGCCTAATGATCAACAATTTAGATTATTCACTTGTTTCCAAATTATTTAAATGCTGGTATTTAAAAAAAAAAAATCACTGATACTTTTCATAGGAAAAAATAAATTAAAAACAAGTTTTAAAAGTTAGAAAAACTGAATTATCCACCAATAATTTTTAAAATTGTTATTTGCATTAACTGACAAAATAATCTAATTTTTAGTCCTTCATTTAAGATAAATTCCACATTTTACTTGTTATTTTACCAAGAACACTGAAACAACACACACACACACACACACATATATATATATATATATATATATATATATATATATATATATATATATATATATATATAAGGTTGCTTAAAAAAAAAAAAAAATTAAACATTATTTGTCATGATTTGGTAAGAAGGTTGTCAAACTCGAAAATAATGACATGAATGATAATCTTTTTTTTAAAATACAAATATTTTTCATTTTTATCTGGGAAATTTATATCCAAACGTAAGTTGTGAAAAAGAAAAAAAGATTGTGACTATTTTTAAAATATTTTTTTTTGTTAGAGAGTAAAAAATTATAAACAAAGGATTTTCAAGGTGTCATTTTCTGGTCATTTGTATTGATTTTTTTTTTCTAGTTAATTTTGAATACCTAATTAGCACACACTTTCGTGTTGTGTGCATCTGGTGGTGAGGAGTATGGAGTGTCCCTTCATTGTCATTACTCTCAGGTCCACTATGACTTGCAGTGGTTGTACTTGTTAGGGTTCCATGTATGGGTTAAGTAATCTTTTTGAAAATTATTATTAGATAGAAATACTTAAAACCATACAACTGTATACAAATTATTTACATTAAACAAGAATACTTGAAACCATATAATTGTATGTAAATTAGTGTGGTTTGTTTGGGTTTTATGACATATTAACCTTTGTAGGTTATTTAATGCCAAATCCGTTTTATATATATATATATATATATATATATATATATATATATATATATATATATAGTTCTATTTCAAACAATTCAGTTTAATTGTCAAAAACATTTCTATTTCAAGCTATTCAGTTAAGTTAAACAGTTTTAATTAGTATCAGTATAGTTTTTGTCTACACACAATTAAATGTCAAAACAGTTCTATTTCAAGCAATTCAATTTAGCATAAGTACAGTTTAGTTCTATTTGACCCATAGATAGGACCCTATCAGGTGCTACTACTCCAGATCAGAGTGGACCTGGGAGCAATAGCAATGAAGGGGTACTCAGCATTCCCCAAAGATCCAGCATTATGAGATCCTCACTATCAGATTGTTTAGTGTCATATCCAGGACACTCATTGTGGGCGGTCTTAACCCTCTACAGAAAAGCAGTTGGTGTATTCTACAGCCCCAGTTGTATGTAAATTATTTGCATTAGGTAAGAATACTTAAAACCATACAACTATCTATAAATTATTTAAATCTGATAAGAATACTTGAAGTGTATTAATTATTATTAATTAGAATTATTTATTTTAGGAAAACTTTAAACTTAGGGATGATTATTAGTTAATTGAAACCATCTAATTTCTTTCCAATTATTGGTGTTAGATAAGAATACTTGAAACCCTATAACTGCAAACAAATGACTTTTATTATTATTACTTGAAATCCTATCATTGTGTACAAATTATTTGTATTAGATTTTGGCATTAAATAAATCCTAAATAGTTGATAATTCTGTTAAAGAAACTAAATATAGTTATGGTTATAATCAAACATTTCTAAATGACTCCAACGCTGGCATTGAATAATTCATAAAGTGTTAAATGAATGATATGTGGCATTAAATAACCAAATGTTGTTAAATAAACCAAACCAACTGACATTATACTTTAATATAAATAAAGTTGGCAACCATTGTCGAGGGTGGCCCAAAGGGTCTCTTTTCGATAGCAACTACATCAAGGTGTAGGATAGGGTGTTACTCCCAGGTCTCCTGGGACTAATGTCCTCATTTTAACTGTTATATTCCCATTTCAGCCCTTGTACCCTCCAGTCTTCTTCAGGTGTCTTGTTGTAGTCAGTTATTTTCTTGGAATTTTGAATTGGACTTCTTATTGAATTTTTGGGAGTAGATTGTTTTCATTCTGCTTTCCATAATTGGGTGATATCTGTAGAAAAATGATACTCAGGTATTGAAAGAACACTAGCAGTAATTCTTTGGTAATTTGCCACAGGAATGAATCCCTCAAAACATGCTTTAATGACAACTGAGCAAGTCTCTGCCAAAGTACCCTGCTAACTACTTTTATTGATCAGAGATGGGAGGAAAGAGCCTGGATGTAGCAGATTTGCTGAAAATCTTGTACCCTGAAGATCACACGGCTTTTTCTACTGCTAAAAGGAAGACCTGGGTCTGACTTTCAACAAATTCATACGCAAGAAACTCTGAGCCTCTTTTGCATTTGTACTTGTAAGCTTTTATCGCAAAATCTCAGGTCAGTTATTTCTTTTTTGTGATGTCATTGGTTTGTCTTTTTCATTGAACCAGATTATGTATTTACCATGGTGTAGAACGCCATGGTATTTACCCAACTCTCCACCATAAGTTGGATGTGACACAAGGTCACTTTTTTAGGTGGAATACAACTGGTTTGAATTCTGTTTTTCTTCTCCTAGACTGGTTGCTTAACCAAGGCTAAAAAAAACCTAGTGTGCCCTACTATTTACCTATAGCTGGAAGGTGAGCAAATGGATTCATGCCTTTTCCAAGAGTATTAGTGGGAAGTAAAACACAACTTCTTCTGAGATTTGAATTTGGTCACTGTTTTGATTTCCTATGATGATAAGCAGAGTTTATGACCAATCAATTAAACATATGCCTGCCAGATGATTTGATATACTTCAACCAACTAGATAAAAATACATATCATCTGGTTTGAATTTGAGTTGTATACGGAGTATATCAATGTTTATCTTGGATTATTTAAATGAAAACTAACTTTTACTTTGAATTTGTGTGCTGATAAATTTACCTCTGAAAAAATAGCTTGTCTTTGTTTTTTGGCATTTTCTCATGTAAATTGTATTCTGATCCTTTGTCCTAATTATGGGATGGAGCAGTTGTTTATGCAACTGGTCTCCTCCTATTCATGACACCTATGTTGTTCAAGGGAAGACTATTAAGTTTGTGTGTTAATGCAGATATTGCCAGAACGTGGTTGGAAACAATGTCAGACTGTCTGGATTTAAATTCAGTTTTCCTTCTCCCAGACCAGTTGCCCTTACCTAGGCTAGAGAGCCTAATTTACTTTACTATAACTTGCCCCCCCCCCCATGGTAACCCTTGCTCCTTGCTCTTGCTCTTGCTCTTTCAGGATTATGTATAATTCAATATTTCAAATACAAGAAACATTTGGAAAAGTGAATTTAACTACTGCTCTACAAATATTCTGACAATGCCACATCACCTATGCTGATAAATCTTTTTCTGCAAACATTCGTTTACTAAAGGGACATAACTCTTACATTGGAAAAAAGCATTGATCAAGTCCAAAGAATAAGAGAAAAATGAGTTAAAAATTTACCATGGTTTGTAATTCTTAATCCAATAAGAAGAAAATAACAATCTTGATAATGATGAATTATTTCTGTTTTCCATCTATGGGTGTCTGCTATATAGTGTGATGATGAGTAAACTTGGCTTGCATTGCTAATTTAGTGAATTTGATCCTCACTGGGTGCAACACTATTGTGGCCCAGTGCTGGAACAAAAGAAAGTAAATATTTACTAGCTTATCTTGCAAACACACTTGCTAGTGGAGTGAGTTTGATCCTTACTGAGTGTGTGGAAGATTAAGCTTCATGAATATCTTTATTTCTCATTATTTTTATCTATCCTATTCATATTGTTGTTTATCTCTTATAATCTGACAATAAAATAAAATGTACAATGTACAAAAAGAGCAAATCTCTTATGAAGATGACGTGTTTGTCTGTTAAACCAAAACATCATCACTACTTTTGTTACAATTCCTTTTGTTATTTATATTGTATTCTTGAGGATTATTAGATAATCAGTATTTAATCTTAATTAGCATCTTATTCATTAATTTTGACTTTATTAAGGTCGAGCTGTGTTAGCTTTCTGCCATTGGCTGTGGCTATAGAATATGATGAATGCAACTCCCCTTTACCTCCAATGAGGCCACCTGTTGGCTAAGGGTGACATCCTGTTTTAGTATTTTGGGAAATGGTTAATTTCCCTAACACTATATATTATTAGGCAACACAAATGAATAACGAAACTTCTTTTTAAACAACGGAACAAAGAAAGGTTTATTATCTTAGTAGGCGTAAAGGAGTGAGAGTGCAAAAGTATCCCTTTGGTGCCGCTGGTCAGTATGTTGATCCTTGGTTTGTAGGAAGCGTGTTTGAAGCTAGCAGCAGTGTGTTCTTCAGCGATGGGTTCCAAGTGGCATCAGTAGCAGTCATGTGAGAGAGATCTGTTCTTGCTGCTGGTTCGTGGCTCTCTGACTTTGTCTGTTCTACCAAAAGGGACTAGAAAAATTGTTCTTGAGAGGAAGAAGGAATTAATGCACTCTGCCAGTTGATTGGTCAGTGAGTGACCAACTCCCTTAATGGGGGCATTGATTCACGAAAGGAAATAGATCTGTGGCTGTTACACTGTAATACTTGAGGACCAGATCCTGGTGGCTGTACAGCACATGACCTGGTAACTGAAGTGGTCATGTGACTTGCAACACTCCACTTTGACACTTACTGGGCTAGATAGACGGTTGAAGAGGCCTGATCTGGTCACTTGGTACTATTTACCCAACCCCTCCGCTCGGGCAGGATATGACACAAGGTCAATTTTTAAGCGGAGTTTAACAGGTTTGAATTCAGAGTTTTCCTTCTCCTAGACTAGTTGCCTCACCATGGCTGAAGAACCTAGTCTGTCCTACTATTTACCCATAGCTGGAGGGAGAATATTTTGGATTCATACCTTTCCCAAGGGTATTAGCGCTATGTGAAATGCAATCAGTCTCGTCCAGGATTTGAACTCGAGTCGCCGAGTTCATTTCCTACGACGATAACGACTACACCACGGGCACCTTGGTTGGTCCTGACTGTATTCTTTAAATTGCTCTAGTGGCGATATTTATCTGTACCTCCCACCAGGTTGGACTTGACACAAGGTCTTTTTATAGTGGGGATTAATGGGAGAGGAGATTGCACATGAGTCAAGACTCATGCACTGCTGGTTAATACCAGGTGGTCTGGTGCTAGACTAGAACAGTAAGTTAATACTGTTAGTCTTTGCTAGTATTTCTTATGGCAAATATCCAACCCTTTTTTATCTTAAAGGTCCTAAAAGACAGTGGCTGAGTGTCAATTGCATTGAGAAAAACAAGATTTTGAGTGTTTTGAGTATGATATTAAACTGCATCTGATGGTGAGGCTCCAGTCCTGGAGTCTTGTAGAGTATACCTTCATTACCATTACTCTCGGGTCCACTCTGACTCGGAGTGATAATACCTGTTAAGGACCCATCTTTGGATCAAATAGAACTGTTCAATCATTTAGTTATTTGAAACCATACAGCTGTGTGCAAATTGTTCATATTAGATAAGAATACATGTTAAATAGCATACTTTTGTATAGTCACAATCCAACTATACAAATATACAGATGCAGGGAAATATGAAACACTGATGACTCTCCATTGTTAAGGTACGAAACGTTTATTAACTTCTTGACTTTAGTTTTTTGACACGAGGAGAGTGAGACACAATTTTTACTATTCTGACTGTACTATCTGACCCAACAAATGCACTGTGCATCCCGTAGCCCCCAAGATTTCTGTTGGTAGAGATCTGCAGAACTCCATGGTCAGACTTCAACTGTCTGCCATTGAGGCAGACAAACCGTCTCCTACATCATCCAGTCAGCCCCCAGCTGGACTGGCCTGGCCCAGAGTCGAATCTCAACTAATGTCTTTTTCAAAATCACCAAATTCTCAGCCCATCGCTGCCGGGTATGACATCATTCACACCCCAGTCCCATTTCTATCTGGGGTTTTTATTATGAGATTTGTGATTGTCATATTCTCTGCGCAAGAGCGTGAACTGTACTCAATGTGTGTGCACCTGCACTAAGAGCCGAATAGTTCAAAGCCCAACCAAACCGAATGATAAAATATAATTATCGAAAAATGATTAATATAAAAAAATCATTCTGTAATTATATTACAATACCTGAAACTATTCAAACTGTATAAACAAATGATATTAAATGGAATTATTAGATAGCAATAATTGAAACCATTCAACTGTGTGCAAACAAATGTCCTCTAACTCCTTTAAAAATTAAGTTACCTACAAACTATTTGCTTACAAATCAAAAACAAACAGGATTTGACATTAAATAACCCTGAAGAGTTGATATGCCATCAAACACCAACCAACCAGTGTTAGATTTACCTCAAAACAGCCCATGCTATTAATGTATTTAATATCCTGCAATGTGTGTTATATATCACTAAGAAATAAAGATTTACAAAGTATATGGTGCGGATAATTTGCATACTGGGTTTAACAAATAATTACTGGGTGTTATTGATTTCTAATAATAGTTTTATTCTCAAACATATTAAAAGAAATCCTATGTATAATTTGAAAATAAGTAATCTTATATATATATATATATATATATATATATATATATATATATATATATATATATATATAATTTGGTTTCATTAGTGTTTCTGATTTAATATATTTTATTACATTAAACTGGACCTTGGCATAATGGTTAGAGTGTTCACCAATGGCCTGGGAGACCTGGGTTCAATCTCAGTTTGAGTCATACCAAAGATTCAAAAAATGGTACTTGATGCCTCCTTGCTTAACACTCAGCATTATAAGGTATGAATTAAGGGTAAAGTGGGGCAATCCAGGGAAAGGAGTAGTGCCCTCCCCCACACCTTGGTGTGGTAGCTATCGAAAAGATAGCCTTCATGTCACCCTCGACTACGGTCACCAACTTTACTTACATTAAAACTTAAATACTTTTGCCTGGAGGGTGCATGTATTTTGCTCGTTCTATTAATGACAAATATACAGAAATAATAGCCAAAGATCAATGTCAACCCTGTGATAAGGTTTGTTGTATCCAAAACTCATTATCCCAGGATCAGTTAAATTGAAGGTTTGCTGTATATCGGAAAATTGAATTAAGATTTATCTAAATTGGCAGCTTCTTGTGCATAGCTTGGGATTTTTAAAGTGGAACTCTCCTGTGAATAATTCATAAAGATAAAAAAACAACAGTATAGATTTTACTATAAAACACTGAAATAAAGTAGTCAATATCTAATCTGTTATGTCATCAATTGAGTTTTGTTTGTTATTTCTTTTTGCTAAACTCTTTCAATATTATTTGCCTTTTTTAGTGTCAAACCCACTCCTAAATTTCTTTTATTCTCTCTCTTTCTCTCTGTCAATCTGTTTTGATTAAATAGAAATCAGACACTAATGATATATTAATGAGTAAAATATATAAATCCATAAATAATGTCATTGAAGTTTTGCAAAGAGATACATTTATATTCATAATCTGCCTAGAGTATATACTATATGTGTGGGGGTCCATAAGAGTACATCTCTTATGAGTTCGTCCCTGCTTCTCCAGCAGTGTCCTGCATGTCTGGTTCGTCTACATGGCCGTGCAAAAGCAGGACGACCAGCACAAACATACATTCAGCAGCTATGTGAGGATACAGGATGTTGTCCTGAAGACCTGCCTAGGGCGATGAACGATAGGGAGGAGTGGCGAGAGAGGTTCGGGGATATCCATGCTACCAGCACGACATGATGATGATGATGATGATATACTATATACATCAGTAGATCTAATGAATGAGAACTGTTTCACACTAAAAAAAAAAAAAAAGCCAAGAAATAGACAATGTCCTGCGGAAACTATTATTTATACAGACTATGCAGATGATCTAGTTCTTCCTGTATATACACCTGCTCAAACCAAATCTGTTGCATAGTCTGGAAGAGGCATTGGTGTGAACTCATAACACAGAATTTATGTATTTTGATCAAAAGTGGCACGATCTCTTCATTAAATGGCAAGCCTCTATCTAGGATTTGAGCTTGGGTTGCCAATTTTATTTCTTATGACAATAGCCATGACACTAAATGTATGTATGTAAGCATAGTCAAACAAAAATAGCATGTCATAATGTGATTCTTATGTTTAAACTAGGCTTAAATTTAGTGAAAAAGTCCAGTTTGCAGCTGCATTATAATCTGGTGGGGGTTTTCATTGCTAAATGTTTTTCTTTTTAAATTAATTTAAAATTATTCGGAAACCAAGGGTCTGATTGAACAGGAAATTTATTTCAATGCCGTACCATGCCATCAAAATGCTCTAACAAAACTTGTTCTACAATGTGCTATTTTTGTTGGTTTTGTTTGCAAAAGTTAAATGATTATAATATGGATTATGATATTGATTAATATGGGAAAGGTCAGTTATTTGCATTGTAAAGGCTACAACTAATCTAATCATTTTTATGGCTTTTACTTTGGTATTGATAAAACACTTTTTTCTTTTTTTTTTTTTTTTTTTTTTACAAACTTACAATATATACAAACTATGTAAAATTCTAATGAAGTTTTTTACTTTTTATAAATTCTCTTGTCTATAAGATAGAAAAATTTTATAAAATGCAAAGAAAAGGAAATTTATTCAAGATGGATCACATTTAGTTATAAGAGTGTTAACTTTTTATTTTATCTTTACTAGAATATTAGTTAACTCAAAAGAGTATATCCAAAAAGACCCTCCTCAGTAATTCTGTTGAGGATAAATAGATGAATGGATACCACTCATGCAAATGAGTTGGATAGGTCCATTCTCGTGAAGTGAGCCAATCCACATGCTGTACGCATGCTGCTCATGCACTCATTAATAAAAGAGGTGAGCTTTAGCTGGCTAGCTTTTCAAGGAGCCAGCCAGGGCACCTCTGGTGGTGTAACGGTTAGCAAACTAGACTAGCAAACCTACACGAGTGAGTTCGAGTCTCATTGGGCGCCCCATTCATTCGGCCTTGTGCCACATTGAAGCAAAGCGCTTTGTAAATTACAATTCAAGGAGCCAGCCATGTTACTATTGGCTTGAAGGTGAGTGCTATTCATTGATGTTCTATAGAATGTAAAGGTTAATATTTTTTTAAACTAACTAAATTTGTATTGTACAGTTCCTTTTGAAGTTAGAATACAAATTATATTTGTTACCTTTTGCACAAAACCTTTCTCAGAAATTGATTCACCTCTAAACATGTACTCATAAGAAAAAAATTAAGAGCTATTTATACTTAAGTGAGGTCAGATGAAATGTCAAGAGTGTAAAGGCTTTATAGCCAGTATGCCCATGCATTTTTATATATATATATATATATATATATAGATTAGTGTTTGTCAATGGCCCTGGAAATCAGGGTTCAATCCCAGGTTGAGTCATACCAAAGACTCAAAAAATGGTAGCTAATCCCTCCTTGCTTAACACTCAGCATTATAAGGTATCGATTAAGGGTAAGTAGAGCAATCCATGGAAAGAAGTAGTTCCCTCTCTTACACCTCAGTGTAGTAGCTATTTAAAAGGGAGCCTTCAGGTTGCCCTTGACTACAGTTGGCCAACTTATATATATATATATTATAGTTATCTCATCTCCATGTTAGGTTTATTTCTCAAAGGTTGGATAAAAATTTATACAATTTTGAAATGAAACCGGCTTTATTGTTCAGTATTTGAGTTCTTTTTTGATTTTAGAAAATAGTTTTTATGATTTTTCATTCATTCTAGATCTATCTGATTAGAAGTACCTCATAAAACTTCCAACATTGTGAATAGTGTTTGTATATGAAATCCTTTTTTAATTCATTTTTTATCAACACTTTTAACAGGACTTAAAGATTTTAAAATGTGTATGTTATATATATAATGGACATGCTATGTTAGATTTCCATTTTACTTTGCTTTTTTTTTTTTTTTTTATATCAACTCTTTTAGAAATTAATGATATATTGTAGCAAAAGAGCAGTCTCTTCTGTAGCACAATAACCATGTCTATTCAATGGGAGGATTTTAAACAGACACTGGAACAGCACTTTCAAGGGTCTCTTGTTGCGCATCACAAAATTCTGAACTTCACTGAGTGCAAAAGCCAACTGTCATCTCAACAAAACCTTGCCTATTTATTCATTTAGCCAAACCTCCTGCTCACCTGGAAAAATTATCATTTGGCGCATGTTGCCAGCCTCAGTCTAGCTCAGTGACACATGCTGTGCTATTCCAGTGCTGATACTCTTATAGTTTGCCTCACTCATAATTTGCTTGTTTTATATGTAAGTTTCGCCTATGCCATTCTGGCCTTCTTGGACCTCTAGTGCAATATATAATAACAGTGTATAGTTGTCACTATCTCATTTGGTGGGTTATGGCAGATCAAATGTGGTATAATTTGGAGAGTGCTCAATATCTGTGATTGAGCTATTATATAATTATAATGAATAAATATTAGTTTTTATATATAATTAATTGCATGGATGCTTATCTGCAACCACTGGTTTCATACCATCTTATGACAATCATCCGGCAGAGAAAGAAAGATATTTGAAAAATCTAAAAATACAGTTGGGCGAATGTTTGTTGAGATTTGTATGACCCTTTTTTGTGTGTGTTTGTGTAGATTAAGTTTGTGTATTACTATGTGTGGTTGTATTAGAGATTGTTAGTGTGTGTGTGTATGTGTGTGTGTGATGACACATGCATCTCGCAGCAGAATTGAGGTTGTCTCTTGGATATAGTTGTGGCAAAATGTTGCAAAGTCTGCAGTAGACAAGGGTTTGACTGAATGAAAAAAAATTTTTGTGTGTGTGGTGATGATTTTAACTAAGGAATGAATTATCATTATTGCATTACGGAGAAAATAAACTTTTGATTTGTAAGCATAATTGGCGAAAATGTATGGTAAGTCTGAAAGGTAAGAATGAGTGAGGTGGGGATATGCAATGGAGTATTTTGTAATATAAGCATTTTGTTTTGTATTAGATTGCAATAATTTGTATTAGCTGTCTGTTGTGTTGATATTATATTACATATATATTATTGTAATCTATGATTGTGTGTATGAAAGGAATATGGTGAGTATATTGTATTGAGATGTTGCAATAATTGTTTGTATTAAGTCATGTGTAGTGATGATCTTGACTTAAGGGTAAGTTATCATCATTGTATTATGAAGAAAATGAATTCTTTGATTTGACATATAAATATGATAGACAAAAATGTATGCTGGGTCTGGAATGTAAGGATAATAGGTGAGGAGATAATATTATGGTGGAGAGACTAGTTATATTTATTGTAATATATTGGGTATTATGTAATACTAGTATTATGATGGGATATGTTCAGTGTTGGGTTACAATAAATTTGTATTAGCTGTGTATGTTGTGTTAATGATATATTATGTATAACTTATATTATGTATAACTATAACTGGTTTATTTGGCATCACTTATATGTGGCATGGACTGGTGGCCCAGTGGTAGAGTTTTGGCTTTACATGTTGTGGTTGCTGGTTCAATCTCCAGTCGTGGAGATCACGGTATACACTGCTGCTGAGACCAAATAAGGTCGAAACTGCTGTACAGTGTTCTGTATGTTGCATGTGAGTGTTTGCTGGATTTTCTAATCATGGTTATTACATTATTATATATTATGTATATGTTATTGTAATCTATGATGGAATATGCGTAAGGGATATGGTAAATATACTGTGTGAAGGTGTATTTCTAACATTCATGAAAACATAGCTAACATTATGTTAACAGGTGGTGAGGGTGCTTGGAGATGGATTACGGTTTAATGGAGGAAAATGGTACTTACAGTGTGTCGGGTGTGTTGTTTAATAGAGGAAAGTGGTGTTTAGGGTATGTGGCATGTGGAGGATTTTTAGTAATGGAGGTGATATAGTTATGGTGGGTCTTTAAAAATCATTATTTTGTCTGCTGAAATAAAATATCAGGAAAAAATATGAATGATTTTTAAAGGTTTTTCTTTTATACGGAATTATTTGCTTGGTATTTTACCGTACTATTATTTTACATTGAGCTCTCTATTAGATTTTGAATTACATGGATATTGAAGAAAGAAAATCCTAAAATAGTATCGTCCCTACCATCGGCTGACTTGGTTTTGGATATATATATATCTCATCATCATCAAGTTGTGTTTGTTTGGGTTTTATGGGATATCAACCTTTGTAGGTTATTTAATGCCAAATCCATTTTTATACAAATAAACAGTTCTATTTCAAGCAATTAGGTTTTGCATAAGTACACAGTTTAGTTCTATTTGACCCATAGATAGGACCCTATCAGGTGCTACTACTCCAAACCTAGGAGTAATAGCACTGAAGGGGTACTCCACATTCCCCAAAGCTCCTCATCATCAGATTGTTTTATTTTATTAGGTCTATTGAGGTTCATAGTACATGCTTTAGCCAGATTATAAACAAATATGGTGCTAATAATGTCTCCTTGCTAGAGTCCCGCAACAAAGTCAAAGAAGTTGGTGTCACCATCAACTGAACAAACCATTACTTTAGTGTTTTGTGAGGCATCATTTTAGTGGTAACAGTTTCTTTGGAGAGACCATATGTTAGTAGTATTTACTTCATCTTTGTATAGAATCAAATGTCTTGGAGAAATCTATGAACAATAAGTGTTGCCTTAAGATTTTTTATATGTATTCCTTTAATGGATTGTCAGTATCTGTGAAAGTTGTGGATCATTTTCTCCTGAAGCTGCTCTTTTTCATGATTGGTTTGGTTTCTTTTGTTTAATGGGATATCAACTCTTTGTAGGTTATTTAATGCCAAAGCTATTCTCCTAGAAGAACAGTAGTGGTACTATTTAACCCATAGCCAGGAGGAGAAGGGGAGTCATACCTTTCCCAAGGGTGTTTTCCTGAAAGTGAACGTAATAGCATGACTCGAGTACGGACTTGCTTAGTACAATTCCGCAGTCCATCGCTTTAACCATTACACCACGAGGACCCCCCCCCTCTTTTTCATGAGAATTTTCTTGACTTCAGGTCAGATATGATTGAGTATGCTTCTGTAGTTCATTGTATTTTTGAGGTTGCCTTGGTGATGAAGAGAATGTAGCCCTTTATCTGTTTCTCTAATGTGTTTTGTTTAGACACAGTGTTGCGTAATCAAAGTGGTATCAAATTTCCATATCTTCCATACTATGTATTTAAATTGTTTATTTGTTATATTGAATAATGTATGTAGTTACTCAAAACTTAGAACCCTAAGTGCCTGGTTGCAAAAATGAATGAAAATAAAAAATGTTAAAAACAATGAAAACTCAGAAATAGTTATTCTCTAGCTTCAGTTCAGTATATGTACTTCTAAGTAGTGGCACAAATACTGGCCATGAGGGTCCTATGGATTAAGTGCATTAACATACTATGTTCTTGTGTCCTAATCAAGTGGATACGCATATATTCCAACAATATTTAAAATTTGATTTGTAACCATTAAAGTATAAGAAACATTGTCTTTCATCAGGTTCACTTTTTGAATGGTGAAAAGCAATTAAAGACACAAGCACACTTCAAATTTTATTTATAGGAATATTGATATTTGTGTCAATAATAAGCATTTGTTTTCATTGGTCTAACTTTCTGTATTTTTTTTCTCTCTCTCTCTTGTTTCTTTCTGTCTTTCTTATATATTAGTTGCTTTACCCATCTCTTTTCCTTCTTTCTCTCTTTCCCTCCCACTTCTGTATCTTTCCCTCTCCCTCCTCCTCTTTCCCCCCTTTATCTCCTCCACCCTTTTCTTCTCTTTTTGTAGATATTTCTGCCCCTCTCTCTTTGTTCTGAATCTGTTTCTTTTTCTCTCTTTCTGTACCTATTTCTTACCTTTCTCTTGGATCTGTTTCTTTTTGCCTCACTCTTTCTCCATTCTGTATCTGTTGTTTTCCTTCTCTCTATCTTACTTTTCCATCTGTTTTTTTTTTTATTGCTCTTTCTCTCTCTCCAGCATCTAGTTCTTTTCTCTCTCTTAGTCAAATATCCAAATCCTCAACCCTCTTTCCTATTTATTCATTTTGCTCTCTTTCATATTTTTTTGATAATTTTTTTTTTTTTTTTTTTTCAACTTTGTTACTTCTTTTATCTCATTCCAATATTCTCTTTATTTTCTCTTTTCCTCTCTCATGTGTCTATTATTCTATCAGTTTCTGTTATTTTTCTTCTGTACTTTTATTCTTTATCCTCTTTTTCTCTTCATTTTCTCATACCTCTCTCAGTTTTTTTCTGTTCCTATACAATTATTTATTGTTGCCTACTCTAGCATGAAGCTGAGTTTAATGAGATATTCACAAAAGCATCTACTATCACCTGACGACTTACAAGATTGATTTATTAGTGTATTGAGATTACTCTTCATCAGGTGTTCAACTACTTTTAGTTGCTTGATGTTTGACCAGTGATTCTCAACCTTTTCAGCTAATACCCCCACACCCTTTTTTTTAGTGGAGGAAGTCTCCAGAGCTTAATGGTTAAAGTATTGGAATGCAGCCTTGAAGTAAGCGAGTTCAAACTCCAGTCACATTATGTTCATTTCCAGACAAATTTCCTTTGGAAAGGCATGAACCCTCTTTTTCCCTCCAGCTATGAATTAGATTGTATCACTGCTGTTCTTCTATAACGATGGCTTTGGCATTAGATAACTCATGAAAGTTGCTTGCCTAGTTAGCTGGGGTTGTAGAATACATAGACTGCTTCTCTGCTGAGGTTTAAGACCCCACCCCAACAAGTGTCCTGGGTATGACACTAAACAATCTGATGGTAAGGTTCCAGTAATGCTGGAGCTTTGGGGAGTTCCCCTTCATTGCCATTGCTTCCAGATCCACTTTGGCCCAGAGTGATAGCACATGATAGTCCTATCTATGGGTCAGAGAGAACTAAATTGTGTACTTATGCTAAAATGAATTGTTTGAAATAGAACTGTTTTTGACATTTAACTGTTTGTAAACGAAAGCTAAACTTATACTAAACTGAATTGTTTAAAATTTAATTCGGCATTAAATGACCTGAAAAGAGTTGATACACCTTAATACAAAACCTCAACCAACCATGAAGAAACCAAGTTTTTTTTATTTTTTTTTAGTTCTGTGTATTCATAGCCATTGTTAGAAAAAACATTCTGTGATATTTAAAAAAATTTATTTATTTATTTTTTTTTTTCCATTTTGAAGTTTTAAAAAAATTGCAGCTATTCTGTGATTCTCTAATATGCATATATAAGGATCATTAAATAAGTTTCCAGACTTTTTTCGTATGGGCACTTTTATTGATAGTACATATGAAACTCTAGTCCCTTTTGAAGTAATCTCTTCCAGCTGCAATGCACTTGTTATATTGTTCCAACAACTTCTGGAAGGCTCCATGGAAGTCCTCTTGTGTGAGTGTGTCAATAACTTTCATCACAGTCTTTTTCATCTCCTCAGTTGTCTCATAATGACAGCCTGTGAGCTTAGGGAATAACCAAAAGTCACAGGGAGCAAGGTCTGGACTATAGGGTGGCTGAGGAACTGTCTTGATGCCCATCTTGGTCAAAGAATCTGTGACAAGGATGGAGTTGTGGACTGGTGCATTATCCTGCTGGAAATGCCACTGACCCAATTTGAAGAGTGCTGGCCTCTTTCGACGGAATCTCTTCCTGAACTCCCTTAAAACCTCATCATAGTAACCCTAACCCTTTGACCAATCACCTCTGGTGTATTGACTTCCTTACTCCTCCCACATGTCATCATCCCTCACAGACTCTGTGCCTTCCTTGAATCTCTTATGCCACTCCAAAACTGATGCTTGATTCATGCCAGATGGTCGAAAAGCAGTCTGAAGCATTCCATATGTTTCTGTGGCATTTTTTCCAAGTTTAAAACAGAATTTTATTACATATCATTCTTCTAAAGTGTTGTCATGTCCAGATTGCATTTTTGAAATTCACCAGCTGTGACAATCAGGATTTAGTAGGGTGTATTCCAGTGTTTGCTGTAGCTGTTCATTTGACCCTGAAATCATAAAAATTGGTCAGTCATCTCATAAGATGGATTGCAATAACATACTGAATTTTCAAGAGTCAACAACAATTTTAAATGCCTGTACAAAAAAGTCTGGAAACTTATTGAAGGCACCATGTATTTCCTATGGTCCTCCATTTCTCTCTCAGCAGAGTGTAGAATATGCTGACTGTAAAAAAAGGTAATACTCTCCCCAAAGTGGAGTGTCCTGGGTATGACAGTAAACTGCTTCTGATGATGAGACTTCAGTTGTAGTGAGTGTCGAGTGCCCGTTCATTACCATTACTTCCAGATCTACTCTAACCTGGAGTAATAGTACTTGTTAGAATCCTGGCTATGGGTCAAATCGATCCATTTAAAATTTTTTGTATTCACTAGAAATACTTGATGCTATACAATTGTAAATTATTTGTATTAAGAAAAGTTACTTAAGGCTAAAATTGTTCAAGTATTATTATTAGTTATTTGAAAACTAATATAACTGTGCAAACTAATGACTTATCAAAAAGAAAAATTTCTTGAAAACATAATTGTTAGTATTAGATAGGAATACTTGATAACCTAATTGTGGGCCAAAAAGCAACTACACAAAAAAGTAAATGTATGATAAATGCAATTCCTTTACTTCTAGGCATGAAATAACCCTAGATGGGTTGACATGCCATTGAATTTAATCATGTAGTCTCCTCAGAGATGTGACATAGATTTGGATGGGAGAGTATATGGCCCAAATGAAGAACCTATTAGTTAGACTAAGCTAAGCTTAATGATTAGCCATTAAAAAAAACCCCTCATTTCTTTCTGATCTGAGATACATAAATTTATTTTAACTTTTTCATTTGTCTTAGTTTCCCTGTTTTTTTTCAGTTTTTTTTTTCCACATCCTTTTCTTTACTATGATTCTAATGTCTATCTATTTTCAGTTTCTCTTTTTCAACTCTCTGACTCACCTTCCCTATATTTGTTACATTTCTTTATCTTTATATTCTATCTATTTCATTACTCCCCCACTTTTGCCATCTTCGTAAATATTTACATTCTGTCTGTCTGTTGTATATTTTTTTCTTTTTTTTTACTCCTGTTCTTTGTTTTTTGTATCTGTTTCTTCCCCCCTCTCTCTCTCTTTTCCTTTACTTTCTCTCTCTTTGCCCTTCTCCCTCTCTCTCTCTCTCTCTCTCTTAGCCCTTTCCTCTCTTTTTGCTCCCCCTCTCTCTTCCTTTAGTATCTTTCTAATTCCCTCTCTCTTCTTCTGTATCTGTTTCTTTCTTCCCCTCTTTTTTCCTTCTTTTATCTGTTTCTTTGTCCATCTCTTTTCCTTTGGTATCTGTTTCTTTCTCTTCCTCTCTTTTTCCTTCTGCATGTGTTTCTTCCCCCCCCTCTCTTTTCCTTGTGTATCTGTTTCTTTCTTTCTGTCTCTTTCTCTTTATGTATATTTCTTGTAAATGCTCTAACCTTTCTTCACCCTAACACGCAACCTAGTATCCGCCTTCCTGATTGGTCAGCTGATTTGTCTAGTTTGAATATTTGAGTAGTTCACAGCCTGGAACAAAAACCATTATAAAATGGGCGATACAACTTCATCAATGCAGCTACTAATGCAGCAACAACAACAACAACAACAACAAATATAAAATCTCAAACTAAAGCACTAGAGTTGTAGCAAGACTCGACCTTGTCTGACCCCATACAGTGCGGTCAAATGAAAAAGAAAACAAATGGCCTGCTAACACCCAAATTTGGCATTTCCTGTTACAGTTACTCTTTATTCTTCTGGCCACTGGCCAGTGTATCCTTAAAATGTTTTGTTGAACAGTTTTAATTCAGCCGATATGTCTGTGACAGCCACACTGGGTCTTTGTAGAAGGTGATCTCTCAGATCTTAATGCATATCCGATTATTATGTTCTTGAGGATCTTTTTAGTGGTTGATGCTGTCTTCATTCTATAAGAGGTTTGTATTGCTGCCAATTTACTAATTCTCTTTTAATCATTAGAAATTGTTTTTATTTGTGGTTATAAAAAGCTTTGTCCTCTTTGTTTACTCCAAATAGACAATGATTCAAAAACATGAATTTTTTTTTAAACAGATCTCTATCATTTAAAAAAAAAAATTAAAAAAAAATTTTTTTTAATTGAGACATCTTAATGTTTTGGTCATTAGTCTTGTTTTTATGTTTAACTGATTTTAATAATATGTCTAGGGTTATTTTATGCCTAGAGGTTAAGGAGTTAGGTTCATTGTACATTCAAATTTACATTTGTGTGTGTGTGTGTATGTGTGTGTGTGTGGTTGTTTCTGAAGTGTTGTTTTTTTGCACATAGCCCTATTAAATACAAATAATTTTTAAACAGATCTATTTGGGCCATAGATGGGACCCTAACAGGTACTACCACTCCAGGTCAGTGAACTTACAAGTAATGGCCATGAAGGGTACTATACACTCCCAGATGTCTAGAACTAGAGCCTTACCACCAGATGCAGTTTAGTGTCATACTCGGGACACTTCATTTTGGTATGGTTCTTATTCCTCTACAGGGAATACAGTCAGCGTATTCTAAGCCCCACTGATAGGGCTATCTTTTTATTTTATTTATTTATCTATTTGTTATTGAAAAGGAAATGTATAAACTGTTTATTAAAAATAGCATTTATCAATAGTAGTTTGGAAAAGAATTACAATAAAACCAAACTTGGCTCTAATTGAATTCAAATTAATTATTGTCGTGGATCAAGAGTTTACTTCGAGAGAATAATCATAATATTTGATAAATTTTAATATAGAATTTTTATCAAGTTGAAAAGAAAATTATTGAATGATTTTTTTTGATGGCATGTCACCCCATCTTGGGTTACTTTATGCCTGGGGGTTATGGAATCGCATTCATTGTATGTTTTTTGTATAGTTGTTTCTTTAAAGGTTTTTGCACACAATTATATAAATATTCCTATCTAATACAAATAATTTGCACGCTTGGTACTTGATACCTCCTTTCTTAACACTCAGCAATATAAGGTATATCAAGGGTAAAATGGAGCAATCCTGGGAAAGGAGTAGCACCCTCCCCTACACCTCGGTGTAGTAGCTATTGAAAGGGAGCCTTCTGGTTGCCCTTAACTGCAGTCGCCAACTTTACTTATATGATATCAAGTATTTCTATTTAATATAAATAACTTGCCCAGTTGTATGGCTTCAAGTACTCTTAATATTAATAATTAAAAAAAAAATATATTAATTTCAAATAATTATTTCTATTTAATGATAATTTGTTTGTAAACAGTTATGATTTCAAGTTGTTGTTACTACTATGGATCACCTAATCTCGGCCAGATGACCAGACCTTATAATAATCAACAAAAAAAAGAGAACTTGCCAAATTGTGAACTTTGCTGTCCCAGCTGACCACAGTAAAATTGAAAGAATGCGAAAAGAGGGATAATTACCTGGATCTTGCTTGGGAATTGAGAAAACTGTGGAACATGAAAGTGACAGTGATAACAATTGTAATTAATGCTCTTGGTACAGTCCCTGAAGGATTGGTACAAGGACTGGAGGGCTTGGACATAAGAGGATGAGTGGAGACTATCCAAACGACAGCATTATTGAAATTGGCCAGAATACTGAGAAAAGTCCTGGAGACTTGAGACTTGGTGTCATTCAAACTCCAGTGAGAAACCATCGGCTAATGGTGATGTGAAAAACTGAAAAAGGAGTAAAAAAAAAATAAATAAATAAAATAATCCTCCTCCTCCTCCTCCTCAATAAACAATTTTAGCTTCAAGTAACAATTCTTGATACAAATAAGTTGTATGCAGTTATATCTAACTCTAATAATTTTCAAATAAATCTATTTGACCTATCGATCTCATCTATGGGTCAAATGAATCTGGGAGTGATGGCAATAAAGGAGTATTCCACACTCCTAGAGATCTGGAACTAGAGCCTCACCATCAGATATAGTTTAGTGTCATACCCAGGATACCCCTTTTTGGTAGGAGTCTTACCTCTGCAGGGGATACAGTCAGTAAGATTCTTA
This sequence comes from Sepioteuthis lessoniana, assembly GCA_963585895.1. NCBI lineage: Eukaryota > Metazoa > Mollusca > Cephalopoda > Myopsida > Loliginidae > Sepioteuthis > Sepioteuthis lessoniana. Next base: position 18,912,066 of record OY757915.1, on the reverse strand, counting down.
GACCCACCTTCAAGTTTGGAAAAAATGACTATGAACATGAATTTGTTTACACTTTTATTTTCAGGTAAAAATAAACTCTATGATAGTTCCTCTATATGATAATTGTCATTTACACTTAGTGTTTAAAATTTATATGCAAATATAAGAACTGTTAAATGATGATTTAATCTAGGCTTTTGTCCTTTTCCTAATAACCTTGATTTAAAGATACATTATTATGAAGTATTGGTGAGCAGTATAATCTGGCAGACAATTAATACTGTGTAGTGAGTTTGATCCTTACTAGGTGCATCATACTTGTGGCCTTGTATTCAACTAAACTAAGCTTATTAAATACCTAATAATCCTTAGTCTCCATTGTCATTTAAAGACGATGGATTTTGCTAGTAATTACATGTTAGATTGCTTCAATTATAGCTAAAATACAAATATTTACAAACATATCTAGATAAATAAAAATTTAAAAATTGTCAGTTTCTTTGTTAGAGTTACCCCCCCTCCGTGTGTGTGTGTGTGTGTGTGTGTGTGTGTGTGTGTGTGTGTGTGTGTGTGTGTGTGTGTGTGTGTATATATATATATATATATGAACGAATGGCCCTTGTGTGTGTGTGTGTATATATATATATATATATATATACGCACAAAGGCCATTCAATAAATAAGAGTAATTTTTAAAAAAAAGGCAAAATAATTTTCTTTTGAAGAATGTTTTTTCATCAATGTAAACTCTGTATTGATTGGAATTGGTTTGTGGCAAAAGTTATATTAATCTTGTAAAAATGTTTTGAGGCTATTCAAAATAGCAGCAAATCAAACAGTGCTCTGTGCTTGAACAGAGGTCTGTCATGAAATGTTTATTGGTTAAGAAGTGCAATTATGTGAAATTTGTAGAAGAATGAGTAATATGTATAGCGAAGCATGTTTTAATAAAAAAAAAATGTTTACAATTGGGCTAAATTTAAGATCGACTCAACAAGCCTGTAACACACAGTAAAGGTGATGCTGACAGTTTTCTGGAACTTGAAAGGACCCATCATTATGGAAATCCTTGAAGAAGGTACTACTCTAAATAGTGCTTCCTATCAATAAGTCCTTAGGCAAAATTCACCTTATTTATTGGATTGTGTGTGTGTGTGTGTGGTTTGGTTGGGTTTTACGGCATATAAACCATTGTAGGTTATTTAATGCCAAATCCTGTTTTTACATATATATTAAATATATAAGATTTGTAAACACATTTTGTAGATACATTTTTAAATGAGCCTGAATTTTTCTTTCCTTTTTTTTTTTTTTTTTACACAGTTAAATGGTTTCAAGTATTTCTATCTAACACAAACCTTTCTATTTACTATTGACCTTTTTGTTTGCACACAGTCAATTGGTTTCAAGTATTGCTATGTAACAGTAACAATGTAACATCAGTCATTTGGTTGTATATATATATATATATATATATATATATACATAAGATACAGATTGTTATTCTATTACCTTTCAAAAAATCTGATTGCCTAGTTGACTGGGGCTGTAGAATACACTGACTGCACCTCTGCAGAAGGGTAAGACCCCTCCCCCAATGAGTGTCCTGGATATGACACTAAACAATCTGATAGTGAGATTCCAGTGATGCTAGAACTTTGGGGAATGCAGAGCACCCCTGCATTGTCATTGCTGCCTAGTCTGCTCTGGCCCAGAGCAGTAGCCCCTGATAGGGCCCTATCTAAACTAAACTGCATACTTATACTAAACTGAATTGTTTAATATAGAACTGTTTTGACATTTAACTGTGTGTAAACAAAATCTGTACTTATACTAAACTGAATTGTTTGAATAGATCTGTTTGACTAAACTGAATAGCTTGAAAAAGAATTGTTTTTAACAATCAAACTATGTACTCATGCTAAACTGAATTGTTTGAAATGGAACTGATTATTTGTATAAAAATCAATTTGGCATTAAATAACCTACAAAAGTTGATATGCCATAAAACCCAACCAAGCAACCAAAAAGTCTGAATGTGTTAATTTTATTTATTTCACATACAACAATATCAAAATTTGTTGATTCACTTTTTATTATATTTTCACATGTAGATTTGAGAAATTTAAGTAGAAAAAAGCTATTTAAATTTTTTTTTTTTTTTTTTTTTTTAAAGATCTTGAAGTTAAATACAGTTTCTTTGTTTTAAATAAAATATAACAAGAATGAATTAATTGATTTTAATTGCTTGGCAACTCTTCTCTCGGGTTATTTTATAAATGCAAATTTACATTTTTTTTCATGTTGTTGTTTCTAAGTTTTTTTAATTTTTTCTTGCCCTTGGTCCTATCAAATACAAATAAAGTTTAAATATGTTTACTTGACCCGTAGATGAAACCCTATTACCACTCCAAGTTAGTGGACCTTGAAATAATAGCAATGAAGGGGGTATTCCACACTCTCCAGAACTGGAGCCTCACCATCAGATACGGTTTAGTGTTATACCTAGGTCACCTGTTCTCTGCAGGGGATACAGTCAGTATATTCTAAACCCTGCTGACAGGGTGAACTGGAATTTCCCTGTTGTATTTGAAAAGAAGCAACAAGTTTCAATCATTCATTTCTTAATTAAAATGATATCTCCTTGTTAATTTTATATTTAATATTTGATTTGCTATAAAGTTTAATATGGACATCAAAGAATGGAATATCATTTCTGATCTAAAAAGCCATTATTACACGATTAAGTTGAGGAATTTTCTTCCTACTTAAATATCTGCCTACCTCTCTTTTGATTGTCATGTTGATAAACCATTTATTGATGATAATCAGTAAATATTTTAATTTTTTTTTCTTATGGTAACCAATGAGTTATATACCATACCTATGAACATTTAATAGGTATATCCCATTCTTCATAAATACATTGGACACTATTGTGAGGAGGTTACATTTTTGTTAGGTTACAACACAATATAATAGTAATAGTATACTAAGACGATATGGTACCAAAGTATATCCTAATAAATGTGCTATAAATCAAATACCAAATTTAGTAGAATGACATGTCATTTCTAAGTTGTATAAGGTCACAAATTCTGAGATTGTCATATGGTAATTAGGACCAAGGCAGAAAATGGTGGATCCAAAATTTAGCAAGATCAGTTTTTTTTTTAGACTGGTACACTGACAAAAAGAAAAGACTCTGCTACCAGAGTGTATTGAAAAATCAGTGTTCAATTTGTTAGCTGTAAGAGTTTTGAATGAGTGTGTTCAACTGGGAATACATTTCTTTTTCACCTTTTCTGTCATGAACCAAAGACTTAGAAGTTGGTTGGTTGTGTTTTATGGCATATCAACCCTTGTAGGTTATTTAATGCTAATCCTGTTCATACATATTTATTAAATATATGAGATTTGTAAGTGGATAGTTTGTAGGTAGCAATTTTTATATGAGCCAGGTGTCATTTGTTTTCACATAGTTAAATGGCTTCAAGTATTGCTATTTAACACTAGTAATTATATTTGATATAGAATGGTTTTGAGTCTTGTAAATGATTAAACAGTTCTATTTGACCCATAGATTGGACCCTAACAGGTACTCCAGGTCAGAATGAACCTGAGAGTAATGGCAATGAAGGGCTACTTCATATTCCTCAAAGCTCTAGCCTCACCATCAGATATAGTTTAGTGTCATATCTCTGCAGGGATGCAGTCAGTGTATTCTACAACCCCAGCCAAATGGGTTATGACCATTTAGAATAGTTTATCAGTCATTGTCTTGCTAAAAGAGGAACATGTATTCTTTTATATAAGAAATTGCAGGGAAGTGTGTGTGTGTGTGTGTGTCTATATCTACGTATGTATCTATGTATGTATGTTTCTAATAGTAAAAAATAGATTTCAGATTACCAGTCTTTTCCAAACGCTATATATTTTGTGTCCTGAGTATGACACTGTATTACATTTCTGGTGCTTTGAAGAATGTCTGGTATCACTTCACTGATATTACTTCTAGGTTCACTCTGACATAGAGTGAAAGTACCAGTTAGTCATATCTCTAGGTCAAATATTCTTATTAAAAATTATTCATATTAGATTGGAATATTTGATATCATATACCTGTGTGCAAATTATTTGTATAAAGAATAGTTACTTGAAGGATTATTATTACCATATGATTGCTTTCAAGTTATTGATGTTAGGTAGGAATACATGAAACTATATAAATGCATGCAAAAATTATTAAATATGAATAGTTACTTCAATGGTTAAAGCGATGGACTGCAGAATCGTAGGACGCGAGTTCGTACTCCAGTCGCACTATTACGTTCACTTTCGGGCAAATACCCTTGGGAAAGGTATGAACCCCCTTATCCTTCCAGCTATGGGTTAAATAGTACCACTACTGTTCTTCTTGGAGAATAGCTTTGGCATTAAATAACCTAAAAAGAGTTGATATGCCATTAAACAAAGAAACCAAACTAAACCAATAGTTATTTCAAAACAGTTTTTTTTCTGTTTTTGTATAGTTTAAAGATAACTAAAGCAATAGCTACCAAATTTCTGTGTTTACTTGTAGGATCCTGGAGCATATTTTTGTAAATTAATTTTTGAAAATTCTAAAAATGTCCCAATTCACAGCATGGATCTGCAGCAAAAAAAAAAAAAAAATGGATGTTGATGATCATCAAACATTGTGTAGGAGGAGGTCCAGACGATCATCAGCTATTAGTAAGAAGGTAACAAATGACTATCCAACACAAAAACACAGCCATCTTGTTACAGATAATTTTCTTCTTGCATTCTTTCTCCTGTCAATGAAAATTCAATGATCATAAGTAAATAAAGTTGGCGACCGTAGTCGAGGCCGACCAGAAGGCTCCCTTTTCAATAGCTACTAGGGGAGGGTGCTACTCTTTTCCCTGGATTGCTCCACTTTACTCTTGATATGTACCTTATATTGTTGAGTGTTAAGCAAGGAGGTATCAAGTACCATTTTTAAAATCTTTGGTATGATACAACCTGGGATTGAACCCAGGTCTCCCGGATCATTGGCCAACACTCTACCCACTAGGCCAATGAGCCGGTTATGATCATACAAGTACTTAATTTATCTGTTTTTTTGGTGGGGGGGTTGGGGGGTTGACAGTCTGGTTTATTAATTATTGAGATAAGTTTCATTAAAAATACATGGAGGATTTTTATTTTTTTCTTATTTTTTTATTTTTATTTTTTTATTTTTTTCATCTTTCCAGATGACAGAAATAGTGAGAGCAGGATGGATCCAGCGTCACAGCAGTATGTATCATTGAGTTTTCTTTTTTCTTTTTATTTTTATTTACTAAAACAATGAAATGTAAACTTTAGAATGAAGAAGCCATCAAGAAACTAAGACGATATAAAACCCTTTTTTTGAGCAGTGGGCTATCAGACTGAAACATTAAAAGAAACATTTAACAAACATTGTAGTTTTATATACATCAAATGCTCATCAAGAAAAAGTGAATGAATGAAAATTAAAGAAAAAACAAAATTTTGTGATCTTTGTATAATCTTGAAATTAATCAAAAGAAAATCCTGAAGGGTCACAGTGGGCCTTGTGCCAGACATTAGCTATTTTTGAAGATTGTTAGTGTAACAGGACATGTGCATATTCTTAAACTTGAATTTCTGGGCAGATATATTTTTATAGGTTTTGTTTCTATCATTTTTGCTGAAAACTTGGTGTTTTGAAGTTGACAGTTTTATTGAAAAATTAATGGTAAAATTTGTGTGTGCAAATTTATCAAAATCATGCAGTTTTAAAATGGCTTTCTATATCAGGTATATGCTAATTTAAAATACCCCTATGGTTTACAAAAATCTTCTGATTTTTTGGACTGAAAATTTTAGTAATATATTTCTGACTATTTCAGTAAAATTTTACTTTTTATAACCAGATCTTAAGGTAATGTCCCTTGAAAAAATTTTTTAATGCCAAAATATTTTCTATATATCTGGGGAATATAAAAACACATGCAGAACATACTACTCATAAACAAGAACCTACATGCTATTATCTCTGAAGTGATTTTATACAGTTCTCCTTTGGCTATTTAGAAAACATCTATAATCAAAATTTTTTTCCAAGCTGCTAATATTTTATTGCCAATGTGGATTTTCAGTACAAAGATAAAGTACATGACCTCATAATTCCATTTTTAGAAGCAAAAATCCATGTCAAACTGTGTGTATTCATTTAATTTAGTTTGATTCTGCTACGTGCTGTTAATACTTTTGGTTGTAGATTTTTTTGAGCTTTTATGCATCAAAAATTGCATAAATATTAAATTCTTTCCAACGTTAGACCTTTTAGAGGTTATAAATGGATTCCTAGTGAAATTTTTGGCCCATAAACATATGCTCATTTTTTTTTTTTTTTTTTTTAATTTTTTTTTTTTTTTTTTTTGACAATTTTGCAATGTTCAATGTAAATGTCTATGAAGTGGCCAATTTAGCCCACCATACATGTTACTCATGCCTAATTTAGTTGATAAAGCAAAACCACCACCTCAAATTATCTCATTCAATAACCTGAATCAAATACAAAAAATATTCTTTGTGAATGATACCCAGTCGGCTGGGGCTGTAGAATATGCCAACTGCACTTCTGCAGAGGGGTAACCCCCCTCCAATGAGGCTTACCTGTTGGCCATAGGTGGTGACCCCTAATGCTTAAGGAAGGGATCCTGGTGGCTGAGCAGTCCTTGATCTGGCAACCAAAGAAGTCATGTGACTTGCAACACTCCACTTTGACCCTTACTGGGCTAGACGGGGGGGGGTCGGTGAGGCCCGATTCGATCAATCAGCTGGTCATGTCAGCCCTCTTTCAGATTTTTTCAAAAATCTTAGAGAGCGATGGCTGTAGGGTCAGTCATGCTGAGGAAAGACATACTCCTTTCTGTCCCTGGGTGAGTAATTATCTTGGGAATGAAAACCCAGGGACAAAATTAAATTGTCTACCACCAGCATGAGTATATTGACTATGCAGCCCTGATGTTACAAGGCGAATGAGTTCCCCCTAAGCATATCCCCATGTGGGACTCCATGGTAAATGGGGAGCATGTTCAAAGAAAATCAGACTTTCTTTTATGGCTTATGAAAATATAACCCAAGCAAAAACCAAAAAAATAAAGACCCCTCTCAGAATCAGAAAGTGAGCACAAAACTAATGAAAACTTCTATCAATTCATTGTACTTGAATCAATAGAAGAAACCCCAATCACCAAACTGTCCCCATTCCTAATTCAAAAAAACAATATAAACACTGTAAACCAATCAATATCAAGAAAGTGATGAACAATACCATTATTATACAAACAATAAATCAAAAACAATCAGAAAAAATTCTAAAATGGAAACAATTTGGAAAACTAAACATGAAAACATACCCTCACCCAACCCTAAACTTCTCGAAAGGAGTTATAAAATCCCCAGACCTCACATCGTGTTCCCTTGAAGAAATAAGACTACATCTTAAACCACAAATGAGAGGAGAATCTCCATACGCAAAGAAACAAGAACCATAGACACAAACACATATACTAACATTCAATAAACCCACTACTCCAACCACATTACATAAATACAAAAATAGAAACTTACATACCAAACCCTCTAAGATGCCAAAAATGCCAAAAATATGGACATCCTAAAGATAAGTGCACTAGACCATCAATATGTGCAAAATGTGGAAATTCAAATCACACAGAATTAGAATGCAAAAATCCCTTTAACTGCATCAACTGCTCAGGAGAACACCTTGTGTATTCACGAGAATGTGGAAAAAAGAATTACGGAAATAAAATACACAAGAAACATCTCCTTCCACGAGGCCAGAAAAATAGTAGAACAAGAACAACCCAGTTATGCATATGTAATAAAAATAAAGGAAATGAGGAAAAGGAAGATACAAAAACAAAACAGGAAGAACTGAACAAACTGATTAATGAATTAAAGAATCTAATAGAAATACTAAAAAGTATCACAAAAGAGAAAATCAAGGAACACACTTTAACAGTTCCAGACGAATATGAGACACAACTAAAATCAGGAAAAAAACCTTAAGCAAAAAAAAAATCCAAACTAAGCAAAAAAACCCAAATTTTGGACCAATCCCATTATCAAACAGGTTCAGCCCAATGGACATAGATCCTGATGAAACAACCACAGAAGATTCTGATGAAACAACCACCCACATCAAAACAGACACCATAAAACTCCAAAAGAGACTTAATAAAAATAATAGATATCAAAGACAACCCAACAGAAAATGAAACAACAAATCCTACCAAAACAAATGAAACACAAGCTACAAAAAGTAGACATAGATCAACTTCAAGATCAAAGGAAAAAGAAAAAAATCCCCCCCCCCATAGAAACTAAAAGCACATTTAAAATGGAAATTGAAATAGACTCAACGCCTACAATCAAAAAGCCGAGGCAACTTAAACAAAAAGCACAGGCCCCCATTGGCCAGGCCGGAAGAGTACATACGAACACAGAAGTGATCAGTGAAAGACCAGGAGGCACATTTAAACTGCCCCCAACCAAATTTATTGCAGTCCCTTCACCATCAAGAACCAAGTCACCTATGGGAATAGATAAACAGTCCAATGCTCAGGGATCAACAAAATCCCTACAAAGATAATATAGTATAGAAAGCATGGACAGCAACACAGACTGCATAGTTGCCAGCCTCGATCTGGAAGGTATTACAAATAACTACAAGACTTGAAACCATTTAACTGTGTACAAACAAATGAGCTCAACCCCTTTATTAAATATTACTTAGAAACCATCCACTTAAAAAGTAAAAACAAAATTACTGACAAACTAATCTCTCACATATCCTGTATATTTATTTGAATGTGTGCAAACAAATGACTGATGTTGAATTGTTGCTAATGCATAGCAGTGTTCAAGACTGTTTGACTGAGTGCAAACAGATGATTAAAGGTGAATAGAATGATTTGTATTGGATGGAGATACTTGAAATTAATTGGCTATGAAGAAAAATAAGCTCGAGCTTGTTGAAAAATATTATTAGCAGAATGTTTACAAATTATATGTATTCGCTTACAAGTCGTGTGCATAACTATTTGACTATGCGCAGGCAGATTGTTGATGTTGGGTTGAATTGTTGATGATGTGTAGCAATGATGGTTGAAGCCATTGGTTTGTGTGCAGGCAGGTGGGCTCTGGCTCCTTTGGAATATTATCTACTAAGTATTTGTCTGTAAATCTTTGGTTTAATATGTGTATAAATGAAGTCTGGCATTAAGTGGCCTGCAGGGGTTCTTGTGGCATAAAACTAACCAAACCAAACTAGAGAACATCTTGAGTCTTCCAAAAAACTTCACCTTTTCACTGAAATCTGACCAAACAGAATAAAGAACTATTAAAAAAAAAAACACATGCCCTAAAACCCTCAGAAGACAAAACCAACCTAACCTTTCTTGGCATTAAATGGCCCACAGAAGTTGATATGCTGTTAAACAAAACTCACACCCAAACGCTTTATGAATGACTGTTTAAATTGGTTATGCAAGACAAGTACACATTAAAAACTTAACAAAAGTCATTTGTTTATTAGCCTTACCCAGTGAGTATCAAGGATTTTATAAGGGCATTATGTGGGTGTTGATTTACTAAGTGTGCATTTGTTCAACCTCTCCGATACAGGCAGGATGTGACACATGGTCAATTTCTAAGAGTACAGCTGGTTTGAATTCAGTTTTCCTTCTACTCTGGTTGCCATACCAAGGCTAAAGAAATAACTTTGCCTACTATTTTGAAGAGATGGATTCATACCTTTCTCAAGGGCATTAGCACAAAGTGGATTGTAAACTGTCTTGTCTAGGATTTGAACTTGTGTTGCAGAGTCTATTTCCTGTGATGAAAACTGTTATGCTAACTAATCTAGGAGAAGGAAAACTCAGAATTTCAACCAGTTTTACTCTCCTTAAAAATTGACCTTGTGTCACATCCTACCCATAGCAGAGAGGTTGGGTAAATACATTCTAATGTTCAGTCGGCCACATCTGTTATTGATTTGTTGAAATTAAGTTATTCTCTATAAGGTTGGATCAATAAGTCCATAGCCTGACACATTTATCAGATGAATTTTGACATTGTATTATGTTCAATCCATTTAATATATTAGATTGATAAAGAAAGAGATTACTTTAAAATAAAAAAAATTAAAAAAAAAAAGATATAATTTTTTTTTTTTTTTTTTTTTTTTGTCATCATTATACTTTAGATTTATTGATACTGGATGTAACAGCCATTTTAAAAAAAGAAAAAATTTTTTTCTTTATATTGCCCCTGATTGTAAAAACATCCTAATGTTTCAGATTTTATTAGTAGAATGTTTGCAGGATTAGAGGGATTTTAATTAGTTTTTTAAAAATCAGATTAACTTTAGTTTAATAAGTTAACCTTATCTATCTAACATCTAGGATTAAACCTTTGACCTCACTATTGTTGGTCCATCACTTTAGGATCAAGATATACATACGACCATTAGAATGAATAAAAACTATCCAAGATGATTCACACCTTGCATACTAACATACGACTCCTCTTCATTCAGTATTTAAAATTTTTAATACACAGTAGACACACTTTATCAGAAAAGCTCCAGAATTTAACTTCCATACTATATTTCATGTTATATAACATGTGCTTTTTAAAATCAAATTTAGTGCCAAAATATACATGGATGGTGAATTTTTGATGGAACTTAAAGCAAGACTCAGTTCTCATTATGGCAATGGAATTTTCTGAGAGCTAAGATGATACTCACAAATTTTTAAAATTTGAAGATTCTGAGAACAGTGATTAAACTACTTAATGTTAGAAAGCTAATCCAATTATATATTATGAGTGTTGGTTGTCCCTAAATCACTTTGTGGGTAAGTGTCAAACCAAGTGCAATATAATATGGAAAGTGCTCAATATCTAGGATAGAGCTATTATATAATATATATTTAATTCATGGAATATTGTCTGCAACCCATAACTGCCTAATGATTGTTGTTTTGCAAAAAACTCCATGAAACCCAGGGTTGCAGACAATATTCCATGAATTTTATATATATATATATATATATATATATATATATATAAATTGGAAAAACTCACTGTCATTTGGCTATTATGAATTTATTTTAACTGGCCACTCTATAAAAGAAACCAACCTCTTCAGATAGCCATCACACAAGGAAGAGGAAAGTTGTTTTTTTTTTTTTTTTTTCTTAATTATAAAAATATTCTTTCAATGGATTCTTATTCGTTGGGGGGTGCGGAGGTAGGTAGGGACAAAAACATATGGGCTAGAAGTTGGTGTCAAAACGGGATGTAATGTTATTGTCTGGTGTCATGTATCCTTATGTATCAAAAAAAATTTTTAACATGACTCGCAAAATCTTCCGCCACTAAAATTTTGTCACTAGATTAATCTATTTTATTCTAAGAAAAAAATCTCTATTTATTCATTTATTTTCTCCAATGGTCCCAGAAGACCTGGGTTCAATCCCAGGTTGCATCATACCAAAGACTTTAAAAATGGTACTTGATACCTCCTTGTTTAACACTCGGCAATATAAGGCATGTATCAAGGGTAAAGTGGAGCAATCCAGGGAAAGGAGTAGCGCTCTCCCTTACATCTCGGTGTAGTAGCTATTGAAAAGGGAGCCTTCTGGTTGCCCTCGACTACAGTCGCCAACTTTACTTACTTTATAACTAATAACAAACATATCTTGTTTATTTAAAAAAAATTTATAGGTTTTATTTGATTTCCATTTAAGATTAAAATTTAGTGTAATATATATATATATATATATATATATATATATATATATATAAAATTATAATAATTATTTTTATCTATTTTAAACATTTGAAGTATTTTGTTTTTATTTTTCATTAAGTTTTAGCTTCTAGGGCATGTTAGACTGTATCTTGTATTTATGAACCTAATTTGTCCAAATCTTTCAAACTGTTCTTGAGTTATCTTTTAAACACATTCACACATGCACAGACTAATTGTTGTACTCTGATTTTGTGTACTGTCTGCAACTTAGATAACCTGTAGAAATATTAATGAAATTCACTGAAAAAAATTGTTTTGATTATTTCCAATGAATTTTATGTACGTTTTGAAAATTCCCCCCTCCATTGTTTACCAATTTTACAAGAAACATATTCTTTAAATTTAAATTGTAAGTCTTATAATTTTTCCACTAAATATTTGGATAAGTTTTTTAAAAATTGTTTTTAGGTGCTTTTTATTTGCTTTTGGGTGCTGAATTAAAATCAGAACAATTTTTTTCTTCACATTCTGTTTTTTCACAAAGCACATTTTCTTGCTTTTCAATTAAAGGTTTTTGTCTAATTTCTCACAATGATTTATTTCAATGACACTGTTTAAATTTAGTACTTACTAATATTAAAATCCATATTTCAAACACAAGTTGTTTTCTTAATAAACATGAATATGGCTTAGAAGGAATATCCAAATAGTAAAAAAATCCACAGTGTGGTCAAAACATCATTGGACTTGCCAAGTTGGTGAGTCTAAATAAAGTGCTGCTTCTGCTACTTAATATTAAGTTTTGATTGATGAAATGGATAAAGCTCTATCAAAAAATAGAACCTTTTTATATATTAGTGCCAAAAGTTTCCAGGTTTGTCTAAAGGTAAATCGAAAAAAGCATATTTACTGGACCTGATATTAGAAAATTCCTTTCTGGTGTGAAATTTGAGGTTGTGATAAACAGCCTGGAATTTAGAGGATTGAGTGTTATTCAAAGAAGTGATTTCTAAGTTCTTAGATAAAAATAAGGAACCAAAATACAAATGAATTGTAAAGCAGTTGTATGTTAAATTTAAGAAATTTGGTTGTATTATAAGTCTTAGAGTTCACCTGTGGATTTGGATTTGTAGCCTTTCCCTGAAAATCTTGGAGTGGTTAGTGATTGACAAAGATTTCATCAGTATATCAAGGATATGAAAAGAATGTATGAGAGGATATCAATATGATGGGAGATGTTGGAATATCAGTATGGAAGGGGATTATTGCTGGATATTCATAGTGATCTCCTAGAAAAAGTGTATGGCTTTGTCAGTGGGGCTTAAAAATGCTGACTTTATCCACTGAAGAGGTGTAAGACCCCCTCCCATTTTTTTTCGGTGTTCTGGGTATAACTCTAAACTTTATCTGATGGTGAGGTTCTAGTGCAGATGTTCTGGGGAGTGTATAGTGTCCCTTCATTGCAATTAATCTCAGGCCCACTCTGACCTGGAGTGGTAGTACCTGTAAGGGTTCTATCTATGGGTCAAATAAACCTGTTTAAAAATTATTCATATATTATAGAACTATGTGCAAAAAACCCCTAAAATCTTAAATAACTGCACAAAAAATGTAAATATAAATGTGATTTCCTCATCTCTTGGTATAAAATAACTCGAGACAGGTTAACATGCCATTAATATAAATGAATCAGAGAAAGTGTAAAAACAATTGACAATTAAATGAAGTTTTGGAGGCAAAAAACTGAGAAGCTACAAAAACTATATAAGTAATTGTATGTATAGAATTGTTTGCTTAATGTATGTTTTTTAAAATTACATTGACTGTATATTTTTATATAAAAGTAATTTAGAACCATATTATATTGATACGCTGCTTGGCAAAAAAATGAGCTGCAGTCATATTCATAGTTTCATTGAATATGAGGATTAGCTGAAAAATTCATAGGCTAACCAAGATAATCTAATGGAATTTGACTAAATGAGATTTATTTTCAACAATGGTCTACACACATCTTCCATCAGTGTTGCAGTGCTTGAATCCATTGGTCAAAAAAAGTCATCAACAAATATGACATCATTATATAAACTTTTTAGCTCATCCTTGTTTGTAAGAAAAACACAAAACAATACATTTAACATGTAGATATTTCAATATAGGATGGCTTTATCATGGGATTTTTTGAGCAAAGCAATTCTTTTAGGTATGTTGTCTGTTAGTTTATTACATTGTTCAATAGAAATGTTTTCCCACTTATTTCTAATTGCTTCCCACTGTATATCTTCCTTACATTAGAGCCTCACCATCAGATGTTATATCCAGGACACCGATGGAGGGGTCAATCTTACCCCCTCTGCAGAGATACAGTTGGTATATATCTACAACCTCAGCTGACTGGGCTATCTGAAAAACAAATCCATTAAAAATCTCTTTTATTTATTAAGGTGATATTTAAAAAAATCCATTAAAAATCTCTAGTAAATAAAACAAGAGATTCTTAATGGATCTTTTTAAAATGTCAACTTAGTAAATAAAACAAAGGTGACTTTAAAAAAATCTCATTTTTATCTATTTAGGTGACATTTAAAAAATCCATTAAAAATTTCTTTTTTTATTTACTAAGGTGACATTTGAAAAGAAATTTTTTTAAAAATAACAAAAAACAACCCAGGCTCAAATTTTTTTTTTTTAACTGACAATTTGGTTTATAATTTATAATTTTTCTATAAAAATGTGACATAATGGAAATATTCCAAGTATCTATTTATTTATTTATTTTTTGTTTTGTCCATAAAAACCAAAAACCAATCAATAATCAGAATGAGAACAATTCTTAATGACTTAAATTTTCAGGCATGGAATTTCTTTGGATATTGATTCTAACTTTACAGTGAACATTTAATATTCAATATTTTTGTACTGGAGATCTGTCTTTCCAAGAAAGAGAAAGTAGACATTTCTTAATGTGTACAGTTACTAATAGCGCTAACAAAGGCCTATTGTTTATAGTTCACCAGAAAATGAAATTAAATTTCTTAATAATCTATGCTCAATATCAGGAATCTCTGACTTGCAGAGGGAGTTTCCATGGCGTAATGGTTAATGTGCTAGACCGCAACTTTGTAAGAAAGTTCAAATACCACTTGAACTATTATCTTCACTTTTGGACTAATACCCTTGGGAAAGACACAAATTCTCTTATCTCCCCAGCTGTGGGTTAAATAGTACCACTATTGTTTTTCTACAAGGATGGCTTTGGTATTAAATAACCCATGAAGGTTGATATGCCATGAAAGAAAGAAACCACCCCAAACTGCTACACACCCTGTTGGGCTTAGAATATGCTCATTATATCGTCTACAAAGGGGTAAGACCCTCTCCCCAAAAAGTGTCCTGAGTAGGATACTAAACTGCATCTACCCTTTCATTGCCATTACTCCGAGGTCTACTTGAGCTCAGAGTGTTTGTACCTGTTAGGGTACTATGAGTCAAATAGACCTGTTTAAAAATTATTTATATTCTGTAGAAATCATGTGTAAAAAAAAAAAATGAATACACAAAAAATATAAATAAAATCATGAATATGATTCTCTAACTTCTAGGCATAAAATAACTCTAGATGGGTCTGGTTTATTGATCGATTGATTTTAATGGCATGTCATGCCATTAAAATCAATCGATCAATAAACCAGACTTTGAGGCCCATTGATATGACCCTAGACTCAACTTTCAAAATTTTCTTTTCACTTTTTGATGTTTACTTTAAAGAAGTTTTATTCCAACTGCAATTGGAATTCATTTGTCTTTGGTTTTCAGAAAATTTGAAGTCCAAGTTTCTTGCTTGTTACAACCTCATTTTCTCAAAGAAGTGTATAATAAACTTCCAATTTGGATGATTCCTCAACTTTATCACCCATACTAAGCAAGTAGTGAGAATAATTTTCACTAAATATTGCTGTGACCAGTTGTTCTCGAAAATTAAGCATACCAAGAGTATGCTGCATTAGCAACTGTCAAATCATCACTTGTCTGATTTGTGCTTTCTATCAACTTGTTTATTTAACCCTGATGTTACATCTTTGTATGATTGCAAACAACATTGGGTGTTTCATTATGGAATTATGATTGATACCTCATGAATTTAGCTGCCTTTTTTTTTTTTTTTTTTTTTTTTTAAACAATGAAATTTTTTTCATCACAGAATTTATGCCTACTATTACTGGGGTTCAATCCCAGGTCGAGTCATACCAAAGACTCAAAAAATGGTACTTGATACTGCCTTATTTAACATTCAGCATTATAAGGTAAGGATCAAGGGTAAAGTGGAGCAATCCAGGGAATGGAGTAGTGCCCTCCCCTTCCCTGCAGTGTAGTAGCTAATGAAAAGGGAGCCTTTTGGTCACCCTTGATTATAGTTGCCAACTTTACTTACTTACTATTTATGATACACTTGATTATATAATATACATCTTTCATCTTAGAGACCTTGAGGCAAACAGAGGTGGGTACTAATCACGTCAATTTATTGGCTAACCCTAAACTGATTGCCTTGTTGATAGGATTTGGAATATGCTGACTGGATCCCCTGCTGAGGGGTAAGACTCCTCCCCTCCAAAAAAAAATTGGTGTCCTGGTTATAAAACTAAAATCTGTCTGATGATGAGGCTCTGGTTCTGGGGCACTTGTTCATTGCCATTATTCTGACCCAAAGTGGTAATGCATGTTCAGATCCCATTTATAGGTCATGCAGATCTTCTTAAAAATTATTTGTATTAGATAAAAATACTTGGTACCATATAACAGTAAATTATTTGTATTATGAATAGTTAGTGGAAGTTATTGTTTACTAATTGTTTATTAGTAACTTGAAACCATATAACTGTGTGCAAACAAATGACTGTTAAATAGAATAATTGCTTAAAACCATACAACTGCATGCAAGTTATTTGTATTTGATAGGAATACTTAATATCATAACTGTGTACAAAAAAACTCTTAAAAAATAAGCAAAAAACAACTACACAAAAAAGATAAATATTAATGTACAATGAATGCAATTCCTTAATCTTTAGGCATGAAATAACTTCAGACAGGTTAACATGCCATTAAAATCAATCACTGAACCAAACTCTGATTTGTGGTAATAAACAAGATGATCTTTTAAAACATTGTTCTTTTTCCGGAAAGTAGAATGCATTATAAGAAGAAAAATATGGTGGATAGAATGTATGAATAAATATCTTATCTTCCCTCCAACCTTGCTCAAATCCGAGTGTAGATCAATGACCTCTTGTGATTAACAGATACAGCTACTAAAATACATAAGTCAATTAAGTTGTAGTCATTTTGGCTTAGTTTGGCACAAGGCTAGCAGTATGAGGCACTCATTGGAAATTCTGTTAATTTAGTTTGAAAAACACTACATTGGTTTCGGTTTCTTTGTTTAATGGCATATCAACCTTTGTAGCATATTTTATGCCAAGGCCATTCTCCTGGAAGAACAGTAGTGGTACTATTTAACCCATAGCTGGGAGGAAAAGGGGATTCATACCTTTCCCAAAGGTATTTGCCCAAAAGCAAACGTAATAGCGTGACTGGAGTACAAACTTGCTCACTACAATTCTGCAGTCCATTGCTTTAACCATTATAACACGAAGACACCCCGATAAACATTACACTATGCAAGTTTAATTATATACACTGAAATTACTATCTCTATCATGAGTAACAGTTTTTTTGTTAAACAAACTTAATATTCATAATGTCAAATATAAAGCATATTGACAACCAAGAATAGAACTTTTGTCATTACAAGTCCTGTTTCTCTGATCCACTTAGTATGGTATCTCATAACAAATGGTATTTGGGTATCCATTGGTAAGTTATTAAAAAAAGCCAGTTGTCAGAAGATAGATAAATTGACAAAGTTCAACATCTCATCTGGTAGGCTAGATGTAGCAAGATATGCTTGATGCAGTATCCTGGACTGAAAACAACAATTAATCAGCACTTGCTGAGGTCTCAAGACTTGATCAACCATCTATGTGGTGGTGGATGCTGTATGGATGAGAGAAGTGAGGGTTCTGTGAACCTTAAATGATGATGGGTTTCTCAATTCACTCTTTCTTTTGGAGGCTGGGGTAGACAGACAAGCATTCGCATGTATGGAGAGCATGGAATGATTTAGAGATATAGGAAAAGCCAGTTCCTACTAGAATGAAGAAGCTATTTCACATGTTGTATCCATTATCTATCTCCATCCCTACTTCTATGGACTCAGAAACTGAACAGAGAATAAAGCAACTGAGGTCCTAACAGTTGAGGCAAGTTGTTTTTT
This sequence comes from Sepioteuthis lessoniana, assembly GCA_963585895.1. NCBI lineage: Eukaryota > Metazoa > Mollusca > Cephalopoda > Myopsida > Loliginidae > Sepioteuthis > Sepioteuthis lessoniana. Next base: position 18,893,890 of record OY757915.1, on the reverse strand, counting down.
TTTTTTTTTTTTTTTTTTTTCATCCTCCTCTCATCCAGCGATTAGCTATCACTGACATAGCAGTTGTTGGTTACTATGCTACACATGCAGACAGTACATTCAATTCAATCAGCAGTGTTTTTTTTTCTTTTTTTTTTTCTTTGACTTTACTGTTCTCAAATATTTTGCAAGTGGGATTTTGTTGATGTGAAAACCTAAAAAAATATTCAAATAATTAAAAAGAAAAAAAGCAGACCCCATAGCCTTTGAAAACCATATTGTATTTCATTCACTTGTAATATAATGGTATGTTTTGAACCATGTCTCTTATTTCAGAGAATCATCACAAGTCCACGGACTTGGATACCATAGCCCAAACATTCTCCTGTATACCGCTGTGTGGTTCTCATAGAGAGGGTAACACTATTTAACAAATGCATGATTGTCTAGCACTGCCACTTCTGACTGACCAATCAGGGCTAGTCAACCTCACTTGCACTTAAACAGCGCATTTGGACTGACCACAATGGACTCAAATATACATATTATCCCTAACTATACTATCAATCAAGGAACTATTTTTAAATTCATTTTTTTTTTTTTTTTTTTTTTTTTTTTTTTAAATTCTTAATTTTTAATCATGGTCATGTGATGATGTTATTATCATCAGTAAGTGTTATGTTATTTCCTTTTTTAGTTATTAGTAGTATAAGCTAATAATTGTATGTTTTTTTTTTTTTTTTTTTTTTTTTTTGTTAAACAAACTTAATATTCATAATGTCAAATATAAAGCATATTGACAACCAAGAATAGAACTTTTGTCATTACAAGTCCTGTTTCTCTGATCCACTTAGCATGGTATCTCATAACAGGAATGCTCCAAATGTAATGCCTCCTATTTATTTCCACGGAAACAACAGAGGTGCTTATAACATAATGGTTATCATGAGAATTGCAGAGTTTTAATCCTGGACAAGGCTGTTTGCATTTCATTTTGCACTTATATGCTTGGGAAAGACATGACTCCCTCTCTTCTCTCCCTTCCCTAGTTATGGGTAAATAGTAGGATAGACTAGGGAACCTTTAGCCTTGGTGCAGCAACGAGTCTTGAAGAAGAAAACTCTACATTCAAACCGGCTGTACTCTCAGAAATTGGCCTTGTGTCACATCCTATTCATGGTGGAGGGGTTGGGTAAATACATACAAAAAGCACAAAAACACCATCAGATAGAGCAAATGTTCAGCTACCAAACACTACTTTCTCCCATAGTCACCACCTTAATACCTAAGAGCCTCCATGCCATACTTGAAAGAGGGTCACTCTGAAAGTAATGCCTCTTATATTTCTATATTAGTACAGATTTTTACAAGTGCAGTGTGCAGGCTCTTGTTAATTGCTGTTGAAAATGCATAGTCAATGGTAGTAATTATTTAGAAAAATAGTGTTTAGGTAGCTAAAAGTTTACTCTATTCAATGGCATTATTTGGCTTTAAGTATCTGTTATACTTTCTGTGGAAATAAACAGAAGGCATTAGTTTTAGAGAAATCATTCTATCTGTTGATCTTCAGTTTTTAAAAAAAATTTTTTATTTAATCTTTCATTTAGTATTGCAAGTTAAGTTATTTATTTAAAAAATATAGTAGTATATAATAAAGGGCTTAAAATATAATAAAAATTGCTTGAAACTCAAAAGGACTACAAATACAAGAATAATGAGGAGCATAAGAAAAAAGTGCAAAAGAAAACTTTTTATAGATAATATAAGCAGATAGTTTCTATTAGAGATAAACATTCAGGATTACAGAGGACATTTAATAAGAGAAACAGAATTACTTCTCATTGAAGCCTAGAAGTAACATATCGAAATAGAATGAAAAAAAAGAATTGACAAATCTCACAATAACAGAAAATGTTGACTCTAGAGATCAAATATATTAAACCACATTTATAAGTGAATGTAACAAGTTAGCTTAAGAGAAATACAAAAAACAGATATAACCAATTAGGAACAGTGATATGTTGGGAATCGGCTGTCATAGCAAAGAATAAAATACTCTGAGACTTGATACACTAGACTAACTATTCCATCCAGTCTAGAGTATCAGATCTGTTAGAAAGGAAGATATACCAGATTGTGGACATACGAGGATCATTAAATAAGTTTCCAGTCATCTCTCTTTGAATGAGTCTATTTGCAAGGCTTAGGATAGGCTGAAGTGTAAGACCTCTTCCCTGCCCCCAAAGGGTGTCCTGGGTATGACACTAAATTTCATTGGATGGTAAAATTCCAGTTCTGGAGATCAAGGGAGTGTGGAGTACTACTTCATTGCCATTACTCCCACGTCCAACAACTACACAAAAAATGTAAATATAACTCCAATGAATGTGATTCTTTAATTTCTAGGGATAAAATAACCCTAGATGAGTTGACACGCTATTAAATTCAATCAATCCACCTTTTTGAATGTTTCAAGCATAGTACCTGTAAAAAATGAATATACGAGGATCATCAAATGAGTTTCCAGACTTTTTTGTATGGGCATTTTTATTGATAGTACACACATGAAACTTTAGTCCCCTTCGAAGTAATCTCCTCCGGCTACAATATACTTGTACTGTTCCAACAACTTCTGGAAGGCCCCATGGAAGTCCTCTTGTGTGAGCATATCAAGGACTTTTGTCACAGCCTCTTTCATCTCCTCAATTGTCTCATAATGACAGCCTCTGAGCTTGGTCAAAGAGTCTGTGACAAGGATGGACTTGTGGACTGGTGCATTGTCCTGGTGGAAATGCCACTGACCCAATTTGAAGAGTGCTGGCCTCTTCCATCGGAATCTTTTCTTGAACTCCCTTAAAACCTCAATATAGTAACCCTAACCCTAACCCACTCTGGTGTATTGACTTCCTTACTCCTCCCACTATCTCTCACAGACTCCTTGCCTTCCTTGAATCTCTTATGCCACTCAAAGACTGATGCTTGATTCATGCAAGATGGTTGAAAAGCAGTCTGAAGCATTCCATACGTTTCTGTGGCATCATTTTTTCCAAGTTTAAAACAGAATTTTATTGCATATTGTTCTTCTAAAGTGTCGTCACGTCCAGATTGCATTTTTGAAATTCACCAGCTGTGACAATCAGGCTTTAGTAGGGTGTATTCCAATTGCTGCTGTAGCTGTTCATTTGAACCTGAAATCATAAAAATTAGTTATCTCATAAGATGGATTGCAATAACATACTGAATTTTCAAGTGTCGACGGCAATTTTAAATGCCTGTACAAAAAAGTCTGGAAACTTATTGAATGCATCACATAGCTGGTTCCACTTGAAGGAAATTGAAAAATCAACTGCTAAAACTATAGCACATGAAAGTTAGGGTCATACCTGTTGATGAACTTGAAACTGTACCAGACATGAGAGGCAAGATTAGATAAATCAGGAACATGAGAAAGAAGTGAAAATGTTCAAGCCAGAGAATACATAGCGTCTGTTGTGTGGATTAAATATACTCATATTAATCATGATGACTTAAGTTTTATCTTGTCACCATCATCATCATGGCTTGTCAACAGCACAGATTCCCTTGACTCTTTTTCACCATCCATCCCTTTTGGTCATTGCTCTTGGTAAGTTCTCTAGACTGCATCCAGTGTCCCCATAGAGCTGATGAGCATAATTTTTTTCTGGTCAGTCAACACTGGTGTCAGCCCAATTGGTTGGGGCTGTAGAATACACAGACTGCATCTCTGCAGAGGAGTAAGACCTCTCAACAAGTATCCTGGATATAACACTAAACAATCTGATGGTGAGGCTCCAGTAATGTTGGAGCACCCCTTCATTGTCATTGCTCCCGCTGGTCCATTCTGGCCTGGAGTGGTACACCTGATAGGGTTCTATCGATGGGTCAAATAGAATTGTTTGACATTTAAACTGAGTGCAAACAGATGACTTATGCTAAATTGAATTGTTAGAAATAGAACTGTTTAACCATTCAAATATATGTATCTACAAAATGTATTTACAAATCATATATTTAATATATATGTAAAAACAGGATTTTGCATTAAATAACCAAGACTGGTGTGTCCATGTGTTGGAGTCCATAGAAAGTTACACGAGTTTGTCCTTACTTCTCTATCAGTACCCAGCATGTCTTGCTTATCTTGGTTTGTAAGATGGGAGCTAAGTGGCTCTACAGCTGCTGTTTTGTTGAGTGCTGCTTCCAGGATTTGTTCAAAACATCATGTAGCATCTGTGTGTAGTTCCCATCTAGCTTTTTCTCTTCACATTTTATTAAAGTCCAAGTGATGCAACCATACAGTAATACTGACATGGCTACAGTTTGCGATTCAAAGATACAGGAAGATCCAATTCCTTAAAGAATGAAGAAGCTATGTGTTGTGTCCATTATTCATTTCCAACTGTTTCCATGGCCTCAGAAAATGAATGAAGAGAATAAAGCAACAGAGGTCTTAATGCTTGAGATGACCGCCACCTAAGGATGTGGACTCCTTTGAAAGATTGTATCTTTGAAGATACTGAGAAAGCAATTACCTGATCTGAAGATGAAAATTGCTAAAAAAAAACCAAAACAAACTATCTTGAAGCCAATGTAACTAAAATCAACTGGAGTATTGAGTGGGTGGTGAAGACTTGGTGTCACTTGATCCTAAAGATTTTCTTCAATGAGTGGACCTTTTTTTTTTTTTTTTTTAATTTTTTTTTTTTTTTTTTCATTGTAAATTCAGCTCTTAATTTAATTAACATTCCCTTGAAGAAGCATTCACCAGATTTAATTCTTCATTTCTTATCAGAATTTTCGTATACTCGGATGAGTCAAAAGTTTTGCAATATTTTTGTTAATGTACAAATCGGCAGCTCCAGATGCTTTTGCTGCAGTTGTGAAGGTGATGAACCACACTAGATTATGAAATGCTGAGCTCGCCTGATATTCTTTGAGTTTTCCTCTATAGCTTGGAACATAGTCTCAAAATCCTTGATCTTATGCTTACCTAACCTTGTCTAATTGTCAAGATTCTTACAACCCAAGCAAGATTTCTTGAACCATCTGATTACTATACTGTGATCAAATGTGCCTTTGATTTGGTTTGGTTTTATGGCATATCAATCATTGTTGGTTATTTAATGCCAAATCCTGTTATTACATGTATATATTGAATATATTATTTATAAACACAGTTTGTAGATACACACAGTTAAATGATTCAATAGTTTTATTTCTAACAATTCAATTTAGCATAAGTTAACAAAGTTAAATGGTTCCTAGTATTGCTATGTATCACTAACAATTCAATTAAACATCAGTCATTTGTGTAAACACAGTTAAATGATCAAACAGTTCTATTTAAAACAATTCAGTTTAGCATTAGTCATTTGTTTACACTCAGTTTAAATGTCAAACAGTTCTATTTTACCAATAGATAAGACCCTATCAGGTGCTACCACTCTGGGTCAGAGTAAACCTGGGAGCGATGGGAATGAAGAGGTACTCCACGTTCCCCAAAGCTCCAGCATTACTGGAACCTCACCATCAGATTGTTTAGTGTTGTATCCAGGGCACTTGTTGGGGATGGTGGTGATTACCCCTCTGCAGAGATGCAGTTGGTGTATTCTGCAGCTCCTGCTGACTGGGCTGAAATGTGCCTTCACCTTTTGTACAAGAAAGGTTTTTGGTTGCTTCCATAGCGTTTGCATCTAGTCCAGACTCGTAAAGCATAAGTTCCCAAATTAGATGATGTTGCACATTCATCTGAGCAGCTTTAAAATCACACATGAAGTGAAACAGTGCATAACATGTCAGCACACCAATTACCACAATACTACTCTTCATAGCTTGAACTGGATTGATCCCTTGATATACACACCATAAACTAGCATGTAGCAAAACATTTGACTCACCTGAGTACTAATAAAATTCTCATGTTTATTATACTATGACCCAGCAAAAACAGTACATCATAGCATTTTAATAGAGCAACACACTTGTAAATCAGAAGCTAGTTTACAAAAGAAAAGAATAAGATACTTGATGATAAAAACATTAAAGTGACAAGACTGACCGTGATAATTATAAACAAGGAAAAGAAAACCAGTTGCATTGTGGATTCATTGTGCTAGCAAACAACAGAATGAAGACAAATTAAAAAAAAAAACTCTTCTAGATCAATACTATGACCTTGCTTGAAAACTGGAATATGAAGGTTAGGATTGTGATTATAATTGTTAGTGCACTTGGAATTGTGCAGAAAATAATAGTTAAGATTGGATGAATTGGATATTCAAAGAATTGAAAATATTCAGACCACAATGATACTGGGGTCTTTGAAGATGAAAGCAATAACTACAAGGTGTACGGATGCAAATTCCTTTGGGAAACAAAAAAAAGAAAAAAACAAACATCTAGAAGTCAACATAAAATCAACTGGAGTATTTGTGAAGAGACTTGGTGTCACTTAGTTTCTTGTGAGAAACACCAGTTAGTATTGATGTCAAAATTAAACGGGGTAAAAGAATGAAAAAAAGAATTATGCTCATGTCAATTTATGAAGTCTCTCACAGATCCAGCATTATGAGATTGTTGAACATTAATATTCAAAACCAGTATTGGGTACACCTGCTCACAAAATGTATATACACATGCTTCACAAATCTATTGTACAAGGTCTTCTTTGGCTATTTGATGGAGTGGAAGATTTTCTTTTTAAAAGATTTTCATTGTAAATTCAGCTCTTAATAGATATTTCCGGAGAGAGACATTTACTAGATTTAACACTTCATAATTTTTTTCTTATTGGAATTGGGGAAAGTTTCTGTGGTGTAGTGACTAACGTGCTGGACTGCAACATTGTAGAAAGCAAGTTCAAACCCCAGTTGCACTTTAGTTCACTTTAAGAATAATGTTGTATAGTCACGACCAACTATATGTATACATATACATGCAGGAACATAGCCAACACAATAATGACGAACGAACACGGTTCTTTAGAAAAATATACCTCTCACACTTTATTTGAAAGGGTTGCAAAAGGGTTATGTGTGAGAGATGAGTTGGAGACTGAACAAAACTGCAACATAGTGACCCCCAGCTCGTGTCGCTATAGCGGCCCTTCTTTCCCATTCTGCTGGGCTGCTCAACCGGGGGTCACTGAGGGCCGCAAGCCCTCTGTCTGGGAGCTGGTTCTCTCTACAGCATCTTATCTCCAACTGCAACAACTGACTCCAAACTAACTCAACTTCCTGTCGCACCGGGTTATATCATTGTTTGAGGCCCACCTGCTTCCTGTGAGTGTCACATTTGCACCGAATTCAACCCATCCACAGTCAAGGTTATCCCCTGATATCTTTGACCGGATGCACCTGTTCCCTGATCCACGACTGGGTCAGAGGTCAATATGTTACACTAATATTTTAAGAAAGGTGTGAAGTCCCTTATCCCTCTGAGCTATTGTTATACAAGGATTGCTTTGACATTAAATAACCCACAAAATGTGACATGCTATTAAACAAAGAAACCCAAACCTTACCTGAATATCTATATATTAGTAAAATTTTCATGTTTATATAATACTCTAACCCAGTGAAAATAACACATCAATATTTTTTGGAAATGCTTTTAGAGAATTAAGAAACTTCCAGATCAATTCCTTAACATTTTTAATTATTCAAACAATCAATATAATAGGGATAACTATAAAATGTTAATTATAATCTTTCACTTCTTCCTAAATAGAAGCCTTAATATCATCATGGATAGTTATTACCATGGTTACTAGGGTCGTTTAGTTTTTTGATACAAAATAAATACTACATGTCACAATACACTTATACAATCGAACTATTTTGTACATTTAGAAGACACATTAATTAATACATTTACTTGATACATTCCAAAGACACATTGGGTAATGTTAGCAACTCTGTCTCTCAATGATTTGACAAAGCACATTTTGAATATTCAGAATATTGTATTATTTAAACATCTAATGTTTTTTCTTTTTCTTTTTTAATTCTATTATAGTATTTTGCTATTTTTTTATTTCATATATTTAATTAATTTTCAGAGTTGCTATTTGCAAACAAAGTGTGTATAGATTTTTAGGGGAGGCATTTAAATTGAGAATCCTTATCTGAGGCGGGGAGAAATACTAAATAGACGTCAGATTGCTTTTGCAATATTTGGTGATTAAGTTTTCTTTAGAAATGGTAATTCCTGTAAATTCTGGCTGACAGTGATAATTTTCACAGAAAATGTTTTACAAGATGTTAAAACTAGAGTTAGTCAAAAGTTTTGCAATATTTTGGTAATGTATGGGACAATTTGGCAGCTATGGATGCTTTTGCTGAGGTCATGAAGGTGGCAAAGCACACTGGACTGTGAGATGCCAAGCTCGCCTGATACTCATCAGATTTGCTTCTATGGCTTGGAGCCCAGCTTCAGATCCCATGATTTTAGATCTACCTGATCTTGTCTGTTTGTCAAGGTTCTTGCAACCCAAGCAAAATATCTCAAATCATCTAGTTACTGTACTGTGATCAACTGAACCTTCATCTTTCACAACAAATGTTTTTGGTTATTTCTGTGGTATTATAGCCCAGACTGAACTCATAAAGCATACGTTATTGACTGAGACTGTTGTGTGTTCATCTGTGTGGCTTTCAAATCACACACACAGATTAAACCAATGAATACTGTGTCAGTGCACCAACTACCAAGATATTACCAATCTCAGCTTGAACTGCATTAGTCATGTGATATATGTGCTGCAAACTAGCATGTTGCAAAATATGGCAAAACTTTTGACTTATCCTAGTATTTTAGCTGTTGATATCAGAAAGGATAGATATACAGAAATCCTACCTTCCTGCCTCCCATCAATACGGCCACTTGCCTCCCATCACGAAAACCATCCAAGTTAGACAAACCAGGTACGCAGGACATTGCTGGAGGAGCAGGGATGAGCTCATAAGTGATGTACTCCTATGGACCCCCACATATGGCCGAGCTAAAGCTGGATGACCAGCTAGAACATACATACAGTGGCTGTGCGAGGATACGGGATGTAGCCCAGAAGACCTGCCAGAGGTGATGAATGATAGGGAAAAGTGGCGAGAGAGGGTCAGGGATATCCGTGCTGGCGGCACAACATGATGATGATGACCTTTAGTAAAATTTTTGTAAAGATAAAAAATGATCTTGTCTATCAGAATTATTATACATCACATACACACTGTTACAATCAAAGTAAGCCAAGCTTTTTTTTTCTTTTTTTCATAAGTACAAAACCTGCCTTGCACATTGCACTAAAATTAATCAAAGTTAACTTTTTTATTTTTATTTTGTTGCCGGCTCTTTCTTATTTGCTACTTGCTTTTTTTTGTTTTTTTTTATCTTAGAGAAGAATCTTTGGGACTTTTTTTTTTTTTTTTTTTTTTGTAAGTTCCACCAAAACTTAATGTCTATAGTGTTTAAAGTCTAAAAAAAAAAAAAGTTGCTTTTCTTTTTCTTGGCAATAAGAAACTCGCCTTGTGGTTTGAGTTTGGGGTTCATTTTAACAGCAATTTTGTTTTGGAGAATCGAACATTTAAACCATTCTTGTGAATGGTCAGTCTTGTATATCATTTCTAACTGGGCTACAGTTTTCAGAGAAGAAAAGATTAACAAGAGAAGGTACAGCATTTTAAGCCCTTTTTTCTTTTTTTCGTTACTCAAGTTTTTTTTCTTATTTTTTTACTTTTATTTGTTTAATCCAAAATTTGTGAATTGAAATTTTTAGTTTATTCTGTCTGGCCCCTACACTGGAGAGTTTAATTTTCAAATGATACGGACAAGAAAACTAGGAAAAAAAATTTTTTTCAAATATATTTATCTATTTTATTTATTTTTTAAAAGTTTTTTTATGGACATTAGGTTTTGGTAAAGATTAAGGAGAAAAGCTTAATTTTTTTTTCCTGTAGTCCTTTTTAGTCTGATTTATCACATATAAATCTTTTTTACAGGTTTGTTTTGGATGTATTTTCTTTAAGTCTTTTTATTCAAATATTTCATTACAATTTGAGGGAAATTGTAGATGATGAAGCCTTCCAAAAAATGACAATATAAAGCCTATAATTAAACATGTTTTATTGTGTGTTAGTTGTTTTATGGAACACCTAGCTAAATAATAAAACCTTTTTTAAAAAGGGAAATACTTATACAAAAAAAAAAGAAAGTACAGTATTAAAAAAATAGTCAAATAAGAAGCTACTTTTAACACAAGTGGATATTTATTTATTTATTTATTTTTTTTTTCAAAAGTCATCTTGGTGGTATATTTTGAAATTTTTTTATTCATTAATATTCAGTAAATTTTCTATGACTAGAGAATATTAGAAAATCAAATAATTACTCCTAAAATCTCCAACTCTTGGAAATCATATTTTTTGTAAACAAACATGTGCTGTACTTCAGGTTTGTTTCTTTTAATGTTTGTTTCTTTGGTGACTTACCAAATTAACTGATTTTGGGATTAATATTCAACTGAAAAAACAATTGCTTGTCCGTTCCAGAAAATGGTTCCTGGCACACAATAATACTCCTAAAAGTGATATTCAATGATGAATCAAGAATCTGCATTGCCCAAAGCAGGTGATGCTGGAATTTTTGTCTGTTCAAATGAAACACAAAGATGATGATTGCCTGAAGAAAATGAGTAAATTTCCTACATCATTCATGATATGAGGTTGCATGTCATTTAAAGGACCAGAGGAGGACGCAGCAATATTCAATGCATACATGCACATTTAAATCCTAGATAATTTTTCTCATTTCATTGATAGAAAATTGGTTTGATGATAAAATCATTTTTTAGGATGATAATGTATCTTGTCACAGTGCAAAGCTCGTCTTCAGGAAAAGGATGTGAAATCTATGACATGGCCAATAAACAGTCTGGATCTAAATTCAGTTGAAAAATTATGTTAGAAATTTAAAGAATTGGTACATGAGAAGGTTTCCTCCACAATGACCAATTAACTGTCATTCAGGAAAGTTAGAACCACTTTGATAAAAAATATTGCTTTAAATTAGTGAATTCCATTTCTGAAAGAAAGTTGTCATAAAATATTAAGAACAAGCAACTAAGTATTCTAATTTTTTTGTGTGATGTTTTTTTTCTTTCTTCCTTTTATTTTGAATTATTTCATAATATTGTCCTCTGCTTTGCTTGGAAAAAAAAAACTATACCATTAATATAAATAATTTAATCTACTTTGTTTGAGAAATATTTCATAAATCCAGAATTCAAGACAAATTTTTTCTTAGTGTCTTTTATTAGTTTATTTATTTGTAAATGAGAAACCAAGGTGAATATTCTCTAAGTGTCCTAATTTCATGATTTATCCTCGGAGTAGTAATTTTCTGTGCTAATAGCTACTACACCATATCATGCTTCATAAAACTGTTTTACATTTAGTCTTGCCAGCAGGGCTTAGAATACACTATCTTCTTCGGATGACCCCGCCCTCTCAAAAAAGGGGTATCCTGAGTATGATATTAAACTGCATCTGGTAGCAAGGTTCCAGTTCTGGTGCTCTGAGGAGTGCGAATTATTCTTATTGCCATTACTCCCAGTTCCACTCTGAATCTGAGTGGTAGTACCTGTTAGGGTCTCATCTATGAGTCAAATAGATCTGTTTAAAAATGATTCATACTGGATAAAAATTCTTGATGCTATATAACTAAATTATTTGTATTAAGAATAGTTGGTTGAAGCTATTGTTGTTTATTTAGGATTATTATTATTACTTGAAACCATATAATTGTGTGCAAACAAATGACTATTGTTAAATAAAAATAATTACTTGACCCATATAATTATTAGTATTAGATAGGAATACTTGAAACCATATAACTGTGTGTAAATTATTTGTATTTAGATAGGAATACTGGATTTTATATAACTGTGTGCAAAAAAAAAAAAACACTTAAGAAACAACTATACAAAAATGTAAATATAAATCTACAATAAATACAATTCCCTAACTTCTAAGAATAAAATAATCCTGATGCTTTGACATACCATTAAAATCTATCAATCAATTACTGTTTCACATTGTTGTTAAAAGTCAAGTGTGGGCTTGTGCCATTCAAAATTGGATAAATATGGATGACCAGACAAAATCAATTTGAAAGACTTAAATGTGATTTTTGATATTTCAAGGGTTTCAAATTTGGTGTTAACTTTCTTGTTGAATTTTTCACTCTTGTATTGGACAAAAGTTAGTTGTCTTCAAGAGTAGACAGATTTTAAACACATTGGACCTTTCAAGAAATTGTCATTGCTTTAATCATAGTAATTTCTTACCACATTTTATGCGTGACTGGATGTCTATTTTTAGAATTAGAAAGGTGTGTACATACCTAGAATTCTTGAGAAAAAGTGACACTTGTTAATTGTTCATTTACCAATGGGAACCTGCAAGTTATTTCTGGGGCCTTTTCCATGATTGTTGCTATACAGCAAGTTGAGGTCTGTTTGTGTGCTTTCCAAACTACTGCAATTTTTTTATAACTCCTATTGATAAAGATACTAACTATGAGCAATAAAGATAGACATTTTAATGAATTTTTCAAGCTTGTCTCTTTCCGTTCTTATCCACTAGTCCTATCTCTCTAAAAATGAAAGCCCATCAAGGTTAGATAATAAATTAGTAATGTTTGGAAAAAGGTTAAAAATCTGTGAACTGAGGTTTTTGTTAGACTAATCAAGGCTATTCTCACTGTTGATTTTTTTGAACAATTATTTCTGTTCTATGGCATCCAGCCCAGTTGACTGAGGCTGTAGAATACACAAGGTCATCTCTGCTGAGAGGTAAGACTCCCTCTTCCGACGAGTGTCCTGGATATGACACTAAACAATCTGATGGTGAGACTCCAGTCTTGGGGAATGTGGAGTATCCCTTTATTGTAATTGCCCCAGGTCTACTTTGGCCCAGAGTGGTAGCACCCGATGGGGTCCTATCTATTGGTCAAATAGAACTGTTTGAAATTTAAATTGAGTGCACACAAATGATTTATACTAAATTGAATTGCTTGAAATAGAACTGTTTGATCATTTAACTGTGTGTAAACAAATGTTTAATTGAATTGTTAGGGATACATAGCAATACTTGGAACTATTTAATTTGATTGACTTATGCCTATAAATCCTATATATCTACTATATATGTATAAACTGGATTTAGCATTAAATAACCTACAATGGTTGATATGCCATAAAACCAAATCAGACCAGATTATGGATCTACAGCTTGAAGATCTTGCTTCCTATCAAGGCAAATACAAAGCTTCCCCTTGATTCTTTTTATAATCTTAATACTCTTTACTAAAGATTTTCTTTTTGTCTTTATTAGTAATCCTTCTCAAAATTGACACTGCCCAATTTGCAGGGATTAGAATTTACTGACTGCATTCCTTGCTTTGGGGTAAACCCCACCTCCTAAAAACATGTATCCAAAGTATTACACTAAACTACATTCAGTAGTGAGGCTCCAGTACTAGAACTTAGGGTAGTTTGGAGAGAACTCCTTCATTGACATTACTCCCAGGTCCACTCTGACCCAGAATGGTAATACCTGTTAGTCCCATTGATGGGTGAGAGATTTGTTTGCTAATTATTTTTATTAGAATATATGATACCATATAACTGTGTACAAAGAAACCTAAGAAACTACACAAAAATGTACATATGAACATACAATGTATATAATTCTCTAACCTCTTGGCATAAAATACCCCCTGATGTATTGACATGCTATTAAAATCAATCAATATAAATCTAAACCCCATGTTTAAATGGCTTATCTGCCACCTCTTGTTCTAGGCTGGACAGGGTTGTATGGAAGATCTACAGTTGTCCATGCAGCAACACTCTCCCTCTCTACTCCACTGATGTTGTCCAAGGGAAGAATGAGGGTACCAGTGTTGTTGCAGGAATTGCCAGTATAAAGCTGAAGACAGCATCAGATTGCCTTTGGGCCCTCAGTTTTGGATTTGTCCTGATGCTTTCATCATTAGTGAGGATCACTGAATGGCAGCTGATTTTTGAGTTCAGCTTTGTCTTTTTCCTAGTCTGGTTACCAACCAAAGCTAAATAGTCTTGCTATTTAACTCATAGTTTAGAGGAGAAGAGATGGATTTCTGCCTTTTTGGATATTAGCAAGAAGTGGGCACAAACTGTCTCTATCAGAATGGTTAACTGATAGATCAACCACAACATCTACAAATCATCAACAGAATTTGCTTGAGAATAAAATGAATAAAAATTTGGGTTTAACTCAAAGAACTATAAATTTATATCCTGTATCAATTAGCCCTTATAGCCCAGTCGCCTGGGGCTGTAGAATACCCTGACTGCACCTTTGCAGAGGAGTAAGACCCCCTCAATGAGTGTCCTGTATAATATACAGGTACAACTACCAATACCGACTAAACAATCTGATGGTGAGGTTCCAGTGATGTTGGAGCTTTGGGGAATGTGGAGTACACCCTTTATTTCCATTGCTCCCAGGTCCACTTTGACTTGGAATGGTAGCACCTGATAGGGCCCTATCTATGGGTTAAATAGAACTAACTGCATACTTATGCTAAACTGAATTGTTTTAATTAAAACTGTTTGACGAAAATGAATTGCTTGAAATAGAAATGTTTTTGACAATTAAACTGTGAACTCGTGTTAAACTGAATTATTTGACATAGAACTGATTATTTGTATAAAAATGGATTTGGCATTAAATAACCTAGAAAGGTTGATATGCTATAAAACCCAACCAACCATAACCAATTAGCCCATAGTTTTTTTGACCAAGAAATCATTATTTATTTTTTTGTATTGGTCAACCCCAGGTTTGAGGCTAATGAAACGGCAAATTTAGTATATTTTATGATACACACCAAAAATATTTTATGATGCACATTGCAAAAAATATTTCATGATACACATAGCAAAAATTCCTCCTGAGAGTTGGTTAGTTTGATGCCAAATATAAGATGTCGACTATTATAACTTGAAATAGGATATAGAGTAAAACTGTTTCATATTAAAATTCAAATATTCATTTAAATCAGTTATAGTTTAATATTGTTAAACTAGTAGGTAAAGTTGCGACTTTAGTCAAGGGCGACCCAAGGCTCCCTTTCAATAGCTACTGCACCATGGTGTAGAGGAGGGCGCTATTCCTTTCCCTGGGTTGCTACACTTTAGCCTTGATACTTACCTTATAATGCTGAGTGTTAAGCAAGGAAGTATCAAGTACCATTTTTTTTAAGTCTTTGGTATGACTCGACCTGGGAAACAAACCTGTAGCATTTTTTAAAAACTCATTGCCACAAATTTCAATGGCTTAGACACACATAGGAAGTTATTATTTTCCTTGATTACTGTTGTTAAAATTCTATTAGTTGTTGCAAAAAGTCATCATTTTTTTCAGAAATACCAAAAATCGGGAATATTTTAGAATTTTCATTTCCATGATTATAATATCCTAATTTGTGATTAGTCCTTTGCTAATGGGTAGTAAGAAATTATCCAAATTTGAAAAAAGGTCTAATTGTGGCATAAAATGATTGTGGACTATTACTTTGTGATATGGTAAAGACACTGATTTACCATCATTCATCACTAGGTATTTTCCTCAAAAGTTATCAGGAAACTGGAAATTATCAAAAAAAAAAAAAAGACCATGGCCACAAGAGAAAAACTAAAACATCTGAAGATACAAAAATTGTTAGAGCAATGAAGTAATAGGGCACTACATCAACTCAAAGAGAAGTTAAAATTAAATGTTTCACTAAGAATTATTCAATGTTAGCTGTCCTTTTTTTTTTTTTCTTGTGTCTAAGACTGTAGTAAATATTTTTCATGTATAAAGCTTTTCATCCTTTCCATTATGCTTGTACATTAAACCCAAGAGACGATTAATCATGTGTATTAGTTTAAATAATTATATTTGATTTATTTCATAAAGACAGAATGTTCAGCCATTAAACAAAAATTGTTTTGTGATTTGTTTATTTGCTGCTAAGTGAAAAAAAATCTAGGTGAACATCATCTAGGTGTCATGATTCAATAATTTTTGCCGGAGGTTGTATCTCATTGCAGAACTTGAGACAGTGTCAGCTGTTGTCTGTGAGATAAAAATTTCAATAAATTATTTGAATAATCAGTTTTAGTATTCTCACCTCCACCCATTTCTGTTTTAGTGAATCAATATTGTTTTCTCTTAAAAAAAAAAAAAAAAAAAATCCCCCAAAAAACAAAACAAACATTTATATTGAATAGAAAAAGTTATTCCTATAATTAAAGAAAATATAGATTTTTATTTATTTATTTATTTATTTATTTATTTTTTTTTAGTCTTTTTGAAATTAAAGTTATTCATTTGTATGAATTTGTCGTTGTTGCTGCCTGCCCAATCTTGCTGGCGAACCAATATCTCACTCTCCCACCATGTTGTACTTGGTTTCCAAAAGGAGATCTATTGACCACTGGGTTTGGTAAAAACTATAAAAGCTTCACAAAGAAAAAAAAAATACACAAAAACGAATTTCAGAATGCATATGTGTGGGTATAGTTGTCTTTATTGGTTGTAATTTCTCTTCTGGTTTATCCTGGTTGGAGAGGAGGGGGAATATATGAAACTTCACAAGATGAACTTTGGTGTTAATCCCTCACTATCATGATATAGATAGTAGAGGAAGACTTGGTTGGTTTCCTATGTCATTCTCTCTAATCGCCAACCCAGGTCTGTGTTGTTCTTGTCACTGGCCTAGCAGTATGACCATTACTGTCTTGGGCTACAACTTGTCTCTTTTGCCACTGATTGATTTTCTGATTACATGCAGTCTGGGCTTTTGGAAAAGAAAACCATTTTTCCTACCCAAGACTACTCACAACAAAAGTACTTAAAACAAAAAAGGAAAAAAAATGGACTACTGACCTCTAACCCTACTATTGCTAAAGACTCAAGTTTATTAAGAACATTTAAAAACTAACTCTTTTATTCCCATCAAGAAATCCTTCTCTTTTTGTTTCATCTATTAAAATCTGCCAACCTCCCTAACTTGTTTAACTATCCTTTTGATACTACTCTACTCACACACTCGTGTACATATGCTCCTTATACCCACATGCACTTTGGGTGGTGGAATTGGTAGCAAGCTAGACTAGCAAACCTTCACAAGTGAGTTTTACTTTCAATGAGCACCCCATTTGTATGGCCTTGTGCTACATCTAAGCAAAAAGCTTGGTAAATTAATACTCATATAGACATGCTTGCACCTATATGCATTATTGCACCTAAATAAGTGCACCCAAGGGCAGAAAAGTTTATAGTGTCACATATAAAAATTTTCAAAATGTCTGTAATTTAGTTTTACTTTTCTTTGTTTAATGGCATATCAACCTTCATGGGTTATTTATTGTCAAAGTAGGACAGTGGTGGTACTATTTAACGGATAGCTGGGGGAATAAGACCGTTCATATCTTTCCAAAAGTAAATGTAATGGCACAACTGGAGTTCAAACTCGCTTATTTCAAAGCCATAGTCCTACACCTAAGCCATTATGCCACAGTGTAACTGAGTAAAAATGGTACGCCATAGCTAGATTTTTATTAGAGCAATAAAGTTAAAATGTTATGAGAATAAACCAATTTCAAATCACACTGTCTGCTGGGGCTGTAGACTATACGAACTGTACCTTTGTAGAGAAGTAAGAACCTGCCTTTCCAATGAAGTCACAGTCAACTGGGGCTGTAGAATACACCGGCTGCTTCTCTGCTGAGGGGTAAAACTCCCCCAATGAGTGTCCTGGATATGACACAAAACAATCTGATGGTGAGGCTCCAGTAACGCTTTGGGGAATGCAGAGTACCCCTTTATTGCCATTGCTGCCAGGTCCACTCTGGGCCGGAGTGGTAGCACCTGATAGGGTCCTATCTATGGGTCAAATAGAACTAAACGGTATACTTATGATAAACTGAATTGTTTAAATAGAACTATTTTGACATTTAAACTGTATACTTATCTTGAATTGATTGAAATAAAACTTTATACATATAAAACTGGATTTGGCATTAAATAACCTACAATGGTTGATATGCTATAAAACCAAACCAAATCAAACCAATGAAGCCACATGTTGGCCATGGGTAGGGACTTGAGGACAGGATCCTAGTGACAGCAGTTCTTGACCTTGGCAACTGAACAGGTCAAGTGTCCTGCAACACTCCACTTTGACCCTCACTTGGCTAGATGGGTGATCAGAGATGCATGATCTGATCAATTGGGTGGTCGTGTCAAGCCCTGGCACCTGTCTGTATTCTTCTGATTGTTCTTATGGTGAACAAATACCAAACCCTTTTTATATTAAAAGTTCTAGAAAGCTGTGGCTGAGAGTCAGTTGTGCTGAAAACCATTTAAACTGTGTGCAAATAAATGATTAATATTAAATAGAATGATTATTGTTTGAAATACTTGAAGCCATTTAACTGTGTACAGCAAATGATTGATATTAAATAAACTATTTGCTTACATATCAAATAGAATTATTAATGTTGGATGGCAGTAGTTGAAGTCATTTAACTGTGTGCAAACAAATGATTGCTATTAAATAGAATTATTAATGTTGGATAATAATACTTAAAACCATTTACCCTGGCTCATTTGAAAATGTTTACAAACTATTCCCTTGTATATCACAATTGGCTAATGAGTAGAGTGTTCACTAATGGCCCAGGAGACCAGGATTCAATTCCAGGTCAAGTAATATTAAAGACTCAAAAAATGGTACTTGATACCTCCTTGCTTAACACTCATTATAAGGTATGTATCAAGGGTAAAGTGGAGCAATCTAGGGAAAGGATTAGCATCCTCCCCCACACCTTAGTGTAGTAGCTATTGAAAAGGGCACCTTCAGGTTGCCCTCGACTATGATTGCCAACTTTTCTTATATATGTATGTATAAACAGGATTTGGCATTAAATAACCCACAATGAAACATAACTATATTAAACCAATTTCAAGTCTAATTGGCAACTAAATTTTGTAAGCTTTGTGTTGAACTTTTATATTTTAATCATTTAAATTCTCTATATAATGGTGATAACTACAGTATCACCTATAAATACATATACCTCTACCAATTTTTAAAATAAAATGTTAATTTTCTTTTAGACCATAGATACTAGGATTTTATTATTTCTAATAGAACATTATTACATTCAAAATGGATATAAAATCTTATTGTATTGACTATAAATAAATACACTCCTAACAATTACTTTATATAAAAAGATGATTTTTTTCTAAACCAAAGATGCCAGCATTTTATTGTTTCTAGTTGAACATTGTACATTCAAAACGGATATTAAGTATCAGCCATAAAAAAAAGAATACTCTCAGTAAGTTTTATAAAAAGGTAATTTCTAAACCAAAGATAGCTGGATTTTGTCATTTCTAGTGGAATATTATAAAATCAAAATGGATATTATTAGGTATTATTTATTACCAAACTCTACAGTATTGAAACTTACCAAAAATATGAATATGTAGCAGTCTAAAAATAACATTCCTATACAAAATTTTGTATAGTAAATTCATTTTGAAAGCAAAATTGATTTTTTTATTTATCTTTTTGTTATCATACAGGGTTTTAATTCTGTCAAGTGTGGTAATGTATAATACCTAATAATATCTGTTTTGTATAATTTCCCACTTGGAATAATAACATACTATGTAGTATCAATGGTTTAGAAGAAAATTAACTTTTTATTAAAAAAATAGTAGAGGTTTACTTATTTTCGGTATAACTGTATGGAATACTTATTAGAATCTATCACTCCTTAGTAAATAGACGCATCAATATCATCATGGACAAAGTAGTTCATGATGATATTGATGCTTCTATTTTGAATATATGATTTGTAAACACATTTTGTAGATACACACAGTTAAATGATTCAACAGTTCTATTTCTAACAATTCAATTTAGCATAAGTCAACAAAGTTAAATGGTTCCAAGTATTGCTATGTATCACTAACAATTCAATTAAACATCAGTCATTTGTTTACACACAGTTAAATTATCAAACAGTTCTATTTATCCTAAGTCATTTGTTTGCACTCAGTATAAATGTCAAACAGTTCTATTTGGACCCTCGGACCCAATTGGGTACTACCACTCCATGACAGAGTAGATCTGGGATTGATGGCAATGAAAGGATACTCTGCATTCCCCAAAGCTCTAGTAATTCTGGAGCCTCACCATCAGATTGTTTAATGTCATTACCAGGACACTCATTGTTGGAGTAGGACACCCTCTTACCCCTCTGCAGAGATGCTGATAGTGTATTCTACAGCCCCAGCCAACTAGGCTGATATTACTCTGTGGTAACAAATCTAACTTAATTCCTCAGGTGCAACATTTCATTTTACAACCATTGGATTAAGTAATAGAGTAAATTCAATCATAAATATTTATATAATGGAAATACTAGACTTTTCACAAGAGTTCTGATAATAGTTTCTTAGTAACCACCCAGAATAAAAATTAATTTTAAACTAAATGATAATGAGTCTCACTAGCTTGACATTTTAGTTAAAATTATATTAGATATCCTATTTTTTGCCCTTGTTCTGGATTCTTTTTGCCAAATTTGCAAATGACTCTACTGGACATTTTGTAGATTGTATGTCATTTGAAACTTCCACATTGCCCAGAATTCGGTCACAATGTCTACAGAATTAGAAATTAATTCACTTGCATTTTTTCTCATGCTGATTTCTTTTTAGACTTCATTAATAGAAATAGTTATTCAATATTTTATTATTCTATTTTCATTTCTTTGTGCAAAAGTCTTTACTAAAATACTTTCTTATTTAAATTAAGATTATCCAAAATAGTTATAGCTTAAAACTAATCCTTAAGATTTGATGGGGTTATTGAAAAAGGTTAATAAGATTTGTACCCAAAGTGATAGATTGTCTTCGGCTCTGTTCAGGAATTCAGCAAAAGAAATTAAATGGTTTTTGGATGGTGTTTTTCGTACCCACTAATTATTTCATATGTATTTAATTATTTTGACTAGAATCTTTATCTTTGTTTTGATTAGTGGAGCTTAACCTTCCACAGCTTACATCGAACCATCTTCAATTTTTCCTTTTACGTTGGCTAATTGATAATGATTCTCACTTAGTGTAATAACTTAAAAAAAATAACCAATGTGATATAGAACTAAGGGTAGGTGTTAGGAAAATCCATCAGTCCTATTTGTCCTACTGGTAGGACTTAGAATACATTGATTGCATCCCTTGCAGAGGGATAAGGCAGTTTCCTCTACTGTTGTAACCTAACGAAAGGATACTGAATGAGAAATAACCAAAACGGAAGTTGAGAATGAAATGGAAATCTTTATAACATTAAACAAAATACAATACTCGCCGACAACATGAAGACGGTAAACCACTACTAGTGTTGTCTACTTAGTCAGCAAATTACCTACTCTCACAATAGTGTCCAACGTATTTATGAGGAATGGGACATACCCATTACTGTTCACCGGTAGGGTATATTACACCCACAAACTCCATCTGATGGTGAGGTTCCAGTTCTATGAGTCACCTCTTAATTGCTATTACTTCTAGGTCCACTCTTACCCAGTAGGCTACATGGTGATATAGTTTCAAGTGACTAATAATAATCCTTTATAAACAATTACAGCTTCAATTAACTATTCTTATATTTAATACTGATAATTTTCTGATGCTTAGCTCGTTTACCAAAATTTTTCTCATTCCTCGATGATATCTGCATCAAAAATTAAAATCTAAAAAAGTTCAGCTTCTGATTACTCTGATATCGTTTTTAACTTGAACTACTTTCTATTGGCAATTCAGTCATTATTTTTTTAATAATCCTAATTTAAATTCTATAAATAGAAATTTACTTGACACGAGCTTAATTGTTACCTGTAGCAGCTTTTAAGCAAATAAAGCACTTAGTGTCATAGATGTGTTAATCCATCAGAATTGTCTCCCCTGCACACTCTCTGAATGTGAGGTACCATTCTACCTGGAAACTGGAGGATGGCCATCATTAGCACTCACCACGTGGTGTTGGTTTGATGTGAATAAATTAATTCTCCCAGTATCACTATTGTTAGAATTTTATATACCATTTTATAAAATAGAATCTGTGATCAGAGTTCAAATCTTAGATGAACCTGTTTGTGTTTTATTTTGCACTAATGCTTTTGATGAATGCATGAATCTATTTCTTCTAGCTATAGGTAAATATTAGAGTAGACTGTTCTTTAGCCATGGTAAGGCAACTAGTCTAGGAGAAGGAAAACTCGGAATTCAAACCTGCTGTACTCAACTTAAAAATCAGCCTTGTCCATGGAGTTGGATAAATATAGACTTGTAAAAGTGAACAAATTTATTGAACATATGTGTTGGAAAGAATAAATTCCAATTTTAAGGTTACAACTGGCATTATTTCATTGTTATCTGGACTAGTATCTTGGTCTTTGTTGTTTTTAATCACTTTTTTTTTAAAATTTTATTTTAAGCTTTTATAAAGTGAATTTTACATCTGTGCTGTTTTGAGAAGTTTCTCAAGATTTTCTTTTTCTTTGCGTCAACAGAAATATTGTTTAATGAGTTTATGTCAGTGTCATTCTCTCTTGAGAAATTTTTCAAGGAATATTCCTAACATTAGTTTAGTCTGGCACAAAGCTAAAAATGTGGTTTATCTATTGAAGATTGAACTTGCTATACAGGAGTAATGGTCTGCTAAACTACCTCACTGACCATTACCTCATGGTGTGGTACCCATTTAAGTATTTATCAAATTTAGTATAGTCTGGCATGAGGTCAGAAGTATAGGGCACTCATTGAGGATTAAATTTGCTACACAGTTACTTTTTATATAAGGACATTTTTAAATAAAATCTAGTATAGTAAAATTGTTAGACTTTATATGACAAGTCAATTACAAAGCCAGTAACTGCTTACAGTACTTGGTATTTCTAAGTAATCACTCACCCCTTGTCATTGGAGCTTAGAATATGCTGACTGCATCCTCTACAGAGAGGTAATGCCTCACCAAAAAAAAAAAAAAAATTAGTATCCTGGGTAAGACACTAAACTACATCTCATTGTGAGGCTCCAATTCTGAAGAATTGAAGAGGGTGGAGTACCCATCATAACCATTACTTCCAAGCCCACTCTGACTTAGAGTGGTAGTATCTGTTAGTGTTCCATCTATGGGTCGAATAGATTTGTTAGAAAACATTTGCATTTGATAGGACCATGTGAAAATAAAAAAAACCCTTTAGAAACAGCAGCACAAAAGATTTAAATATGAACATACAATAACTCTAGATTTAGTGAGATGCACTTAAAACATTTGCATTTGATGGGAAAATAAAACCTAGTGTAGCAACTACACAAAATGTTACACCACAACCCCAAATAGTCTTTGGGTATAGCACTGCCTCTTAGGTTTCAGTTGAACCCCGTGGTAACCTCACTGTGATAAAGAGATTAACCCAAAACACCATCTGTTGATTCACTTGATACAAAAGTTCATTTGCTACTACTTTTTCACAATAGTTGCCAAAGAGAGAGAGATAGAGAATAGGAAATGTGTCAACTGATTTGATAGATAGACTATAAACCATGCATAGCGAAAGGGACAGTCACAGATTTAGTCATTTCTTCTCCACTGACCCGGCTGCCACCACCCTTGGAGCCTTATCTCTTGTCTGTGCCCTCTCTGTTTCTCTTTCTCTGACTCCTCCTGCTGTCTTGGATCCTCATATTCCCCCCCCCCCCCCCGAATCATTCCTTAATTAATGCTTTTATCACACATCATCCATAAAATTTTTTGTGACATGTCTACTCAAAACAAGGTTTATTCACCTTGACTTTTACAATCCCGCCCAACTTTGAACTCCAAGTTTAGTTAGAAAACAATTTGTTACTCGAATAATTAACTAAAATGCCTTTTTGTCCTATAAAAAGATATAAATATGAACTTACAATGGACATAAAATAATCCTAGATGGAGTAACATACTGTTAAAAAGATTTGCATTTGATGGGACCATGTAAAAATAAAAACCTTAAGAAGCAACTACACAAAAGATATGAGTATACAATGTACATAAAATAACCCTAGATTGTGTGACAGGCTGTCAAAATCAATCAATAAGTTGTCATATTGTCAACATAAAATGGTGTTAAAACTTTGATGACTAGACAAGAACTGGTAGTTTTGTTTTGACATATCTTTTGATGTCATTTTAATAGTCTGATTCTTTAGGTTTATATGAAATGTTATAAGATCGTCAAAATTGCTATGATTGATCTTGATCGTGCCTGGGGTGGGGACTGATGCAGGGGCACCTGTGAATCTCATTAGAACAATTCAAAATAACTTCTTGGAATGTAAAATTATAAAGAAATGAGGTCAGTAATTTGTCTTGAGACAAAAACCAAATGTCATTTATTTTGAATATGGGTGGGGCAAAAGTAATGAGGCAGTTAATAACAACAATAATAAGATTACGGGGTGGGGGTGGGAAGTATTATTACCCCACCCTGAAATTGATATGCATTCTAGAGTAGAATAATTTTCAGTTGGTGTTAAAATTACAAGATATTTGACAATTATTTCTTATCAAATTTGGTGTATTCTTTGTATAATGTTTTTTCATTGTTTGGTTTATCACATTTTGTATTAAGAAAGGATTTTATAACATATTTGAACAAAAACACTGAACAATTGCTTTTCTCTCTCTCACTCTCATATATATGGAAAAAAAAAGCTCGAAGCCTCACCCAGATTTTTGGTTGTCACACTCCTCTCACTTTTGTATGGGCCTCACCTGCACAGAAATTAAGACAGAAATCTGAATTAGTTTTCTAGTGGTAGTGTTTTGGCACAACAAAAATGTTCAACTATGGCTCTTCTTTCTTGGTGAGGCTTAGAACTTTATTTAACAACTCGTGTGTGTGTGTATATGTATATACATATATATGTTTAGGATTACTTAGGTTCATATTTTAATGAAGTGTAAAAAAGTGTACATTATCTCTTGCTAAAAAAAAGTTCTGCACAAATTTAAACGATAAAAAGAAAAATGTGAATAGTGATGTGCAAAGTCTAAGTGAGATATATATATATATATATATATATATATATATATATATATATATATATATATATATATATATATATATATATATATATAGTTCTGTTTTTTTATATATATATATATATATATATATATATAGTTCTGTTTTTATATATATATATATATATATAGTTCTGTTTTTATATATATATATATATATATATAGTTCTGTTTTTTTATATATATATATATATAGTTCTGTTTTTTTATATATATATATATATATAGTTCTGTTTTTTTATATATATATATATATAGTTCTGTTTTTATATATATATATATATATATATATATATAGTTCTGTTTTTATATATATATATATATATATATATATATATATATATATATATAGTTCTGTTTTTTTATATATATATATATATATATATAGTTCTGTTTTTATATATATATGTGTATATATATATATATATATATATATGGAGTTGTTTATGAGAGTGATTCATCCTCTCAATATTGACCCACCCATAGGAACAGCAATAATTTGATGAGGTATCTCATATGCTGGAGTTTGGCTACAAGGAGTTGCCTCCTCATCTCAAAGAGTCAAGTTTGTTTGATGCCTAAACCCTCCTCAGAATTTGACATTGCCATCAGGCGTGTATTTGTGCATAGAAGGGCCACTGTCTTAAAATTGACCTTGTGTCTTATCCTGTCTCTTTTTGTTCGTCTGTCACCCCTCAATCTGATAGCATTTCTATGTCAGAGCTAATACCTTTCTCTCTGTTTCTCTTGTGTTAATAAACTTTTTTTATCTAAAGAAACTGAGTTGCTTTGTACTGTATGAAATATAACATCTATTGATGTTCGAGACGGTGCCGGGTTGGTGAGGCTACATCATATATGTTCTATTTTGTCCATCTACATTACAGTGTGTGTTGCATTATTCTTTTTGCAAAATCATTTGATATATTGCTTCAAAAGAAAAAAAAAAAGAATTCTGGAATATAGAAATTATTAAAATATAATGTTCATTCAACATTTTATAAAAAAATCATGAGGAAAGATGGCATCTTTTTTAGTTATCAACAGATATCATTGGTAATAAATCACTGGTGAGAGTCCTCTTGGTGTAGTGGTTAACATGTTGAACTTCAACATCATTGTTAGCAAATTTAAATTCCGATTGCACTAATACATTCACTTTCGGACTAATACCCTTTGGAAAAGTAGGAACTCCCTTACCCCCCTACCAGTTATGGGTTAAATAGTAACACTACTATTCTTCTACAATAATGGCTTTGGTACTGAATAACCCACCAAAGTTGATATACCATTAAACAGAGAAACCAATAAATTCAGCTATGAGTTAAATAGTACCACTACTGTTCTACAAGAATGGTTTTGGCATTAAATAAACTATAATGGTTGATATGCTATTAAACAAAAAAACCAAGCCAGATAGATTACTGGCGATTTCCTCATTGAACTACTTACCCTAATTTAGTTTGCCTATTTTTCCCTTCCTACCAACAAGCATAAAATATCTCCCTTTGTGTTATTCATTTGTGGCCATAAACGGACACAATCCATAAGTCAATATGAAATAATCAAGCTGCATGCAATCAATAGACCAACACAAATGCTAAATCTTCAAGCACATTTACAAAAAAACTTTTTTTTTTTTTTTCTTTTTTTTTGATATGGAAAGTTTGATCTGTAGAGAATCAAGAGCTATATGGTGACCTTTGCTGATTAGAGAAGAAAAAAGAAAACTGCTTGGACCTTCTATTACTGATATTGGTTTGGTTTCTTTTATTTAATAGCATATCAACCCTTGTGTTTTAATACCAAAGCCATCTTTGTAGAACAGTAATGGTACTATTTAACCCATATTTGGAAGAGTAAAGGAGTGTGAACCCTTTACCCAAGGGCATTAGTCTAAAAGTAAATGTAATAGCATGACTAGATTTCAAACTTGTTTACTACAATGTGGCAGTCCAGCACTTTAGTCATTACACCCGACCACTCTCCAGAACTTATATTGTCAATATTTTATGTATGTACTGAGAGAATTAGCATATATATTCTTTGCAGTACATAGAATTGGATTTTTTCCAAACTAGCTATTGAATTACCTTTGTCTGCAGGTGTTCAGATTTAGAATCTTCTTTTAATATAGAAGAAAAAACTAAGACGAACTATATGCCTGATGAAGGCTAGAGAATATATTTGCTGTTTGAACCATGAGTAGTAGAATAATATCTTATTTCAAAATGTTAGACAATAGCTCACTTCAGTGTTGCTGCTGTAATAATGAAAATAGATATAAAGACCCAAGTCTACTTTACTATTTTGGGCAGAAGACCCGACCTTGTGTCGATTAAAATGAAAAAAAAGAACTTGTCGTCTAGTGAATTTTGCTGTTCTAGAAGGCCAAGTCATAAAAATAAAACTAAAAGACAAACATTTTGATCTTGCCAGAGAGCTAAAAAAACCAAAAAAAAAAACCAAAACAAACTGAAACATGAGGGTGGTAGTGATAGTAATTGTTGTTGGTATACTAAGAACAGTCTCTAAGGGCCTGGAATGGAGGAATCGGATCAGAGGAAGAATCAAGACTGTCCCGACCACAGCACTGTTAAAATCAGCCAGAATACTTAATAGTCCTGGAGACCCGAGGAAACTTGCTGTCATTTAGACTTAAGTGAGAAACGACCATAAAAAAATTTGCAAGGAGGAAGCATAATAATTAGCAGTTATTTTTCAGCTTTTGAATTTGATTATTTTTTTTATCTAATGTCCTGATTTTCTTTTTTCTTTTTCTTTCCAGAAAGCTTCTTAGAAGGTGGCTGGAAGAATGTGTGGGTGGTTTTGCACCGAGACAGCAACCTGGTATTTTATAAACGGCAGGGGGATTCCGATCCAAAAGGTAGCATTTTTCTAAAAGTAAGTCTGTTGATGGCTTCTAGAATGTCTCACTTTTTGACTTTACAAAAAAAAACATTCTAAGTTTTTTCAAATTAACCACACCATCTGCTATATAAGCATCTTGTTACCTTGTTTCAGATTAAGTAAAGCCATGTTGATGAAATCACCAACAGTTGTCTTATTATTGAAGTTAAGCAATATCAAATCTGGTTAGGACTTGGATGTGTCATCATTATCATGGTAGCCCATCAATGTCCATAAGATTGTCTCTGTTTTTTTATCTTTGGTATCTTGTAAAAAGGGAAACCTATATAAAAGAAGCAAGTGAATTGAGGAGGGGTGGTGCAATCTACCATTGCCCTATCTTGACTTGGACTATAAAAATACTGCACAAAGTTAGAGGATCTTGCTAGACTCCAGTCACAAGTAGGAGTCAACTATTGTGTTGATGCATCACACCTTGATTAGGGTTGTTGGCCCTAGTTTTGAATTTAGTCATCCTTTTCATATACTAGTTGCCAGTCAAGGCTAAAGAGCCTAATCTACTCTATTTTACCCATATCTTGAGAAGAGATGAGTTCATGCTTTTCTCAAAGAACATTAGTGAAAAGTGAATGCAAATAGGGGGTGTGCTCATGGTGTAATGGTTAAAGCAATGGACTGTGGGATCGTAGTAAGCGAGTTCATACTCCAGTAATGCTATTATGTTCACTTTCGGGCAAATACCCTTGGGAAAGGTATGAACCTCCTTATCCTCCCAGCTATGGGTTAAATAGTGCCACTACTGTTCTTCTTGAAGAATGGCTTTAGCATTAAATAACCTACAAAGGTTGATATGCCATTAAGCAAAGAAGCCAAACCAAACCTGAATGCAAACAAATGGGATTTGGAGTCGTTTTTTATTAGGATAACCATTACAATCCCTACATCTTCAAACTAAGTGTTAAATCTTTCATCTTCTTTGAGTGTATGCTATATTTGCCTTAAGAAACTTGAATACAATCGCTTGTCTTTTTTTTTTTTTTCCTAATAGAATTTTTTTTTATGTTTCTTCATTTATTTATTGAAAATAGTTAATGAATCTTACAATATTGTTTGGGGAACTGAATTCCCTCAATATTAATATAGTTGGCTGGATGCTGTTTAGAGAACTTGTAATAACTGATAGGAACACAGGTTAGAGAGAGTCAAGGGAATCCATGCTGTCAGTATGCTTTGATGTTAATTAACATTGTCTTCTGATCCATTCTTTGGCTCTTGTCAAGTGTATAATCTTGAAGACAAAAAGGGAAATTTCTTTTGTCCAGCAAAATCAAAATACTAACAGAATTGTCGCTAAGTTGACCAATCCAGTAGCATTTAGTACACCAAGTATTCAAGTAGTTTCAGATTGCATTGGAAATTGGGTGTG
This sequence comes from Sepioteuthis lessoniana, assembly GCA_963585895.1. Lineage (NCBI taxonomy): Eukaryota > Metazoa > Mollusca > Cephalopoda > Myopsida > Loliginidae > Sepioteuthis > Sepioteuthis lessoniana. The sequence goes on along the minus strand of OY757915.1, from coordinate 18,864,360 downwards.
AATCTTTTTGCAGTCATAGCAGTTATACAACTATGATATTTACTAGGATGCTGGTAAAAGTTAGCAAAAAACAACTTGAGTATAAAACAGTAGAAGAATATTTCTCTCACTTAACATATTGCTTTTGCTTTACTTTTCAGGAGGTAGCCAAATGGTTTGCTGTAGGTCAGTATACAAATGGTATGCCTGATCGGCCAGACATCCCTGCTTCTGCCAGAATTGATAATATGCTAGCCATTCCTGTGAAGCCAAGCAGTAAAGCAAAGATAATTTGGTTCCTCTTCCCAAATGAAAGGGAACTCAAGTAAGTATGTTAAAAAAATATCTTGGAACAACTCTAACATTCTAACAGTTCCAAATTTCTTTAAAATTTGATCGTTATTTGATGGCCACTGCAATGATTGGTGATCTCTTGTTGGATTTGATTCTTTTCAACTGACTAGATTTGATCATATGAGGAAAGCGTTTTGCATATTGGGCAATGAAATGAGCAATACAGCTTGGATTCTGGTTGTTAAACATTTTGTCATTTCATATTGGTGCCTTTACGTAAAGCTGAGACTTTAAAATTCCCTACATGTTGTTTTGAAATTGATTACAGTATTCACCTTTCTATAAAAAAAATGTTCGTCTCTAGGGGGGGAGGTCGATAATACTAGTTCACCGTTTTACGGACAGAGTATCTTAACTTTCAACTTTGCTTCTCGTTCGTCCGGTCCGTTCTTTCTCTGTTCTTCTCTCCAATTAATCGCTTGCTTCCTGGTGTTCGTTTCTGAGCCTACTTTTATGCAACAAAAATTTGCATACGATGTAGGCCTAGTTTCTACATATTCTGCTCACTGCTATTCTACATTTTTGCCGACATCGAATTTAAGGTACTATTTACCAACCCCTCCGCTCGGGCAAGATATGACACAAGGTCAATTTTTAAGCGGAGTTTAACAGGTTTGAATTCAGAGTTTTTCCTTCTCCTAGATTAGTTGCCTAACCATGGCTGAAGAACCTAGTCTGTCCTACTATTTACCCATAGCTGGAGGGAGAATTATTGGATTCATACCTTTCCCAAGGGTATTAGTGCTATGTGAAATGCAATCAGTCTCGTCCAGGATTTGAACTCGTATCGCCGTGTTCATTTCCTACGGCGATAACGACTACACCGCGGGCACTGCCATCGAATTTAAGGTAAGTCTTCTTTTTTCTCTGCTCTACACGCCAAACAAAGTCTTGCCCTCTTTCTGCGGGAATCTTCATTTGATTCTCATTCACTGTTACACATGTAGTATTGAGGGCACCTTTGGTGGTGTAATGATTAGCAAGCTTGACTAGCAAACCTACACGAGTGAGTTCGAGTCTCATTGGGTGCCCTATTCATTCGGCCTTGTGCCACATTGAAGCAAAGAGCTTTGCAAATTACTATTGCAGCCAGTAGCCAATAAGGGTTAAGATCAAACCCCATCAAGGTTTAATTAGACCTGTTTTTACCTGTCCCACTGGCTTAGAATTGTAACATTCATCAGGGGGAGAAAAGCGGGGGGGGGGGAAGAAAAATGTTTTGTTTGCTGTTTTACGAAAAAGTATTATAATAATAATGATGATAATAATAATAATGCAGTAATGTTTTTGTACTATTACATTTGAAGTGGAGGGCTGCTCGGCTATTCATACTGTAATGTTTGGGGTGGGAAGATACCTGGCTATTTGTGTTCTAATGTTTGAGGTGGGTGGCTAAGGCTGCTTAACTATTCATTTTAATTTTGTTTGGGAGAGTGCTGCTGTGTTTGAAGAGGAGGGGCACATGACTTGGAAACTTAAAATCTTGTATTTAAAACAACAACAATAATAATCAAAATACTTGAATTATTTTATTAGATGAAACTTTATCAACCAGTAATTTTTTACAGTTTGAGATGAAAATCAATAGAAATTAAGAGGGGAAAAAAATCAGGTAAAATTATTTAGAATGTTTAATAAAAAATTTTATTAAAAAAGAAAATATTTCATGTAAAAGCTTGTGAACATTGTGAGATGTTATCAAAAGATTTTTAGAAATGCTGATAACTTTCTTAGAGTTGTTTAAACTGTTGATTACTTTTATTAACACAACATTTTCTGCCAAGTAATTCTCTTGATTTCTTTAGGGATACAATTCACACAGAAAGGTGTGTGTGTGTGTGTGTGTGTGTGTGTGTGTGTAGGAGGGAAATCTCCTTTTTCCATGAATTTTGGAATGATGATTATTACTCACCATAAAATTGCTGACGACTTTATTGTTAGATATTGTAAGTTTGCTTATTTGTTGTCTTTTTGGGGTTTTTTGTTCATTCATTCATTAATTAATTTCATCCCAGGAGTTGAATATTATTTTGAGAAGACAAAGACATCAGGTATTCAGAGTTTTTTTGTTTTTTTTCTTCTGCTGTTCGGTTTGGGAAATTGCTTTATCAAAAGTGTTTTTGAATTTTGAGATATTTATTTCTAAATTCTTTTTTCTTGTTTATTTCCAGTGACTGGATGAATGCCATTGTCAGTGTGGTAAGTCACATTCTCTTTTTAAATTACTCTAATTTCAAAATGTCATCTCTCTTTGAATGAGTCTATTTGCAAGGCTTAGGATAGGCTGAAGTGTAAGACCTCTTCCCTCCCCCCAAAGGGTGTCCTGGGTATGACACTAAATTTCATTGGATGGTAAAATTCCAGTTCTGGAGATCAAGGGAGTGTGGAGTACTACTTCATTGCCATTACTCCCACGTCCAACAACGACACAAAAAATGTAAATATAACTCCAATGAATGTGATTCTTTAATTTCTAGGGATAAAATAACCCTAGATGAGTTGACACGCTGTTAAATTCAATCAATCCACCTTTATGAATGTTGCAAGCATAGTACCTGTAAAAAATGAATATACGAGGATCATCAAATAAGTTTCCAGACTTTTTTGTATGGGCACTTTTATTGATAGTACACACATGAAACTCTAGTCCCCTTCAAAGTAATCTCCTCCGGCTACAATGCACTTGTACCGTTCCAACAACTTCTGGAAGGCCCCATGGAAGTCCTCTTGTGTGAATGTGTCAATGAGCTTCATCACAGCCACTTTCATCTCCTCAGTTGTCTCATAACGACAGCCTGTGAGCTTAGGGAATAACCAAAAGTCACAGGGAGCAAGGTCTGGACTATTGGGAGGGTGAGGAACTGTCTTGATGCCCATCTTGGTAAAATAGTCTGTGACAAGGATGGACTTGTGGACTGGTGCATTGTCCTGGTGGAAATGCCACTGACCTGATTTGAAGAGTGCTGGCCTCTTCCGATGGAATCTCTTCCTGAACTCCCTTAAAACTTCAACATAGTAACCCTAACACTAACCCTTTGGCCAATCATCTCTGGTGTATTGACTTCCTTACTCCTCCCACATGTCATCATCCCTCACAGACTCTGTGCCTTCCTTGAATCTCTTATGCCACTCAAAAACTGATTCTCGATTTATGCAAGATGCTCCAAAAGCAGTCTGAAGCATTCCATACGTTTCTGTGGCATCATTTTTTCCAAGTTTAAAACAGAATTTTATTGCATATCATTCTTCTAAAGTGTGCTCACGTCCAGATCGTATTTTTGAAATTCACCAGCTGTGACAATCAGACTTTAGTAGGGTGTATTCCAATTGCTGCTGTAGCTGTTCATTTGAACCTGAAATCATAAAACTTGGTCAGTCATCTCATAAGATGTATAGCAATAACATAGTGAATTTTCAAGAGTCTACGACAATTTTAAATGCCTGTACAAAAAAAGTTTGGAATCTTATTGAATGCATCACGTATATGTATATATTTATTTCATTTATTATAATTGTTTTCATTCATAGCAAGGAGACAAGACAGAGAATCAATTGTTGCCTATAGCCAATTATAGTTTTGGATATTTTATAAGTAGAATGTATTTACCCACTTCCTCTATCAGAGTCAATTTTTTTAAGGGAAGCACAGCTGGCTTGAATTCAGTTTTCCTCCTTTTACATTGGTTGCCATACTAAAGAATCAAGTCTTCCATATTATTTACCCATAGAGTTGCTGAGTCCATTTTCTCTGACAATAATCATTACCCTATGAGTGAGAACAATTCTAGTTTACTTGTTAAAAACTATGTAATATACTCAAACTTTTTGCTGTGTTTTTCTATATATATATATATATATATATAGTTTGTTTGTTTTTCATTTATAGCAAAAGGGACAAAACAAAAATTGTTATCTTTTAGCTAATTTTACCTATAGTTTAATATTTAGAAAACATTAAACAAGAAAATGCTGAGCAACAAAGTTTTGGAGATTTTATGAGACAAACTTATGCTAAAATTAAATCTGTTTAGTTTCCTGCAAATAAGGTTGCATCTTTAGATAGATAAGCTTGTGTGTGTGTTGCTATCACACACACACACACACATATATGTGTGTTGTTAGAAAGTAAATCATGTTATACCAGAGAAGATATAAAAAAACAAAAATGGAAATTAAATTTAATAAAATATTATCATAAAAATATATATATATATATAATCTCCTTTTTCAACAACTGCAGCCCAAGATAAGATCATTAGGATGGGAAGTTCTTCCATATCCTCTACTCTCATCAGATTTAGCCTGTACAGAAATAAGTTGAAAGCCCCAGAATTTCTATTAAACATGGAATTGAAAATTTGCCTTTCCATTTGAAGTCATTCAAAATGAAGGCAATTATATTTTTGATCATTTTCAAGTAAATTTAACTTAGATTTGTATTATATCCTTTTCTGGTAAAACTTAATTACTTTCCAAATACTCAATCGTGTGTGTGTGCGTGTGTGTGTGCGCACACACACACGCACACACACACATATATAAAATACAAATTAGAAAATATAGTGTTCAATGCTGTTATTAGTAGGGCTGGTTTAAAACCTAAAATTTTGTTCCTACTTAGCTCATATCGTTACTCAGTTTCATATGTTGCACACAATCATCAGACAGACAGAAGAGTAAGATGGCAAAGCAACAGTAATTCAATATAAAAAAAAAAAAATTTGGTCATTGAGATTTTAATTTCATAACAGTTACAAATGCTAGAATCTTTTTTCCGGTTCATTGGTATTGTCATCATTTTTAATATGCAACATGTTAACATACAAGTGATTAGTGCCCCACTCCCTCCTGTAAAACCTTGAAAATTGTTTTCTTATGAGGTAAACATTAAAATTCATTTTCTTATAGCTGCCACCAGCCCCACGGAAAAGTGATGCTCCACCACCCCAACCTACCGCTTCATATCCCCAGATGCCATATGCGGGAGCTTCAGCACCTCCAGGTTATGCAGGTAATTTCATTACTTGATAAGTGTGGTTAAGCAACTTTCTGCTTAGTCAGTATTAAATGGGTAATTTCTTGATGTAGAAAACCTTTTATAAACTTATAATTCATTGCCTCATGCTTTGTCTGGTTCTTGGAAGATATACAAAATCTTTTGATAAAATTTTATTAAAGGTTATAAAATCATAATTTCTATTCACTTGATTGTAAGAATCTAATTTCTACTTCTTGATGTTTAGAAAGAAATTGTAGAGTAATTTATTTTGCTATAAAGTGATTTAACTTTTGAAAAATATTTGTTTTATTAAACTGTCATATTTCAGTATTGCTTAAAATAACCTGTAATGTTCTCAACTTGATTGTTTATCAATGAAATGAGAAATAATGCCCCTTGCGAAAGATATGAACCCTCTTATCCTCCCAGCTATGGGTTATATAGTATCACTGCTGTTCCTCTACAAAGATGTCCTTGGCATTAAATAACCCATGAAAGTTGATATGCGATTAAACAAAACTACAAACTAGAAATGATAAATTTATCAAAATATCTTGCTTATACATGACTGGTATATTACTTATAATTACTATTTTAAAATTCATAGATTTTTCTCCCAATATTTACATACAGAATACATTTAGAAAAGCCAATAACTTTGTGATTACAATCCAGTGACTGGAGGATAAAAGGAAGTCACTCTAAAAAAAATTAGATTGACATGTTTCACTATGGGGATAGCATCTTCAAAATTTTGATGTCACTATCCCTATTTCAAAATTTGTCAATTTGATTTTCTATAGTGTCTTTTTTTTTTTTTTTTTTCTCCCTTTCTCTAGACCACTGAATTTCATTCTCATCTTAGCCATATATTCAATTTTTTTAAGATATTAGGATTCCAAATGTTAAAAACAACATTTTTTGCAATATGACATTATTCAAACACTAACAGACTTGATATCAAATTCCTTTCTTTTTCTTTTTTTTTCTGTCAATTAAAATGAATAGTTTAAAATAATTTTTTTAATGTTCACTTTAATTTTGTTTCCTTCTCAGATGTTAAAATCATTTTTGCAAGGTTTGCTAAAAGTTGAAAAGTATTTTTTGTTTTTACTTCATGCCAATTTGTATTCCCAAGAAGAAAAAAATAATTCAATAGATAGAATTGGCATTTTGTCTATAGTTTTTGGGAAGGGTCACTAACATTCAAAGAATTGTTTGGACAAACTCCTTACTTTTCTTGTTTGCATGATGTTTTAGCCAGTACATTCTCCAGCCGATTACATTTCCACAAGGAAAGAGACTCTTGTTTCAGTTTTTTTCCTTGGAGCACTAAGCAAAAATGACATCAGACTTTTTTTCTTTTGGACATGGTGTTGTTTTAGGGATTTTTCTTTTTCAAAGAAAATATCTTCAGAAACTGTGTATAGTACCTCAAGTATACAAAAAATTGATACCTAGAGGTCTATATCTGAATTTTGATTTTAGTTGTCTTTTTAGAAAAGACAAGCAGATATTCTCAGTACTGACCCTACATAAGAAAAAGAGGAACTAGATCTCGGCTTCTTTAAAGTGGTCCATATAGACCCCTAGAGGTGAATAAAAACGTAGGGGTCCATAGGAGGTGAATTTACCAGCTTGCATTTATGAATCCCTTTATATATCCTGACTCGACTTGTATTATACAAGTCTACTTTGGGCTGGCACAACTTTCAGTATTTGTCAATTTTTCCTCTATAGAGCAATTAGAAGAAAGTGTTTTGGATAATTACTTGTTTATATATATATATATATATATATATATATATATATTTACCAACCTCTCCACTCGGGCAGGATATGACACAAGGTCAATTTTTAAGCGGAGTTTAACAGGTTTGAATTCAGAGTTTTCCTTCTCCTAGACTAGTTGCCTCACCAAGATGGATGGAGAATAATTGGATTCATACCTTTCCCAAGGGTATTAGTGCTATGTGAAATGCAATCAGTCTCATCCAGGATTTGAACTCATGTCGCTGTGTCCATTTCCTATGACAATAACCATTAGACCATGGGCACCTCCCAACTAGTTTATCTATATAAACTGAATTAAGAATTTGCCAGAAGACTTCAAAGCTCCATTCAAGGATCTTCCAAAAATTCCTGAATAGACTATTTATCCATTTGATGTTAAAGTGGAAAGTGCAAATTTTGATGCCTTTCTTAAAGAAAAATTTATTGAAATGATTTTCAATCTTGAAGTGAAGTCTATGTATATATTCAAAGGAATTGGATATTACTAGACAAACAGGAACTAACTGTAGGAAACTAGAAACTGAATTCAGTTAAAAACTGATTTATTGCTGGAACCTCTTGCACATACCTAATATATATGTAAAGCCTGCTTGATTATATATGTTTCTCACTGTCTACTGTTTCAGCTTAAATTTAAATCAAGATTTCAAATCTTGACTTTCAAGGCAGGCCCTTCAAACATGGAAAATGGTGCAACATACCTGTGTCAAATATTACTGTGTTGCACTAAACTTTGAATCTGTCCATAATGTATCTTCTCTTTTATATCATTTGCTTTTTTTTTTTTTTTTTTTTTTTTTTTTTTCCAGGTGCACCACCAAATCCAACAGCTCCTCCACCTTACTCACAACATGCCCCAGCACCACAATATGCACAACAGGTTGCATCTTACCCCCAGCAGGCACCCTACCCACAACCATATCCTCAACAGCAGCCATATCCTCAACAACCTTACCCACAACAGCCATATCCACAACCTTATCCACAACAGAGATATCCACAACCTTATCCTCAACAGTGTAAGTACATTCCCCAAATATTTTACTACTCAACAGAAATGTTTGTTTGAAAATTCAGGACAAACAAATCAAACTGTTTTTATTTTCATTTCCTGTGACTCAGCATTTTTTTTTCTCAATTCAAATCACATGATAGGTTACTCTTGTTTTATCTCCATTTTTTCACTACTCTTATTGGTCAGTCACTTCCTATTACTCTGCACCTGATTGGTTTTTTTTTTTTTTTTAAATATCTCTTACTTCTCAATACCAGATTAGACAATTCCACTTCCCTTAGCTGATCGATCAATGCATGAAAGTGATGGACAATATAAATATTTTTGCCTTTTTTCTGATGATTACACTTAATTGGTTAGTCCATTTTTATAAACAGCCTGTGTCTTTCAAATAGGCTTTCAAAAACTATCCTCATGATAGTTTTTTTTTTCTCTTAGCTCTGCATCTGATTGGTCTGTCTTATATCATCACTTCCTTATCACAGCATCTGGTCAGTTTGCTAATATAGTTGCTTCTCTTTCCTAATCATACTCAATTGGTAGAATTGTCCCCCCCCACACACACCACTGGTCAGTCTCTTACCCTGTTCTATTTTGTTGATATTTTCTGCAGCCCTTGTCTTCAAAGTGATAAAAAATATCACAATTCTGTTATGGCTCAATTGAATTTCTTTTCTTTCATTGGATCATGTTTCTTTCCCTCCTGAAAGAGCCAAGTTATGTCTCCTCATGTCGTGGTCCTGCCTTTGATCGTCCCGAGTATGATTATTGTAATTCTCGAAGAGAACCTAGTTATGGAATGCCATATTCTCGAAGAGAACCTAGTTATGGAACGCCATGTTCTCGAAGAGAGCCTAGTTATGGAATGCCTCAAGCGCAGTATGAACGGCAGTCAGGTGAGAATCTTTGCACAAAGTCTTGATTATTTTTAATTTCTGGTCTTCCATAAGTCAGAAAGATTTCCTGTTCTTCTTGTTGCCTGATTCTCCCAGCATGGTACAAAATTTTTTCTTGTGGTATAGATGATAGAAAGTCATGAAAAGTGAGGTTACTAATTTTACATAGGACAGGAGAAAAAGAAAAGGTAATTAAAATCAGTAATTATTTTATAAATTGCAACTTTAAACTTATTAATCTTCTCAAGAATGACTCGTATTTTTTGATCATAGATCTTGTTTTGTTTATTCTCAGGGTTTGGGAATCAAGTAATTTTGTTGAATAGAGAGAATTCTAATTCAGTTTGAAATCTCACAAGGCTGTCCTTTATTTGTGTTAAAAAGACTGTTTTTTTTTTTTTTTTTTTTTTTTGTGTGTCTGATTTTTATTATAGACACACTTTACTATTTATTCTAAAATAGTTAAAAGTACTGTGAATGTAATGGACGCAATGTACCTGGACATTCGAAGTGTGCACAGACATGTCTGGCCTGTAGAGTAGAAGCAAGAAACAGGTATGGCTGCCTTAAGCACCATATGTAACGTTGGGAGATCTTAAACCAGCGATCGCCCTGTCAGCTGGGGCTGTAGAATATGCTGACTGCACCTCTGCAGAGGGGTACCCCCCCCCCAACGAGGCTACCTGTTGGCCGTGGGTGGCGACCCGTGATGCTTAAGGACAGGATCCTGGTGGTTGAGCAGTACTTGGCCTGAAAATCGAGTGGTCAAGTCTCTTGCAACACACCACTTTGGCCCTTACTGGGCTAGACGGGCGGTCGGAGAGGCCCGATCCGATCAATCGGCTGGTCATGACAGTACTCTCTTGGATTTTTTTTTTTTTTCCTTTCTTAAATCTAAATGAGGATGATGGCTGTAGGGTCAGTCGTGCTGTGGAAAGAGTCGTAGTCCTTTCTGTCCCTGGGGAAGTAGTTATCTTGGGAACGAAAACCCAGGGACAAAAAATTAATTCGTCTATCACCAGCATGAGTATACTGAACATGTAGCCCTGGTGTTGCTTGGCAAATGGCTTTCCCCCTAGGCACATCCCCATATGGGGCTCCGAGGTGGGTGGGGAGCATGTTCAATGAAACTCATCCAACACTTTTATGGCTTCTGTTAAAACAAAAACCCAAGCAAAAAGACCCCATATTGAATGTGATTCAGACAATGATGAGCCATATCCAAGGTTCATCATTCTAGAATCAAAAGAAAAACTACCGCTGACAAAAATATCCCCCTTCATCATAGAAAAAAGTATTTCAGCTCTAATAACACCCAAAACTGTAAAAAACTTGAAAAATGGAACCATCCTTATAGAGGTGACAGAAAAAAAACAAGCTGAAATAATATTAAAGCAAAAAAAAATCCACAACATAGACATAAAAGCTTACCCCCATGAGAGATTAAACACCTCTAAAGGGGTGATAAGAAATGGAGAGCTATCATTATGCTCAATAATGGAAATTAAAAATGAACTAAAAAAACAAAATGTAATAGACGTCAAAAGGATAACAATCAAAAAACAAAATGAAATAATTGAAACCAATACCTATGTTTTAACCTTCAATAATCCAAAACCCACTTTAGAAATAAAAATAGGCTATACAGTGGTTAAAGTTGAGACATATATCCCTAATCCTAGAAGATGTCATAACTGTCAGAAATATGGACACCTGAAGGAGCACTGCACAAGAAAACAAGTGTGTGTTAAATGTGGAGAGCAGGAACCAAACCACATAGAGGAATCCTGCAAAAACAGCCTAAACTGTAACAATTGCAAAGGGAATCATAGAGCGGACTCAAAGTACTGCAAAATCTGGGAAAGGGAAAAGGAAATTATCAAAATGAAAATCACCAAAAACATTACCTTTCCTGAAGCAAAATCCCTTTAACAAATTAACTTTCTCGCAGGTAACCCTGACTCCCTCAAACCAAGTAGAAAACGAAGCAAAAACACAAATAAAAACAATAAAAATAGAAGAATTAACAAATTTAATAAATGACCTACATGAACTAATCAAAATCCTTAAAACTATTATACCCAATGTACAACTAACTCCAACTGACAAATCAAAAAACATCCCTTCAACCTCTAGCCAAAAAAATGAAACGCTAACAATCAAAAACAGAAACCGATCAACCTCAAGAACCAGAGAAAAAGAAGAAAAACAAAAACCTACTCAACACACCCCTACAAAAACCAAAAATAAATCCAGAAACATAGAAAGTATGGAAACTGAAAATACGAAAATTAAATAATACACCCCAAACCCAAGACACACACTGCATAAATAGTTATGGCCAAATACCAAAATACCCACAAGATAATCCAATGGAACTGTTGTGGCTACAAGGCAAATTACAACGAACTCCAGCTGTTAATAACTGAACAAAATCCTACCATTATATGTCTCCAAGAAACATTCAAAAAAAGCAATGATAAAACAAACATGAAAAATTATGAGCAATACGACTACATACATGACACGGGACTAAGAGCTTTGGGTGGTGTATCAATCCTAATAAGGAAAAACATCCCCCAAAGCAAAATCAACATCAGCACACCCCTACAAGCAGTAGCAATTTCAGCAACTTTACACAAAACCACCGCGATCTGCTCTATATACATTCCACCTCAAGACCCTATAAACGAAGAACAGTTAAATAACCTAATAAATCAACTCCCTAAACCATATATATTGATGGGAGATTTCAATAGCCACAACATTTTGTGGGGAAGCAGGACAACGAACAAAAGAGGTCAGACCCTTGAAAAAATCATTAATAACAGCAACCTATGTCTCCACAATCAGAAAGCTCAAACCCACCTAAGCTCGTCCTCAGGTACATTCTCTGCTATAGATCTAACACTCAGCGATCCAGCCACCTTTATAGAATATAACTGGAGGGTACATGAAGATTCCTGCGGCAGTGACCACTTTCCAATCATAATAGAAAATACTAAACCAGGAAAATCAGACCCACAAACAGTCTCAAAAACCCCACGATGGAACTTCAAAAAAGCAAACTGGCAAGCCTACAAAAAACTATGCCTTGACACCCTAATCCCAGAAACAAATACAAACCAAGAACCTATAATACATTTCACAAACACCCTAATTAATATAGCAAACAAAACCATACCTAAAACTACAACATCCCCAAAACATAACAATCCCTAGTTTATGGAGGAGTGCAAAACTATGATCAGAGAACGCCAAAGAATCCTCAGGAAATTTAAAACCAACCCTTCATCAGAAAATCTAGACAAATATAGACAACAAAGAGCTAAAACTAGATGCACAATTAAAAAAGCTAAAAGGTCTTCCTGGAGAAACTTCACTGCAAAAATAAACTCAAATACTAATCCCAAAACAATTTGGAACTTTGTAAAGAAAATATCAAATAAAACTGTCCACACTCTTATAAATCATCTCTCCCTAGGAAGCACAAAAGCTTTGAGTGAAAAACAAATACCTAATCTGATGGCAGAAAACTTTGCCCAAGTATCATCTACCAAAAAATATTCCAACAAATTCAACTCCATCAGAATCAAAGAAGAAAAGAACAAAATAAAGTTCACCTCTGACGATACTAAATGCTACAACCAACTTTTCACCCTAGATGAACTCCAAAATTCATTATCCAAATCCAATAATTCAGCTGCTGGTCCAGATGAAATTCACCACACATTTCTTAAAGAATTACCTACAATTTCCCAGAAATATCTCCTAAACATATATAACAATATCTGGATCTCAGGCAATATCCCTACTTTATGGAAGCAAGCTACAATCATCCCCATCCTCAAAAAACAAAAAGACCCAACAAATCCCACCAGCTATAGGCCCATAGCCCTAACTAGTTGTGCATGCAAAACTTTAGAAAGAATGATAAACCAAAGACTAATATGGTTTCTTGAATCAAATAAACGTTCTCAAACCTACAAACAGGTTTCAGAACAAAAAGAAGCACAATGGACCAGGTGGTTCATATAGAAACCCTAATCAGAGAAACATGCATAAAAAAGGAACACCTGGTGGCAGTCTTTTTTGATCTTGAAAAGGCCTATGACACAACATGGCCGTACGGAATTCTCGAAGACCTTAAAAACTTTGGGTTACAAGGTAGACTTCCCATCTTCATCCAAAATTTTCTTGAAGACCGATCTTTCAGGACACTGATTGGCAGCACATACTCTGATCCGAAGCCACAAGAGGTGGGAGTTCCTCAGGGCAGTATTTTATCAGTATCCCTATTTATAATAAAAATAAACAGCATAACATCCTGCCTCCCTCCAGAAATCCAAGGGTCATTATATGTAGATGACTTCCTCATCTGCTATAATTCCAAAAACATGACAACCATAGAAAGGAAAATACAACAATGCATAAATAAAATCCAAAAATGGACCACAGAAAATGGATTTACAATTTCAAATAGTAAAACAAAATGTGTACACTTCTGTCAAATCCACAAGATGCACAACCACCCTAAACTTACATTAAATAACACTGAAATACCCATAACAGATGAACATAAATTCCTTGGCATTATCTTTGACTCTAAATTATCATTTAACCCACATATAAAAAAGCTAAGAATAAAATGCAATCAAGCCATGCAACTATTGAGAGCCATAGCCCACACAGACTGGGGTGCTGATAGAAAGACCCTTATCAAGCTATATAGATCTCTAATAAGATCAAAACTTGATGATGGCTGCTTCATATACGGAGCAGCCAGAAAATCCTACTTATAATGACTGGAAACCGTACACCACCAAGGACTTCGCCTCACTTTAGGGGCCTTTAATACTTCGCCAAAGGAAAGTCTATACATAGAAGCAAACGAACCCCCTCTCTACTTAAAAAGACAAAAATTAGCACTACAGTATTACATCAAACTCATCTCCTGTCCACAAAATCCTGCTTATGACTACACCGGCAAAACAAAATATGAAAATCTGTATCAAAATAACCCCAAAAAAAATCAGATCTTTTAGCTTAAGAATAAGTGACCTCCTCAACGAAATCAAAATCAACACTAAAATAATACACCCTACCATACTCTCCAAAACGGCACCATGGACCATAAGGCAAACAACTATAAACTTAGAACTGGCTAAGTTACCCAAAACAAAAACACACCCCATCACTTATCAAGAGAAACTCATAAAAATACAAAATAAGTTCCCAGATCACTATCACATTTATACAGACGGATCCAAACAAGGAAAAAAAGTAGGTTGTGCTGCTATTTCTCAAAAAAAAAGAAACCCTAAAACGCCTACCTAATGAAGCTTCAATTTACAGTGCAGAAACAACAGCCATTGATCTAGCTATGAATATCATAGCAAATCATAAAGCTTCCAAATTTATCATATACACAGACTCCAAATCAGTCCTGCTAGCACTACAGAACAGAGATACACCATCCCCCTTGATTACAAAGCTCCTAAACAAACTAAACACCCTCTTTAAAAATAATAACATCATATTCACCTGGATACCAAGTCACATTGGCATCCAAGGAAATGAAAAAGCAGACAAAGCTGCAAAAAAAGCTCTTCAAATTGATATGTGCAAATCAAAAATCCCATATACAGATCTAAAACCAACCATAAAGAAATTTATATCAGACAAATGGCAGAAATCATGGGACAATCAGACCCAAAACAAACTCCATGAAATACAAGAAGCTATCGGAGAGTGGCCAACAGGCCACAGAAGTATCAGAAGAGAAGAAGTAATACTTGCTAGATTGCGTATTGAGCACACCCACATTACTCATTCGCACCTGTTAAAAGGGGGAGGATGCCCCAGTGTGCCCAACATGCAAAGTACAACTCACAACCAAACATATCCTTCTAAATTGTAACAACCTTAAACATATCCGTACTAAGTACTATCAAGCAAGAAACCTGAGAGACATCTTTAAGTATACAAGCCCTGAAAACATTTTTAATTTTCTAAAAAAAAGCAACTTTTTCAGCAAGATATAACCAAACATCTCTATAGAACTGCTACTTTAATGACTGAAATTCAAAATAACCTTTTTTGGCATTAAATGACCCACAGGGGTTGACATGCCATTAAACAAAACTCAAGCTCAAACAAGTGAGAGTCAATTTGCATGTATGCAAATTGTTTCGAGATCTCGTGAGCGTAAAAACACACGGTGATGGCTGGAACGGGTGATTCTTTCTGAGTGAGTCAACTGACGAGCACGCTCGAAAGTTTTGTTACAACTTGAAGGAAAGAGAGACAGACGAAAAGAAGGAAGGAAAAGCACAGGACACGAGGTATAGAAGCGCTAGTGTTAATACGCCCAAGCCTTGGGAAACTGACTTGCGAGATCCATTGCAGCATTCCGACTCAAGTACAAATGGTTTAAATTTGATGTTTTACTTTTGAGAGTTTAAAAAAAAGTTTGTTTAAAAGACATATCACAAAGGTTTTTAAATGAAGCATTAATTATTAAAAATCTTAAGTATAAAAAAAAAGATCTATTATCTTCCATAAAATCAATTATAGTTTTTATGTAACAGCATTTTTTTTTTTTTTTTTTTTTTTTTTTTTCAAATTAAAGATATAAAGTTAAATAAGCCTGCATTTTCTTTCTCCTACTGGAGATTGAACCAGCGATCACTGCATTCTGTGATTGCTGGTTTAATCTTAAGAGGGAGAGATCACGGTATACACTGCTGATGAGACCTAATAAGGTCGAAACAGCTGTCCAGTGTTCCCGTATGTTGCGCACAAGTGTTTTCCGGATTTTCTGGTCGTGGTAATTCAATTCACAGTAAAGTTAAATAGTTGTAAAATTTTACCTTTTATAAGCAGAATGAATATTTCTTGCTGCTTCCATTGCTAAAGAACCCTTTATGAATTCATCCTGGGTCTGATCTAAACTCATTTTAAAAGGGTAAAATTGATATAAAATTTATGTACTCTGATATTATGTTTTTACTCAATCCATCATCACAGGTAGAATGTGACACAGTCAATTTTAAGTGGCGTACAGCTGGTTTGAATTCAGTTTTTCTTCTAGACTGGTTGCCTATGCAAGTCTAAAGAACCTAGTATACACTATTATTTACCCATAGTTGGAGAGAGAGAAGAAATGGATTTGTGTCTTTGCCGAGAGCATTAGCACAAAGTGAAACACAAACAGTCTCGTTCAGGATTTGAACTCGGATTATCACTGTCACTTTAAGTATGCCTCTGACAAAATAATCTGCCAAGAAAGAAAGAAAAAAAATTAAAATGTAAAAATTACGTGATATTTCATGGTAAGTATAGAAAAAGTACACTCGAAGTGATCATGTTAAAAATGTGATGGGACTTTTTTTCAGTTTATATGATTTTCCGAGTTGTCTTTCTCCTAGACTGGTTGCCCTCCCAAGACGAGTGTCCAATATCCCCACCTACTTTACTCATAGCTAAGAGGCAAAGAGACGAAGTTGTGCTTTTCTTCAAGTTTGAAGTGAAGCACACAGTCTCAACAGAAACTTGAGCTCAGCTTAGCATTTTCTGTGTCAATAACCACTTACACACACACACACACACATTGTGGATAGTGTTTTATATGTATATATATATATATATATAAAGGCTGACTGGTTTAATTATCAAATGTTTTATAAAACCTGACCTTTTTCATAAAATAGGTATTTTTTTTAAAATAAAAATATTCCATAATGAATCTTGTAATATCATTTACAAATATCTTCATTCCATAAAGAATATTCTCATTTTTAAGTTGTACAGGTTGTATTTCAATTTTGTTTTTGTTTTTCAGCTTATGGTCAGGTACCTCCTCCTCCACCTGGCTATACAGCTTATCCAAGCCAGTACCCACAACAAGCGTATTATGGAGCACAAGGTCCGACAGTTGTTCATGTTGAAAAAAAGAAAAGCAGTGGAATGGGTGGTATCGGTGAAGTTGCTTTGGGTAAGAACTTTTTTTTTTTCCCCAATATTCGGGGACTAAAATGAGGCTTTATATAAGATTTGTGATGTATATTTATTGAAATTGAAAGATTTCCAAAAATTGTGAAAAAGTTATTTTAGTTGTGAGGAATTAAAAAAAATCATATAAATACCAGTTACAAAAAGTATTGGATTATGATATATATATCTCATTAGGCTACTTATTTATTGATTCAAACTAAAAGACAACTTGCTTCTAATCACTTGGGTTTTAAGTGTTGTTATTGAAATCGACTTTATTTCAAGCTAAACTAAATAAGTTCTTGACAATTTCCGTAGAACTTGTAAAAGTTTAAAGCCTCATATAGATTTGTATACTTGCAACAAAATATGGATAGGAAAATCAGATTATGCCAGCCTTTTTCACTTGGGTACAAACAATTGATATGAAGTATACAAATCAATATTCTATTCTAAGTGGGTGTATGATGGTGGGGGAGGAGGGATAAACTTATGGGTGTTTACAGAAATTGTGGTAAAGTTTTTTTTATTTTAGCTGGGGGAAAAAAAGGTGGGGGTCTGTGATAAGAATATGATTTAGATATTTATATAACTAGTCATATATAGTGCAATTAGAAGGAAACTAACACCTGGTTAAGCTGTCATAATAAATTTATTTCGGCGGAGAATATTATACTCTCCGTCTCATCTGATGACTTTTTACATGTTAGATTTGAGGTTGCGGAACAGTAAATGTTGAAATACAGTTCATATGTGTACAATGAAAAAAAAAAAAAAAAAAAAAGTTTAAATTTGGACGCTGACTGGATATTAAATATATATTCTCTCATACATGACTGGACTAAAATTATTTTTGGAACACCAGTGAAGGAAATTGATAGGGGTAAGCTAAGAATAAAAAATATGTCCTTATTTGTAGTTCAAAGATTTCACCTATTAATTCAACTAAAAAGTTTTTTTTTGTTTTCTATGAACTTTTTTTTTACAGTTAGTGTTCAGGTACAGAACAATTTTTTAGTAAATAATTTTCGAAAGAGCAACATAGTTTTAATTCAAATTTTTATTTACTTACTCTCTAAAATGTTGATCATAAAAGAATCTAAGAATTCCTATATTACAATATTCTTTTATTTTAGGAATTTTTTTATTTACATTTAGAATATTTAAAAGATGTGACCTTAAACTCATGAGTGGTTTGAAACAATTTTGTTTTTCTGAGGATTTTTTAAAAATATGACAAAAATTTGAATTCAGTTTCTAATTGCTTGTTGAGTTAGTGATAAATTTTCTTTTTTATCCTACAATTTGTGTGTATTAATTCAAGTGAAAAGTATTCTTTTATTCTATAAATAGTCTTTTTTTTTTTTTCTTTTTTCAAAAAGTTTTTAAGTTACACTGATTAAAAATGAATATTTTATTTGAAGAAATATGAAAAGTATTCATTAAAAAAGAAAGTTTTTGAGTGATCAATAAACAATGCTTTTGTTTAATTTTTTTTTTACCTTCTAAAAGTATAACATTTTACCAAAATCTACCATTTCCCCATATATGTGTGGAGAAATAGTAAATTTTGGTAAAATTGACAAGATGATAAAAATAAGTGGAAAAGTGAATAAATCAAACACTTACAATGGGTTTAGTTTCTTCCTTGAATAAAGAACAAAATATTACTAAACATGTTTTGTGTTTGATTTTTATCCACTTATTTTTATCATATATATATATACACACACTAGTATTAGTCATATCTAAGTCAGAATATTGTCTCTCTGATCATCAGTCTCAGCACCATTGTCTGTTATCACTGATACCCTACCTTATAGTTATGAACTGAATATTGGTCTGAAATTGTCCTTACATAATATTTCATTTATGTGATTAGTTGGCAAAGAAAGGAGATTATTGTAAAAGAGAAATGGACAAACGTGCTCACGTGTGCCTGGTATGCAAAAGCAAAAATGGCCACTCTAACGTGTTTTAAGAACTCACGATCTCGACAAGATATGTGCAATGGTCTAAGCCTATAAGAAAGACAGACAGCCGCAGTGTTCGCAGCGAACTCAAGCGTTACGGTTGGTGAGAGATGAGCTATCCAGCTGGTTGGAAGAGACGAGTCAGGAGATATTTCTAAGCTAGAGACATTTGTGCTGGATGGTGATAGGCAAAAAGTGTCCTGGATTACTACAATTATATTAAAAAAAAAAGTATTTGTAAAATATACGTAATATGGCTCGAACTTATTTGCAATGCTCACTTATTGGGTAATGTTTATATAACTTTTTTCTTTTTTGTTGATTATCCAAATATGATGACTTGAAGTTTTTTGAATAATTGGTTATTTTTATATCTGTCTTCTGTATTTTCTACTCTGTTTTGAATGTCATTTCACACTTGAAAAAATTTTTTTTTCAGGTATGGCAGGCGGAGCCCTTCTTGCTCATGGTGCTGCTAGTATGATGGGAGGCTGGGGTGGTGGCGGCTGGGGTCTTGGACGCTGGGGAAGTTGGAGCTCCCTCAGCAGCATGAGCAGTTTTGGTAGCTGTGGCAGCTTTGGAAGTTTTGGTAGCTTTGATTAAATACACGATCTTGGCCCCACATCACAAAGCCAGTTAATAACTAGTTTCCCCCTCTCCATATCTTTTTTTCCAACATTTTTAACACGTTTCTTACATCTTTTTCTTAAAGATGTCAGAAAAGCCTTTCCTTCACTTTCTCTCTAACACATACACTTGCTCACTCACAAATACACACAAGAAAAATACAAAGAAATAATTTAAAAAAAAAAAAAAACATCCTTAAAAATCCAGTTTTGTTTTTACTGGAAAATTGTAATGTTTTATATGATCTGAAGAAAAATTTATTATAAAAATAACAAATGAATTTCTCTGTTTTGATGAACTTTATTATTTAAAAAAAAAAAAAGTTCCAAAAAATGTTACAGAAGTAAATCTTTATATCTACTGAGACCATTTTCTAAAAACCAAAAACAAACTGTGATTCATCTTTTTAGGATCATATCAGGATGAAGAGTTCTGAATTATTGTTGAAAGTTTGTTTATTCAGATGCTTACACTCGTGTTTTTTTTTTTTTTTTTTTTTTATATTAAAAAAATTTTTTTTGGCTTTTCAATTGGTATGTTGTCTGATTTACTTCTATATGGCATGAAGCTATAATCATGTTCAGAAACACACACACTTGTTAACAGTGCAGTGGAACAAGTAATAGTTACTTATCTTAACTTATTTAAAGATTTATGACTGAAAAGTTTTTCCTTCTTAGATTTAGTTAGTTACAGTATTGGACGAAAGCAAAAAAAAAAACTGAACCTTTTTTTTTTTTTTTTTTTTTTTTTACACAAGTGATTATTTTTCTTTGATTCTTGTTGTCAAAGTTCCTATAGCTCTTAAAGTGGAAAGAAATAATTTTCTAAAGAAAATTCTGAGACTATTCCCTACAACTGAATTGACTTTGATAATAATCAAGGAAAATAATCAATTCCTTCTTTAAGAATAGTGAAAAAAAGGTTAAGATTTTTTTCTTCTCCCCACTATCTAATATTTTAGTCTCTCTGTTTAACAGGGTAAATAATTTTTTTTTTTTTTTTTTTTTTTTTTTTTTTAGTGATGTCTAAATTTTTGAGACAAAGTATTGTCATTATTCAATAAATTATTTGAGCTTTATTTCATATTTAAAGTGTATGTTGCAGGCTGTTATCTTCAAATGAAAAAAAAAATCCCTATCAATTAAAAATTCTGCAATAGCAGATTAATCTTTTTGTTAAAATTAAGAAAAAATAAATTGAAGATATAGCATAGACCTGAGGAAGGTTGAAGAAGCCACTAGCTAAAATGAAGTTGATGGTAGTGGTAATATCAAAGACTGTATGGATTTAAATACTGAGAATGAAACCTTAAGGATGAGTGTTTGTCTGAATAAATAAACTTCTGACACTGAGTGGCTTGTTTTGAATACGTACTGCTATTCTTTAATGTACGTCTTTGAAACGATGCCTGATTCCAGCCATAGAAACAGGATTTTCATTCTCTTCAAAACTGTTTTTCTGGTTTGTGAATTAAAATTTATTTCTATAAAAGAATCTTACCCACCCATCCAGGTTTGTGCAAGGTTTTTCAAGCGCAAAAATAAAAAATGAAATAATTGTTGAATAATTCCTAGGGGTATATATTTTGTATTTCAAGAAACAAGCAGGTTTAACTGAAGTTGTTAGTTTTAAAAGTTATGTAGAAGGAGATAGAAATTTTTTTTTTTTTTTTCTCTAACAGTTATAAAAGAATTCAATTTTCATCCAATATTTTTTTGTGACTAGTTAATATGCAAATAACAATTTTATTTTCTTTATTTACTTAACATGGTCTTTAGAAACAGAATTTATCCTTTCTAAAATAAAAAGGATAAACTTATAAATTTAATCTAATATTACAAAAATAAAGATTTTAATATGAATGAGGAAAAGAAAAAAAATATTTAGTGAAGCAAAGTTAGTTGCAAAAAGCACATAAAATTTGAATTGTGCACACTCATAATTTTACATAAATATTATATATTAGTAAGTTTCACAGGTAACATTTAGTTAAAAAAAACAAACCCCATAAAACAAAAAAGCTAGCTTCCAAGTGAGTTGCTAAAACTAAAAAAAAAAGATATTTGCAACAAGTGCAACTTTTAGAGGTGCACTGACAATTCTTTGCTGTTAATTTCAAGTGTCCAAAATCAGCTTGCCTTGAAGATGAAGATAAAAACAAATTCTGTCCTTGAAAAAATGATCTGTTCCTTGTATTATCAGCCTCACAGATAAAGACATTTAAAAAAAAAAAAAAAAAAAAAATTACATTTTGAAATCAAAATAATAAATTACTAAATGCCAATTAGATGACATGAGTTAGTGGAAATAGTGAGTGGGGTTTGAATTTCAACTGAAAAGGGTTAATTTATTTGGCATTTGTTTATCTATTTAATGTATGCCTTTTTATCAAGAATTCTAAATATCATAAAATAAATGGACATTATCACTTATTGCATTGTATTCTTTAGTTTATCAAATGTTTGTTTTGCAGGGGGTTTTTTTCTTCTGAAATGATTCAGGTTAGTTTTTGTTATTTTGTTTTTTAAATTGTTAACAATTTGAGTCCTAATTCAACGCAAACAAAATCATACATTGAAAACCAGGAAAGATCCCTCTCTTATTTATAAAAGGGTGCATCACATTGTATGATGGTTAGAGAGCCAGGTGAGCAAACTATATCTAGTGAATTTGATTCGATTCTCTTGTGGGGGAAGGTGAAGCTGAAAAGTTAATCTGGTGAAGTCATAACTACTGTTGTGTTCAATGTGATCAAAGCTTTACAACACAGGAAGAAATGTGGGGACCCTACGGAAAAATAAACCTCATTTGGTCACATTCCATGAGATTATCTTGGTCAGCCAACCCACATAAATAGTCTTAAGTTGGGATAATACGGACAATCAATAGTGCTTGGTGACTGTCAGTTTCTCGCCTATGTAAACTCTGAAATTATGATGTTCCCAAGAGATACCCACCTTTTAGCATTCCCATCCATCACAAGCTAATCATGGTTCATCAAAGATATTTAAGCCTGTTAAAAAAAATAACAGAAATTAAGATGCAAGAAACGAGTTGATGTAAATTTTTTGTAAAATGTTTCATTTTGATATTTGTTTTTTATTAGCTAAAAAGATTAATGCCCTCAAAATTTAGAAAAAAAAAGTTATTGTATTTGTTTGGAACAAAGTCATATTAAACCTAAAATAACTTAAAATAATGAGAGACAAAAGAATCAATAAACAAGAATTGGTTGGAAAAAAAACCCATGGTATACATAATAATTATTGTTAACAAATTTAGGTATCCTCAGAGTGTAATGGTTAAAGAACTGGACTGTGAAATCATACTAAGCAAGTCCGAAATCTATTACGGAAATAATAAGTATTATTATTATAATAATATT
>OY757915.1:18721340-18833840 GCA_963585895.1 Sepioteuthis lessoniana | reverse complement strand
AATTAGATTGGTTTTTATGGCATATCAACCCTTGCCAAAATCATTTTTAAATAAACAATTAGTTCCATTCCAAACAATTCAGTTTAGCATAAGTCCACAGTTTAATTGTCAAAAACATTTCTATTTCAAGCTATTCAGTTTAGTCAAACAGTCTGAATTCAGACAATTCAACTTAGTGTAAGTATAGTTTTTGTCCATACACAGTTAAATGTCTAGACAGTTCTATTTCAAACAATTCAGCTTAGCATAAGTATGCAGTTTAGTTCTATTTAACCCATAGATAGGACCCTATCAGGTGCTACCACTCCTAATCAGAGTGGACCTGGGAGCAATCAAAATAAAGAGGTATTCCACATTCTTCAAAGCTGGACCCTCACCATCAGATTGTTTAGTGTTATATCCAGGACACTCAGTGGGGGGGGGTCTTATTCATCTACACAGGTGCAGTCAGTGTATTCTATATAGAAGGATGACCGCTGATTTAATTGAAACTTTTAAAATAATTAATGGAATTTCTAATTATAGTAGATGTGACACTAAGAAGGGGGTGCGCCAAGCAGACAATCTTTTTGTTTGTTTTGGCATGAAACCAAACAAAGGCCTGAGCTTGAGATCTCAGCGCGACCTGAAGTGGGCAAGGGAACACTAGTCAGGGGAGTTGGAAAAAGGAACTCAGAGAAGCAGTTGGTGAAGGGAGATGCAGAGGGCAGTTGACAATGGACAGCAAAAGAGACCAGTTGGCATGAGATAGGGTGCAGGAGCAGTGAAGGAAGACCAGTCAAGATGAGTCAGCATTCCTCGTGGCTTTGTGGAAATTTCGCGAAGAATGCATGTCAGCATTAGTCTACGGATGCACGGAACCACCCTTCTTGCACTTGAGTTGACCTAAGCCCTTATTGTTCGTTTGTTCTTTTTCTCCCACTCCCTCAGTTGTATTTCTTGTGCAATAAAGAAATGTGTGATACCCCTGCTGGAACCACTAGACGATTACCAGCCAAGACAGAATTGTTCAAAGAAGTGGATAAGTACAGGGGCCGAAGGGGTATTGTCACATAGATATTTTTAAAAATATTTCTTCTCAAACTGGAAATTTACAGTCAAGGCAGATTTCAAAAACTAAGTCTACTAACCAATTGTATTTTTTTGTGAATAAATATATTTTTCGAAGAAATTGCCTAATCTGATTATCACAAACAGCAATGGTGTCAAATTTTTAAATTGAATTGGATGAATTCTAAAAAAATGGTAAGAAAAAGAAATTAATAGGGAATTTTGGGAACTATTGGATGAAATATTTAACAGAATTTGGTCTCTGCATGAATATTGCATATGTTCTTCGGAAGTACTCATAATCTAATAGTTATTAGTTGTCTAAATTTCTTAGACGAAGCTTGTTGATTTTTATCATTCAGGGTTTTCGGACTATTGTCTTCATCTTTATTGTTATTTCCACAACGTTTTGGCTGATATGTCCTCCAGCCTTCTTCAGGTGTTATACATACATATTAACCATTGTAGGTCTTCAGGTCTTTGTTGAACTCGGGAACCTTCACGGAACTTTGAACTACATCCTTTATTGAAACCACGGGGGTCGCCTGTTTCAATAAAGGATGTACTTCAAAGTTCCGTGAAGGTTCCCGAGTTCGACAAACACCTAAAGAAGGCCAGCTGAGACGTTGTGGAAATAACAATAAAGATGAAGACAATAGTCCGAAAACCCTTAATGATAAAAATCTAATGGCTACTGTTGTAGGAAATGGATATAGTGACATGAGTTCAAATCCTGGATGATACTGTGTATTTCACATAGTGCTAATGTCCTTGGGAAAGATATGAATACAATTATTCTTCTTCCAGCTATGGATAAATAAGAGGGCAGACTGGGCTCTTTAACCTTGGTATGGCAACTGGTGTAGGAGAAGGAAAGTTCTGAATTCAAAGCTGTTAAACTTGGCTTGAAAATTGATCTTGTCACATCCGGCTTATGTAGAAAGGTTGGTTTGGTTGGTTGGTTTTTATGGCATATCGACCTTTGTAGGTTATTTAACGCAAAATCCATTTTTATGTAAATAATCAGTTCTATTTTAAACAATTCAGTATAGCATGAGTACACAGTTTAATTGTCAAAAACATTTCTATTTCAAACTATTCAAGCAGTTATACATAACTCAGTTTAGCGTAAATACAGTTTCAATGTCAAAAATAGTTCAATTTAAAACATAAGCATGCAGTTTAAATGTAAGTACAGTTTAATTGTAAAAAACATTTTTATTTCTAGCAATTCAGTTTAGTCAAGCAGAGCTAACTCAGTTTAGTATAAGTACAGATTTTGTTTACACACAGTTACATGTCAGAACAGTTCTATGTTAAACAATTCAGTTTAGTGAAAATACAGTGTCAATGTCAAAAAACAGTTCTATTTGAAACAATTCAGTTTAGCACAAGCATGCAGTTCAAATGTAAGCACGGTTCAATTGTCAAAAAACATTTCTATTTCAAGATATTCAGTTTACCATAAGTATGCCGTTAGTTCGATTTAACCCATAGATCGTGCCCTATCAGGTGCTACTACGCCGGGCCAGAGTGGACCTGGGAGCAATGGCAATGAAGGGGTGCTCCGTATTCCCCAAGGCTGCAGCATTACTGGGACCTCGCCATCACACTGTTTAGTGTCATATTCAGGACACTCGTTGGGGGGTCTTCCCCCTCTACAGAGGTGCAGTCAGTGTATTCTACAGCCCCAGCCGACTGGGCAATAGAGAGGTTGGGTAAATAGGTTCTATGTAAAGATTTTTTTTTCTTTTAAAGGCTGATGTGAGAAGATGATTAAAAAGAGAGATGCTCAAGGAGGCATAACAAATATTAATTAAGCATGAGTTTTATCAACACTTTTCAATTCATAAAAACGATTTTGAAACAACCCACAATTAAGCTAACATTGTTGTATATTGACCTCTGACCCGGCCAGGCTGTCAAAATAGGAAATGCACCTGTGTAAATAACAGGTGCATCTGGTCGAGGGATATCAGAATATAACCTTGACTGTGGACGGGTTGAATGAGTATGGTTTGTGACGCCCACAAGAAGAAGGTGGGCGTTGAACTATTATATCACTCTGTGCACAGGAAATTCAATGAGTAGGAGAGAAGATGCTGGATTGAAGAACATGTCCCAGACCCCCGGTTGAGCAGCCCAGGAGAATGGGAAAGAAACGCGGTTATGGCCAATAGAGTGGGGGTCAATATGTTGCAGTTCTGTTCGGTCTCCAACTCCCTCTCACACACAACCCTTTCAAATAAAGTGAGAGGTATATTTTTCTAAGAACTGTGTCACTCGATTTTATTGTGTCATCATTATGATTCTGCATGCATGTATATGTGATGTTCATGGCTATACAACAACATACCCACAATTACTTTGTGACTTCCATTTAGTCTGCTACATATCATGATATCAAAAGTAAAGATACAGACAGAATACAGGGAGATGTACATTCATGCCTTTTACCAATGCATATACACATGTTCAGCTGAAATTTGATCTCTCTTCACCAATTCTATTTTTTTTCTAATGACTTTCTATATTTTTTGACATGTGAACAAAATTTTACTTCCATGATATAGTGGTGAGCATGTTTTTTTTTCTCATCTTCCAGACTTCACAGCAATTTGTATTGCTCTTAAATTCGTAAAGCCCAAATAGAACCAAAAAAAAAAAAGCAAAGAAAATTTGCTCAAGATTCATAAAAAGCAGGGTTTGGTTTCTTTGTTCAATGGCATATCAACCTTCATAGGTTATTTAATGCCAAAGCCATTCTCATAGAAGAACAGCAATGATACTATTGTGGAAGAATTAAATGGTAAAGAGAAGACGGCTTACACTGTATAGCAAAGCAAGCATGCAGAATGAATAGTATGCCCCAGAGAGAAAACATAGCTGCCTTAACACCTCAATTTGATGATACGTGGTCTCAAGTGACAAGAATTTGCCAGAGTGGTTGATGCAACTTTTTTTAAAAAATCAGCCGTAAAAAAATCCCACTCACGGGAGGAGGAACAATCAGTGACGACAGTGCTTTTGTTTGTCAGAGACGGGTAGAGTGAAGTTGGTAACTTTTTGTTAGTCATCAATTTCCAACCAGTTCAAGTACAACTATCTAACCCATAGCTGAGGGGATAAGAGAGATCATACCCTTCCAGTGTGTATTAGTCTGAAAGTGGGAGGAAGTTCCCATGTTGTATTGGTTAAAGTACTGAGTGGTCAGGATCATAGCAAGTTCAACCTCCAATTGTATTATTATGTTTACTTTCTCTGAAAGGCATGAACCCTTGTATACTCCTGACTATGGACTAATTAGTACCATTACTATTTTTTCTATAAATATGGCTTTGGCATTAAATGACCCATGAAGGTTGATGTGCCATTAAACAAAGAAAGCAAACCGAACCAAAATTTACTTCGAAGCCGCAGTTCAGTTCTTTAGTCATTATGCTATGGGGACTTCCCCCATAAAAAACCCCAGATATTTCAACTGGTCATGTATAAATTATTAATATTAAGTGGATTTGATACCAAATAACCATGTGTAATTTGGGTAGCTATTGTTGGTTATTTAATGCCAAATCCTCTTTATACATATATATTAAATATATAGGATTTGGTTTGGTTGGCTTGTATGGCATATCAACCATTGTAGGTTATTTAATGCCAAATCCTCTTTATACATATATATTAAATATATAAGATTTGGTTTGGTTGGGTTTTATGGCATATCAACCATTGTAGGTTATTTAATGCCAAATCCTCTTTATACATATATATTAAATATATAGGATTTGGTTTGGTTGGGTTTTATGGCATATCAACCATTATAGGTTATTTAATGCCAAATCCTCTTTATACATATATATTAAATATATAGGATTTGGTTTGGTTGGGTTTCATGGCATATCAACCATTGTAGGTTATTTAATGCCAAATCCTCTTTATACATATATATTAAATATATAGGATTTGTTTTGGTTGGGTTTTATGGCATATCAACCATTGTATGTTATTTAATGCCAAATCCTCTTTATACATATATATTAAATATATAAGAATTGGTTTGGTTGGGTTGGGTTTTATGGCATATCAACCATTGTAGGTTATTTAATGCCAAATCCTCTTTACACATATATATTAAATATATAGGATTTGGTTTGGTTGGGTTTTATGGCATATCAACCATTGTAGGTTATTTAATGCCAAATCCTCTTTATACATATACATTAAATATATAGGATTTGGTTTGGTTGGGTTTTATGGCATATCAACCATTGTAGGTTATTTAATGCCAAATCCTCTTTACACATATATATTAAATATATAGGATTTGGTTTGGTTGGGTTTTATGGCATATCAACCATGGTAGGTTATTTAATGCCAAATCCTCTTTATACATATATATTAAATATATAGGATTTGGTTTGGTTGGGTTTTATGGCATATCAACCATTGTAGGTTATTTAATGCAAAATCCTTATTATACATATATATTAAATATATGATTTGGAAAAAATATTTTGTAAATAACATTCTTAAATTTGTTTGTACCCAGTTAAATGGTTCCAAGTATTGCTATGTAATACCAATAATTCTAATTTTTGCACATAGTTAAATGGTTTCAAGTATTGCTACATATTACTAACAATTCAATTAAACATCATACCTATTTAAACGATCAAACAGTTATATTTGTAACAACTCAATTTAGTTTAAACTATTTGTTTGCTACTGTTTAAATGTCAAACAGTTCTGTTTGACTTATTGCTAGGACCCTATCAGGTGCTACCACTCCAGGTTAGAGTGGACCTGGGAGTGCTGGCAATGAAGGGGTACTATGATTGTCAGCTTTTAATTATTTTACCATGCTTTTTCTTCAGGACCTCAAAAATTGTCAGATTCTGAGAGTTTAGTCTACACTTTTTTTGATTAGTTGTAGCACAAGGCCGTATGAATGGGGCACCCAATAAGACTTGAACTCACTTGTGAAGGTTTGCTGGTCTAGCTTGCTAACCATGACATTACCGTGGCTCCCTCAAGTAAATATGTAGCAGTATCAACAGCAATCAATATCACTCCTCGTGTGTTTGTTTAAAAAAAAAAAATGACTGGGAGTTTGGGTTGAAATTGTATAAGTCTTTGGCTCCTCAAAGAAAAACAAAAACAGACCTGAGAATACAATCACATTGTTGTCTCTATTCATTCCTCACGCAATCTTGTTGAGAGGACAGCCCATGTAACACCTTGTTCTGTGATATTATCTGATTGGTTTGGTTTTATAGCATATTAACCATTGTAGGTTATTCAATACCAAATCCAGTTTATACATAGATATATTTGACTTGTAAACATAAGTCAAAAAAATTAAATAGTTCCAAGTATTGCTATATATTACTAAAAATTCAATTAAACATCAGTCATTTGTATAAACACAGTGAAATGATCAAACAGTTCTATTTCAAACAATTCAATTTAGCATAAATCATTTGTTTGCACATAGTTTAAATGTCTAAAAGTTCTATTTGGCCCATAGATAGGACCCAATCAGGTGCTACCACTCTGGATCAGAGTGGACCTGGCAATAGGAGGTATTCTGCATTCCCCAAAGCTCCAGCATTATTGTAGCCTCTCCATCAGATTGTTTAGTGCCATATATTGGATACTTGTTGGGGTTGGGGGGTCTTACCTGTCTGCAGAGATGCAATTGATGTATTTTACAGCCCCTGGCAACTGAGCTGGATATCATCTGAAGAGAAGGACAATAATCATACATAACTGTAAAAAGGCATCTTACATTTATTAGAGAAAGTATCTTTGAGGGTCTTGAAACAAAATTTGGATACATGTGGGTAAGCAAAATTAGAGAGCAGGTTTCAAATATTCACTGTCCTCTGAAAAAGTGAAGACCAAATTCTATAATGGTGGCAAATAAAAAATGAACACAGTCCTTGAAAACTGATGTCATGGTAGTAGTAGAAGGAAAAGAACATTTAAATTTTAAAGTTTTATTTTGCAAAAAGTAATTTTTATCTTTTTGTTAAATATAAAACAAGTTTTAGCACAAAAAAGTTAGAAAGAAAAGAATTAGCACAAATAAATTCAAAGTTTTTATTAGTTTTTGGTTAGAGTTTGTCATTTATTAATGTGTGTGGGTTTCACATTATTTGTTGGACAGAGTTTTTTCCTATTACCAAAAGAATGAACAACAAGAAATGTGATTGATTTTTTAATATTTTAATGTTTATTCTCATCATTCGCAGAGAATGGTGACGGTTTGAACAACCGTTAAAATAAAGTTAATTAAATGTTAATGACTTACAAATGTTTTTCAGTATGACCTTCATCCGTTAAAATGGATAGACAATGGTTTTAAAAAAAAATATCAAGGTTTTCTTGACTCATCCTACTTTGGCACAAGGCCAAATGAACAGAAAAACAGTGTTGTGTCAAAATATAGACTTATTATAGGCAATTACTTCAGATAGAGGGTAACACAGTTGGGATAGGTCAAGTAGTTGAATGAAATCAAACTTTAAGCCAACCACAAGCCACAGATAGACAGACAAGATGGACATACAAAATAGATAGATAGGCTAGTGGTGGTGGTGGTAGTGTTGGTGGAGGAGGTGGCATTGGTGATTACCTGAGGTCAACTTCTTTAAACTCTGTGTGTGTATGTATGCGTGTGTGTATGTCTGGCAGTTTTGCAATTGGAACAACAGTAGAACATAGAATCTGAGACTTGCCACACTCCATTAGCAGACTGTTGCCCAATGAATTCTTCAAGTTTCCACAATGATGAACAGTTTTTAATTGAACAAAATTGATTCTGGATCTTGATTCTCCAACTGTGCAATATGCCTGAGGACATCCTTTTTTGTGATGATGCCCAGGAGTCTCCTAATCAACCAGAAAAAAAAAAGAAATAATTATTATATTTACCTACTATTTCAATGCAGAAATAGAGGGGAAAAAAACCTAAAGAGCAAAAAACTTCAAAAAACAAAAATCCCTAAGTTATATTTGCTAGTAAAATAAATGAAAAAGTAAAAATCCTTTGATGATCTTAATAACAAATATTGATTATGAATAGAATATCAACATCTATGTGGGTCATATAACCTGTCAATTTCATTTGTTTGTGCAGAAGAAAAGATGACTTAGCCCAAGTGACAAAGCGAACATGTTTATGCCTAGCATCCAAAATAAGTGGTAGACTCAAGAGAGTTAGAGAGAAAGAAAGTGATTTCTTTTTCAAATCTCGAAGCCTGTATATATATATATATATATATATATATATGTATAAATAGGATTTGGCATTAAATAACTTACAAGTATTGATGTACCATAAAACCCAACCAACCTAAATTTTAGACTGATGATAGCAAATCATAAGATGATCTTGCTTCATCTATCCTCTGACTCCATTTCTCCATCATTTGACCTTGGGAAGAATGATGACTAAGCTTAGTAAATACCAATTGAGAATAATTGATAGAAATAATAAATGTTCATTTCAAGGCTATATTAAGAAAAAGCCTAGCAGCTATGCATGTAGACTTATTATTTTACATCTATTCTTATTGTACCATAGCCATGATGTGGCTATGTGTGAAATGTACATCGAATGTCCATAAAGATAGAACATAGGAATCTCAGTTCAGGTACAAAACTTTTTATTACCTTTGAGTTTAAAGGTCTTTTGACATAAGGAGAGAGAGGCACAATCTTTCTATCCTGGCTTTTTCATCTGCCCACCACCACACATGTGGCACCTGCCACAAAGGTATCCGTGAGCAAGCGAAAGTCAACCGTCTCGTTCAGTGTCCAGTTCTCAACTCTCTAACTTTCTTTTTCAAAATCTCCCAAAATCCTCCGCGCGCTTCCGGTGCATGACGTCATTCACACTCGCTAGCCTCCATTTCCCATCTCGGTCTATTGTGACATCTCTGAGTGACACGTCTGCTCTGCTCACGCGCGCGTGAACACCTGTGTTAATGTTGCACCCAAGTAACCCATACACTGAGCCGAAAGGTTCTCAGCCTAACTAAACCCAAAGGCATGAAACGAAATCCCTTGTCCATTATATTACATTATCTGTTGGTTAGTTTCTTGGTATCACAGCATGTTAACCCCTGATGAGTTATTTTAGGTCAAAATCAGTATGGCTCATTATTTCACTACTGTTTTAATTGGTGGTCTTTCACTGGAGTCTGAGTGACAGCAAGTCTTCTCAAGTCTCCAGGACTCTTCTGATTGGTTAGGTTTGATTAATTTATTTAATGGCATATTAACCATAATGGGTTATTTAATGCCATAGCAATTCTTGTAGTAGAACAGTAGCGGTAAAATTAAACTCACAATTGGGCAGATAATTTGGTTTGGTTTTATGGCATATCAATCATTTTTGATTATTTAATGCCAAATCCTGTTTTTGTGTATATATTAAGTATGTGATTTGTAAACACTTTTTGTTGATACACACAGTTAAATAATCAATTGTTCTATTTCTAACAATTCAATTGAGTATACGTCAACAAAAGCAAATGATTCCAAGTATTGCTATGTATTACAAACAATACAGTTAAACATCAGTCATTTGTTTACACACAGTTAAATGATCAAACATTTCTATTTCAAGTAATTCAATTTAGCATAAGTCATTTGTTTGCACTCTGTTTAAATATCAAACAGTTCTATTTGACCCATAGATAGGGCCCTATCAGGTGCTACTACTCCGGGTCAGAGTGAACCTGGGAACAATCACAACAAAGAGTACTCAGCATTCCCCAAAGCTCCAGCATTACTGGAGCCTTGACATCACATTGTTTAATGTCATATACAGGACACTCTTTGGATAGGGTCTTACCCCCTCTGCAGGGATATAGTAGGTGTATTCTTCAGCCTCAGCCAAATGGGCTTTGGGGAGATAAGGGGGTTCATATGTTTCCCAAGAATATTAGTTAGAAAGTGATTGTAATAACATGACTGGAGTTAGAAGTCATTTACAACAATATCGCAGTCCAGCAAATTAGCCACTATACCTCTCGGACTTTCCTTAGCTCTTTTGAGTATCCTCACTAATCTTAACAATTCTGTGATCTGGATGTTTTTGATTCTTACTCTGATTACCAATTCCTCCACTCTTGTTTCTAAGACTTTAGGGACCATTTCCGAGAGCACCAATTATAATTGGTGTCACTGTTATCCTCATGTTCCACAGGGAATTTTTTTATCGTTAATTTTTAATCATCTCAGGAATTTTTTTGGTTTTACTTACCCATTATGAGTAACCAGAGTCTGTCTGACACCTAATTTACGGAACATCTGTACTACCGTTTCCATAGTTGACTGATCAGTTATAGTGATCGGTGACTGTAAGAGAAAAAAGACAAAATTATTCTAAAATAAAATAATTTCTACTTTATATAGAATAAATCACAAGTTTATGATGCATAACAAGTAGCATGGCCAGTTGGAATTTCTTTCAGTTTCTTTGTTTAATGGTATATCAACCTTTGTGAGTTATTCAATGCCAAAGCCATCCCTGTAGAACAGCTGGAATACTATTTAACCCATAGTTGCAAGAATAAGGGGGTTCATGCCTTTCCCAAAGGTATTAGCTTAAAAGTGAATGTAATAGTTTAACAGGAGTTTTTAATTAATAAACTTCATGGTCACAGTCCTGCACTTTAGCTGTTACATCACAGGGACTTCTTGGGAACTTCTTTTAATAACCCAACTAGAAGTGTTCACCACAACAGCCTCTGCTCATATGGCAAAGACAAACCAAAATTCAAATGGCTGTATGCATCTACTTCCAGGACAAACGCAAAAAGAAAGGATCATAAACATATTTGCCAACTAATCAAAAACCATTGTGTGACTTTCAGCAAAGTTGATTTCTGAGCTGATTTGAATTATTTTGAGAGTATATAAAAGAGCCTGATTTGACCCTATATTTACTAACCCCACCGCTCGGGCAGGATATGACACAAGGTCAATAATTAAGCAGAGTTTAACAGGTTTGAATTCAGAGTTTTCTTTCTCATAGACTAGTTGCCTCACCAAGGCTGAAGAACCCAGTCTGTCCTACTATTTACCCATAGCTGGAGAGAGAATAATTGGATTCATACCTTTCCCAAGGGTATTAGTGCTATGTGAAATGTAATTAGTCTGGTCCAGGATTTGAACTCGTGTCGCCGTGTCCATTTCCTATGACGATAACCATTTCACCACGGGCACCTCCACTACTGATTTGAACCAGTAGTCAGAGGAAAAGGGATCTCAGCAGCAGTAGCTTTTAAAAGAGATACCAAATGATGACTAGAAAGAAACAGAAGCAGCAAGCTCAATGATTATACAATAGCAGCCTCGTACAATATGCAATAGCAGCCTCCTCTCACATGCAATAAAAACCAATTTCATTTTGCATGCTCACTTTGCCATAAGGGTAAGCTGTCTTCTCTTTTCTGTTTAATTCTTCTACAGACTGTTGCATTTACTGCTCATGGCTGGAAAAAATATGATGATATCTGGATGTCAGGAACTACTGGAAGCACCACTCCCTGAACTTCTTTGCCTGAGGCCTGGAAGGTCGACTTAGCAGTCTGATTTTTTGGCTATTATTTATACTGTGGAGGACTAAGTACCTTTTGTAGTTTACAGGAGTTACTTTCAGGTTTTGTTTCCACAAATACAACACAAATTTTACCAGTATGTAAACAGATGGAATGTGACAACAACAAATATTAAGCAACAAACAATTTAATAATCATATTAACCAACATGATAAAAATAATTAGAATACAATGTTCATTTTATGTGCGTGTGTGTGTATGTAGAAAACACAGCTATTGCTAGTTCAATAAAAATGATTTGTTCACCTGTGTGTGTGTGTGTGTGTAAATGTTGAGAAAGTCTGTTGAATCAATGTGTCCATAGTTGACTGAAGTAAAAAGAATAAAAAATTGACTTTACATACATACATGTGTATGCATGTGTGTATATATATATGTGTGTGACTGTAAGTATGGGCCTTTTGTTCTCTTAAGTCCACACATGCGTTTTTTTCTAATGGTTTATGAACTTTGGCGACAACGTGTCACATTCTGGAAGTTGGCAAAAGAACATTGCATACTTCTTCAATCTGTGTCTTGTGTGTAATGCTTTCTTCCATCTGTAGTCCTTGCCTTCCTTTGTCTGGTACAGGAATGCCTTAGTTAATTAAATTCTTCGTTATTTATTGGGAACTAAAGTGGATCAAAAATAGGATTTTAAGTTTGATTGCGGATCCTAAAATTCAAGCGCACAGACATTTCTTGACCAATCAAATTAGTATAATTACTTATTTTGGAGCCTAAATACTTTTCTGTTAATTAGTTTCTGAGCCGAATTTTCCAGAATGTTCTTATTTTGTGTTTTTAGCTGAATGGTTGAATAATATAAAAGTGTAACTTTAATGTTAATGCAATTTTGATCCAAAATTTCTAGAATGTTCTTATCTATGTTTTTGGGGTTGATTATTTTAAGGCTAAAAAAATGTGTGTTCTATAATACTAAGATAGGGTCACAACAGTATTAGGTTTTCTTTTGTTAAACTTCCGGTTTCTAAGAAAGTTAGAGGGGTGCCAGGCTATGACACTCTTCAGGTTATTATAGACATTTAAGTAATAACCCTTTCTTTACAATTGAGAAATCCTTCTCATTTTATTTATTATCTTTTAAAATTTGCTGCCCACCTCAACTTGTTTAGCTACCTCTTTAACACTCTTATACATATATATATATATATATATATATATATATATATTGTGATGTGGTATAAAATATTTATCCCAAGACGGGAGTTTATTTTTCGCATATGTGAAAACAGGGCAGCCTGGCACTTGATCCCTCGCAGAATAAGTCCTAGTTCAGAATCCTTTCTCGGGCATATAGGAACTGGCATATTATGTGAGGGTTAATTTGGGGCTAGACTGACCGCCGCTGGCAAGGGGTTTCCAAATTTTACATTACACACACACCCACCAGACCACTACCTCTTCCTACCCCTAGGATAATGGAAGACATGGGCCTCTAGGTTTAGATATAATAATATTAATTATCATAGTCGACAATTCCAGTTTCCCGTGTAATATTTTTAAAGACGAGTAGGTCATGAGTGACAATAAATTGAGGTGAATGAAGCTGAAAAGGGAGCATGCAAAAGACAACTTGATTGGCAGACAACACAATGAATAATTTCAAAACGTGGGGACATTAAAATATAACAAGGTTTTTAATACACGCGGACACACATATTTAACGTGTTGGCTACATTATCAGTGGATAATACATAAATACAAATGTCTTTCTTCCTTCCTTCTTGAAATTGAGAGAGAGTATGTAATTGCAGTACTTAGGAAGGGTGTAGGGAGAAACAGTCTTAATGTTTACTTAGCTTTTTGGCGGGTTCCTTCTGAGAGTATTTTCTCTTTTACGAGCTTGCGGGATTTTTTTCAGCTTTGGCTTGAAGGCATCAGTTCTTCTTGTCCAAGATTCTTTCCGCTTTTTCACCCGGAGTTTGGCATGAGATTCGCCCATGTGTTCATGGTGGCCTCCGTCCACTAAACTGATTTCCTTATCCCTATTTCCGCTGATGAAAAGGGAGCTACTTCCGCTTTAGAGTACTGGCCAATCATTTGGCCTCTTTCTTTAACCATCCGGTCACAGAGTGCAAACATCTGTTGGCTTTCATTCTGACCTGGATTTGTTACGGCCATCAGGAATTGACCTACATTCCTATTCCTCTTTTTAACAGTCAGTCTTTGGCGGCTTGTTAATTCAAACACGGAGGGGTAGGGGAAATTCCTTATTTCTCTCCTCTCAGTGGTAGACCACGTGACAATATATGTATATATATACACTGTGCCTATATGTCTAAATACTTATACAGATAGGCTCATGCCTACATACATATGTATTATTCCAACAAAATAAGTGCACCTAGAGACAGAAAAACTTAGAATGTCCCAGAGGGACTTCAACAAAAAGGAAGAATATGTAAAATATTTCCCCTTCTGAAGAAATGATAACTGGTATCTCACAGAAAAGTTCAGCCTGATTTATTAAAATTTACAGCTTAATATAAGTGGATATTTTAAACATGAAATGTATTTGTTAACTTTTTTGTCCCTCGGAGAAAGAATGATGATCAATGGCTTCTGAGTTGTCTTTGGGAGCAAGTACCAGCAATTTCTATTTGCAATGTTAGAAATCCATTTATGCTATGAAAATAGGAAAGAAATTCATATTTAAAATTTCATCATAGTACAGATATAAGCACCTCATTGATATACTTGTCTCTAGGATCTTGAAGAATCATTGTCAAGAATCAAAATACCTACCATGTCTAAAATTCTTCTTAATTTAAGTGGAGTTGGTGTTATCATGCCTTCATTTGATGGGATGTGTGATGTGAAGTAAACAATCGAATCATTGGAAATTCCATCTAAGAGTTTTCGAGCATTACCTTAAAAATAAAAGGATATATATATATATATATATATACACACACACATGGTGTAATGGTTATCATAATAAAAAATGGACATAGCAAACTGAGTTCAAATCCTGGATAAGGCAGTTTGCATTTCACATAGAGCTAGGGTATGAGTCCAACTATTCTCCCTTTAGTTATGGGTAAAACAGCAGGGCAGATAGGGCTTTTTAATCTTGGTATGGCAACCGGCCTAGGAGAAAGAAAACTGTATAATTAAACCTGTTAAACTCTGCCAAACAATTTACCTTGTGTCACATTCTGCTCATGTGATGGTGTTGGTAAAAATGTATACATGCATACTTATGATTAAAATTTGGTTTGGTTTAGTTTTATGTTATATCAATCATAGTTGGTTATTTAATGCCAAATCCTGTTTTTACATATATATTAAATATATGATTTGTAAACACATTTTGTAGGAGGCGTGCCAGGCTACGATAGTCTTCAATTAAACAATCAAACAATTCTATTTCTAACAATTCAATTTAGACTAAGTCAACAAAGTTAAATGGTTGTAAGTATTGTATCACTAACAGTTCAATTAAATATCAGTCATTTGTTTAAACACAGTTAAATGATCAAACAGTTTTATTTCTAACAATTCAATTTAGCATAAGTCATTTGTTTGCACTCAGTTTAAATATCAAACAGTTCTATTTGACCCATAGATAAGATCTTATCAGGTGCTACCACTTCAGGCCAGAATGAAGCTGGGAGTTTTACCCGTCAGCAGATATGCAGTTAGTGTATTCTACTACCTCAGCCAACTGGACTAGATTAAAATTTAATGCTAAAAATATTTTTTAAAAGGTAAAATCTTTAGAGTGCTCATTGCATGAAAATGCAGAGCACTATTATGATATATTTCAAGTGTAAAACACAGTCCTATCAAATACAAATGATTTTTAAACAGATCTATTTGACTCATAAAAGAAACCCTAAAAGGTACTTCTACTCCAGGTCAGAGTCGACCTGGGAGTAATAGCAATAAAAAGTTAACTCATACTCCCCATATTCTCATAATCAGATGTAGTTTTGTATCATTCCCTGGGCATTAGAGATAAAATATTCTTGATGAAATTTTTCATAATATTTTTTCAAAATTTCTTTTTAGTTTCAAAAATGATCTGGTTATTTCAGCATAAATGTGAGATCAGATAACCTTTGCAGAACAGACAATTCTTTTTTCTCTCCAAAGTATTCACATGTATAATGTGAAACACATTAAGTAATTTATGACGGGCATGTGATGGCATGCACAGAAGCGCCCAAGAACCGTGTGTGTGTGCTTCAGCCAGGCACACATTTGAAGATGACACTATAGAATGATAACAAAAAGGAACTCACCGGATTGGCCAGACCATCCAACTCACATCCAGTTGGCAGACAAAAATAAGCTGGGCCGTAAGATATACGGACCCTGAGATATGTGCCACACAAGCTGTATTTTTATGTAAGTAATAGCCAATCACGGTGCATACAATGAACTCTACCAACATTCATAATGACATGTGCCAAGCATTACTTATACAATGCTCCAGTCTTCAGTGGGTGCTTTGCTAACTCAGAAATTACCAAGGTTGCCACTAGACTGTGTTGGTGTTCATTTTTGTCAGTGTTGGCGTTCAAATTGGGTTCGTTTAGTTAGAGGACTTGCAGGCAGGTGTCGCCTTGCCCGACTGTTTCGGTTCCAGTTCCATAGATAAGACCACAATTTACACAAAGTATGCTTCTGCGGAAAGTTTAGACATCTGTGCAGAATGAGTTCTCTTGTGAGAATGCTTAACATTCTATTATGAATCATAAATTGTAGCTGATTTTCTTCATGCAAATATTCATGCCTGCACATTGGATTCATATTACAGCAACATAAGCTCTTGTGAGGTTTTTCTTTGCTTATGATCCTCAGTTGTGTTAGAATTTAATTCTCATCACACACACACACACACATATATATATATATATAAACTAATAAATAAATATATATTAATTTTTATATATATCTAATAGCATGGATGCTTATCTGTGACTGCTGGTTTCCTGCCATCTTATGACAATGATTGTCATAAGACGGCAGGAAACTAGCAGTCGCAGATGAGCATTCACGCTATTAAACATATAAAAACTAATATATATTTATTTATTATCAAGTAATAGCTCTATCATAGATATTGAGCACTCTCCAAATTATACTGCATTTGGTCTGCTACAAACCCACCAAATGAGATGGTAACAACTATACACTATTTTTATATATATATATATATACATACACACAAACTTAAAATATCCAAATTAAGTATTCTTAAAGTCTGTTTCTTAAAATTTCATGTGGATCACACAATCATCAGACAGAAATAGGGGTAAAAGTTGCTAGTCAAGCATATCTAAGAGTTCGAAGAATTTGTCATGTGGCATGATATTAGTTTACATGACACACATAAAAAAAAAGAAAAAAGATTAATAAATTATTAATTTTAGGAATCTGGTCAATACAAATACAGGTAAAATGCATATTGAAATCAACCATGTATTAAGTGACCCAGAAGCAATTTATTAATATGTCTACACTTAGAAATCAATTCACTTCTTTTGTTCAGTAATTTATTATTGTTGGCATATTCCAGAATACATCTTGCCCTGTTGGCTGGGGCTGTATAATACACTGACTGCACCTCTGCAGAGGGGTAAGAACCCCCAACGAGTGTTCTGAATATGATACTAAACAATCTGATGGTGAGGTTCCAGTAATGCTGGAGCTTTGGGGAATGCAGAGCACCCCTTCACAGCCA
Source organism: Sepioteuthis lessoniana (assembly GCA_963585895.1). Classification (NCBI taxonomy): domain Eukaryota; kingdom Metazoa; phylum Mollusca; class Cephalopoda; order Myopsida; family Loliginidae; genus Sepioteuthis; species Sepioteuthis lessoniana. The sequence continues at coordinate 18,816,461 of OY757915.1, read as the reverse complement.
TCACACCCAGGTCCACTCTGGCCCAGAGTGGGAGCACCTAATAGAGTCCTATCTATGGGTTAAATAGAACTAAACTGCGTACTTATGCTAAACTGAATTGTTTGAAATAGAACTGTTTTGACATTGAAACCATACTTACACTAAGCTGATTTGTTTGAAATAGAACTATTTTGACATTTAACTGTGTTTTGACAAAAACTATACTTATACAAAACTGAATTGTTTGAATTAGAACGGTTTGACTAAATTGAATAACTTGAAATAGAAATGTTTTTGATTATTAAACTGTGCACTCATACTAAACTGAATTGTTTGAAATAGAACTATTTGTATAAAAATGGATTTTGCATTAAATAACCCACAAAGGTTGATATTCCATAAAACCCAACCAACCAACCAGTATACATCGTTTTTCTTTCAGACTTAATCTGGAGATTAAAATGTATTTTACCTGCATTTGTACTGTTCAGGTTTCTAAAACCAATTAATAATATTTTGTAAATTGAATTACCATGACCAGAAAATCTGGCAAACACCTGCGCGTAATATATGGAACCACTGGACAGCTGTTTTGACCTTATCAGTTCTCATCAGCAGTATATACTGTGATCTCTCCTGCTGGAAATTGAACCAGTGACTACTGAATGCAGAGCTGAAACTCTACCACTGACTGGTCCACATCACACACAAGCAATGCTAAATTAACTAATCATCGCAATTGCATGGCCAATTAACCTGATGCATCTTGTAAGTTACATCCATAATCTTACAGAGGACACGGTCACCTCCAGGGCCATGTTTTCCCAAGAGGAATGGAGATACGTATCTGTGTAATTATAACCTCATTCATGGGCAAGGAAATAGTGGTACATTTTCTTTTTAAGTAGAGGAATTACATTGTGAATTGAATTACAATGACCAGGAAATCCGATTGGTTTGATCTCCAGTGGGAGAGATCACGGTATACACTGCTGATGAGATCTACTAAGGTCAAAACAGCTGTTCAGTGGTTCTGTATGTTGTATGCAAATGTTTGCCGGATTTTCTGGTCATGGTAATTAGATTTAAAACATAAGTCCTCTACTTAAAAAAATGTGCATTTAATAATTTTTCCCCCAAGTGTGTATGAGATGCACAAATATGCTGCCTGACAAATTCTTCACACCTTCAATATAGTTTACTGGCAACTCTTTCTTCTCTTAATTCTGTTTGATAATCATATTATCCACATGAAACATTAAGTAACAGACTTTAAGGTTTAGTCTAGTTTCTTTATCTAATGGTATATCAACCTTTGTGGATTATTTAATGCCAAAGCCATTCTTGTAGAAAAACAGTAGTGAAACTAATCAGCCATAACTGGGAGGAGGGTTCATACCTTTCCCAAAGGTATTTGCCCGAAAGTGAATGTAATAGCATGACTGGAGTTTGAACTCACTTACTCTGAGACCACAGTCCAGTACTTAAGCTGTTATGGTATAGGGACATCCCCTGTGGAATTTAGGTACATAAATCATCTCTAATCTGAAATAAAATCTTTTTTAAACATTTTAGCAAGGGAGACAACTATTTCTGTTATGGATATGTAAATTTGATTTATATATTTTATAGAGAATAATAAAGAAACATCGCTTTTGTATTTTGTAGGTTTTATTGTTTGTTAACTGATTTGCAGATAGAAATTCTGAAAAATATTTCTATATTATCCAAGTTTTGGTCTGAATTTGTGGGACGGAGAGTTTTTATTATTTACAATATTTATTTTTCAGACTATTATCCTCATTTCAATTATTATACTCACATTTCAATGCTCTTCCTTCAAACCTTCTACAAGAGTATTTTATCTTCAAGAAATTTTGAGCTAAAGCATTTATAGAATCTTTTAACACAGATTGATGCTCACTTTTGCCATTCAGAAGTGATGCCACACGATCCATTTTAATTTATCTGAATAGCTCATCTTACAAGTACTCTGCTTAAGAGTAATTCTGTTTATTATTTACTTTATTGAGACTCTTGTCTTCATCTGGGTTGTTATTCTGACAATGTTTCCGATATTCTTCCCTCAAGTCATCTTCTGTCACTGTTGTTAACAGTCATAGAATTTCAAGCAGTCTATCCCCATGAATTGAATAAAGGGTTTGGTTTTAAATTCCCTGAAAGTTACTATAACAAAAAATACCTGAAGAAGGCCAAAGGGCACTGTGGTTGAAACATTATAAGCATAATGATCAAGATGTAGGAAATAGTCTGAATTGCATGAATAATATATATTTCCTTTTCTTGTTAGACAAAATTTTCCAAGGTTTTTGTATTTTGCATTTTTAAACATCCATCATTGATTTAACATCACTAATATCATCCCTCATAGCCCTGATGATGGTTCACTTGAACCGAAACGCTATAGTGTCGACTTTGCTTCTCAATAAATCTCTCCTTCTACTTGGATTACCTTGTTATCAATTTTTCTTCAAATAATATATATATATATATATATATATACATTCAGGTTGGTTAGTTGGTTGTTTGGGTTTTATGGCACATCAACCTTTGTTGGTCATTAAACGCCAAATCCATTTTTATACAAATAATCAATTCTATTTCAAACAGTTCAGTTTAACATGAGCAGACAGTTTTATTATAAAAAGAATTCTATTTCAAGCTATTCAGTTTATTCAAACAGTTCTAATTCAGCTAATTCAGTTTAGTATAAGTACAAATTTTGTTTATACACAGTTAAATGTCAAAACAGTTCTATATTAAATAATTCAGTTTAGTATAAGTACAGTTTCAATGTCAAAAACAGTTCTATTTCAAACAATTCAGTTTAGCATAAGCACATACTTTAAAAGAGAGTATGATTTAATTGTGAAAAACATTTCTATTTCAAGCTATTCAGTTTAGTCAAACAGTTCAGTTTAGCATAAGTATGCTGTTAGTTCTATTTAACCCAATGATGGGGCCCTATCAGGTGCTACCACTCTGGGTCAGAGTGGACCTGGGAGCGATGGCAATGAAGGGGTACTCTACATTCCCTAAAGCTCTAGCATTACTGGAACCCCACCACCAGATTGTTTAGTGTCATATTCAGGACACTCATTGGGGGGGGTCTTACCCCTCTGCAAAGAAGCAGTCGGTGTATTCTACAGCCCCAGCCGACTGGGCAATATACACTCAGGATGTGATGAGTAAATTGTTGCCATTTCAAATTATCAGTTTTGTGCATGCACTTAGTTTGTCTCAGATTTTGTCAACTGCGCTGCAAACTAGAGTTAGTTGGGCACTGTCTGATCGGAAAGCAGCATGATGACACCATTCACTCCTCAAGAAATTTGGAAGCAGCATGCCGTACTGATTAGTGTTTATGCTGGAAGGTCCAAAAGAAATATTTAAGAATATTCATGAATCAATCTAATTGGTTAGGTTTCTTTTGTTTAATGGCATATCAACCTTTGTAGATTATTTAATGCCAAAGCTATCCTTGTAGAAAGACAGGAGTGGTGCTATTTAGTCCATAGCTGGGAAGTTAGGGGGTTCATACCTTTCCCAAGAGTATTAGTCCAAAAGTAAATGTCATCATGTGACTGGAGTTTGAACTGGCTTATTTCAAAGTTGCAGTTTAACACTTTAACCACTGAGCTACAGGGCCTTCTCCGTGTCAGCCAGTGGACAGATTCAAATAAGTATTGATGAAAACCAAACATCATGGTGTTTGGGGTGGTTGTTAGTGATGGTGATGTTATGCTTCCATTTATCTTCCCACATGGCATCACACTTAATACTTGGAGGCCTACATCAAGTGTCTGAAGGAGGTAATGCTGCTCAGATGGAGAAGGTGGCTGATGAAAAACCCTATATGTCTGGCAACAGGACTCTGCTTCATGCCATACAAAAGCAAGAAAACCTAGTGTTGGCTTGGAGAAAGTTTCTTTAACCACATCACCTCTACCATCTCGCCACCTAACTCCCTAGATTGTTCTCCCATTGATTATGTGTGGTATACAATTGAGTGGGAGACCAACAAAACCCTGTGCAACACCAAAGATGAACTGAAGGTAAGAATAATGGCAGCATTTACCAATTTAAACAAGGAAACCATTGAAAAGGCTTGCAGGAAATTCCAAAGTTGTCTGGAGGCCATGTTTGAAGCCAATGGTGATTTGGTTGGTTGGCTGTTTGGGTTTTATGGCATATCAACCTTTGTAGGTTATTTAATGCCAAATCCATTTTTAAACAAATAAACAGTTTTATTTCAAACAACTCAGTCTAGCATGAATACACAGTTTAATTTTCAAAAACATTTCTATTTTAAGCTATTCAGTTTATTCAAACAGTTCTAATTCAGTCAATTCAGTTTAGAACAAGTATAGATTTTGTTCGCACACAGTTAAATGTCAAAACAGTTCTTTATTAAACAATCCAGTTTAATGTAAGTATGCTAAATGTAAATACACAGTTTAATTGTCAATAACATTTCCATTTCAAGCTATTCAGTTAAGTCAAACAGTTCTATTTCAAACCATTCAGTTTAGCATAAGTATGCAGTTTAGTTCTATTTAACCCATTGATAGGTCCCTATCAGGTGCTACCATTCCCGACCAGAGTGGACTTGGGAGTAATGGCAATGAAGGGGTGCTCCACATTCCCCAAAGCTCCAGCATTACTGCAACCTCACCATCAGATAGTTTAGTTTCATAACCAGGACACTTGTTGGGGGGGGGCGGTGACCCCTCTGCAGAGAAGCAGTCGATGTATTCTACCATCACAGCTGACTGGGCAATAATGGTAATTTCTTTGAATGAATTTAATTTATAGAATTTCAAGGTATTTTTATGTCATTTAAGTGAATATATATGTTAGGACGATCTAACGGTCAAAGGGGGCTCAATTCTTTTCTGTTTCAGGTGGAGTTATCTCCTCCCTTTTGACCCCTACTGTTTTGAGTTCTCTTGTAAATATGCGAGAACGGGATGAGATTACGTGTGGCAGCGGGAACGAGGGATGACTTCAAATCCGGGAAACCAAATGTGGAATTAATTTACCTTTTCCCGAGGGAGCTGTGACACACAGCCCAACCTGTATTGATAAATGTATTGTGTACCACCAAAATGTGTTTGTCCTTGTAAATAAATACTCTAGTCAAGTCAACTGTGAGTACTCTATTCATTTTTCCACTACTATGTCTGTCATCGATGTGTTACACACACACACCCACCATATTTGTCTTGGGATAGATCTTCTGTAAGACACATTTTAAGTTATGACATTTCCGACACCCGGAGATGTAACAATATCTAATTTGATCATTTTCATGAACTCAAGTTAATGTGTTAATTTTAAAAGGCCAGTAAAATACAATGATTGTAGACAACGACTCAAAAGCAATTCATTGCAACCAATCACCATACCCTGTCCAACCAGTCAATAGAAGAAATCTGACAATTCTTCTATAAGGAACCACCTTCCCTTTTCTTTGGCGATGTTCCAACACATTATTAAATGCTTTTTTTGACCACACTAATAAAGTGAGATGTCAGTGTTATTTTAATTTTTGCCTAATTTAGACAACATTTAACCCATCACATCCTGCAATTCAAGCTTTTTTCTTCTTGTAGGTTGGTTGGTTGTGCTTTATGGAATATTATCCCTTGTAGGTTACTTAGTGCCAAATCCGGTTTATTCATATATATCAAATTTGTAAATGAATACTTTTTAGGTAATGTTTTAAACAAGCCAGGACTCATTTGTTTACACAGTTAAATGGTTTCAAGTATTGCTATCTAACACCAATAGTTTTTTTTGCATTTTTGTTAAAAGAAAAAGAGAATTTGATTTACTTATAGCAATATTCAGATCTCTTCGCAGTACAAATCCAATCAAATATTGAGTTTCCTTTGATACAACTACAGGAAAGCCGCTGTGGTTGGTTTCTCTTAAAAGCTGTTCTGAAATTTAAAAAAGTTGTTTTTAGGAAGCAAAATTATTTACAAGGGTAATTCAATAAATAAGGGGAATTTTTCCCACAGAGTTGGAAATAAGAAGCACTATTTACTGTTGCATCTTTTTCAAGGAAATCAATAATATACATTTTTCTTACAAAAACATGCTTCTTTGTACATATCACACATCTTTCCTTAAATTTCATATGGTTTGCCCTTTTTAGCCACCAAAAATTAGATGACAGACCTCTGTTCAAGCCAGAAGCCCTCAGTTTGATTTGCCATCATTTCGAATAATTATTTATTGAATGACACTCATATATATAATAGATCCCTCCAAAGTTAAAAAAAACCCTTTATTTATTGAATGACACTCATATATATAATAGATCTGTGGGGATTTAGGAATTAACAATAAAACTCCCAACTGGATGTTGACTCGTCGGCTGCCACATACAAAATGTATAAACGCGTCGCCACGCATAAGGCTCCACGCATCCATCCGGTTAAAAATCAGAAAAAAAGAAAAATAATAAAAAGTAAAGTAGCCAATGGGAAGTGGTCGCGCCAAAATTAGAAGGATTTTGGAGTGGTGAATTTGGAGCCAGTGGAGAGAGATAAATACTCAGGTTTTTCTGTTAACCGGGCCAGTGAGGACAAAAAGAGACCCAAGGAAGCACGTAGATACGATAACCAGTAGAGAAGTAATGTCCGCCCTTGAGTTAAGAGCCGAAACTACCTCTCTGCTAGTTCCACTACCTAACCATAAAAGAAGAAAAAAAAAAAAAAAAGAAAAGAAAAAGGAATAAGTACTCTTTAAAAACATTCTCCTCCTTTCCCCTGTTTCTTGATATCTGACTTTCCACCACTTCAAAAATTTACTACTCGCAAAGGGGAACTTCTGAACATTCAAATCCAAGTTGATGTTTTTTGTTTTATAAAAATTGTTTAATTATTAGATATTCCTTGTTTGTTTTGTGTTAAATGAAGTTTTTCTCATTGTATGTTGTAACACTCCCAAACCCCAACCAACAGGCCATAGATCCCTCCTAAGTTAAAAAAAAATCCCTTTATTTATTGAATGACACTCATATATATAATAGATCCCTCCTAAGTTAAAAAAAAATCCCTTTATTTATTGAATGACACCCATACAATGGAGTATTACATCCTGTGTATAAAATTAAAGGAAATTAATAAATGTCCCAGTTTAATTTGAAATTATTTTTAGGCATATTTATTTTTTATTTGAGAGTTTTTATCTTTTTATTATTATCTAATATTTATCCAACCCTTCTGCTCCAGGTAAAGCCAGTTTTTAAATGAAGTGTGGGGATAGATTAATGACAACCCACTTAATAGACATGCATTTTCTAGCCCCCACTCCAATTAGCAGTTCTATATTTTTCTACTTTTACGATGATGAATCATGCGATTAACAAAAAGACGTAACATTCCACAAGAGAAGCCCATTGGAGCATAGCTAGTTTTCCTACTAGACTGATTGCTGTACCAAGGCTAAAGAGCCTAACATGCCCAACTATTTACCTATAGCTGGTGGTTAGGAGAAGAGAAGGATTCATACCTTTCCTAAGGGCATTAGCATGAAGTGAAACACAAACGGCCTTCTTCAGGATTTGAACTTACTTTAATGAATCCATTTCCTGTGATAATTACTGTATCATCCTCACTACTTCATTTGGCTGACAGTAATTGAAAAGTTCTTAGCTACAGATTCCTACATGGACTAGCAGTTGCCCATGCAGCAAATATCTCATCTCTCTATGCCACTAATGCTACCTGAGTTTGGTTTGGTTTTATGGCATATCAACCATTGTAGGTTATTTAATGCCAAATCCTTTATATATATCAAATATATGATCTCTAAACACATTTTGTAGATAACATTTTTAGATGAGGCTGAGTTCATTTTTTTTTGCACACAGTTAAATGGTTTCACTTATTTCTATCTAATATGAATAATTCTATTATCATTAATCATTTGTTTGCACACGGTTAAATGTGTTCAAGTCTTGCTATTTAACACAAACAATTCAATTAAATATCAGTCATTTGTTTACACACAGTTAAATGATTAAACAGTTCTATTTCAAACAATTCAGTTTAGCATACGTCAACAAAGTTAAATGGTTCCAAGTATTGCTATCTATAACTAACAATTCAATTAAACATCAGTCATTTGTGTAAACACAGTTAAATGATTAAATGGTTCTATTTCAAGAAATTCAATTTAGTTCAAGTCGTTTGTTTGCACATAGTTTAAATGTCAAAAAGTTCTATTTGGCCTATAGGTAGGACCCAATCCGGTGTTACCACTTTGGGCCAGAGTGAACCTGGAAGCAATGGCAATGAAAGAGTACTCTACATTCCCGAAAGCTCCAGCATTACTGGAGCCTCACCATCAGATCGTTTAGTGTCATATTCAGGACAATCATTAGGAAGGCCTTGCTTTTCTGCAGAGATGCAGTCTGTGTATTCTACAGTCTCAGCCAACCAGGCCAAATGCTACCCAAGGAAAGGTGTAACTTGGAATTAGTCATGTTGCAAGATTTATCAAAACTAGGTTGAAAATAACATTAGACTCCTCCCTTAGGAATTTGAGCTTCTGATTTTGAATTCAGTGTTGACGCTCTGAATGTTTTGCTTACCAAGGCTAGAGAACACAATCTGCCATGCTATTTAAACAACAGTTCAGCAGAGGAAGAAGAGATAGACGTACATGTTTTCAAAGGCATTCATTGGAATGGAATTCTAACACTATGCTGATTTCATTTTCCATACTTATATCTATTCCTTCAACAGGTTCTCAATATAATGAATACTCAAGCAATACCACTCTCTAATGATTAGCATAGAACAAAAAAACTGACCAAGTGAGCTAACTTTCATCATCTTTTCCCATTCCTAGCTCTGTATTGATCATGTGAGCCCTGTTAACAAAATTAATCTTTAGAAATTACCAGCTAATCTAAAAACAGCCTGCTGTGATGAATGTAGAATAAACATTGCTATCCAAAAAGAATGAATGAAAGAAAATATTTTGCTGCAGAGATGTAACAAATTATTTTCTATATTAAATCACATAGTTTATATATCAGCAAAAAAAAATGGACAAATCAAAAACTTTAGAAATTCAGAATTTTATAAAATTATTTTAATTTTATTTTAGACTTATTTAGAAAATGTTTTAGTATTTGATTGACTGATTGATTCTAAAGGTATGTCAACCTATCTAGGGTTATTTTATGTCTAGAGGTTAGAGAATCATATTCATTGTATATCTATATTTACATTTTTTGTGAAATTGTTTCTAAAGAGATTTATTTGCATACAGTTATAAGGTATCAAATATTCCAAACTAATAGAAACAATTTGCATACGGTTGTATGGTTTCAAGTATTCCTATCAAATACAAATAATCATATACCTTTAAATAACTATTTCTAATATAGTTATTTATTTGCACACAGTTATAGTTTCAAGTATATAATTCCTAGTAAACAATGATAGCTTCAAGTAAATATTCTTTATATGAATAATTATATTTATGATATCAAGTATTCCTATCAAATACAAACAATTTTTAACAGATCTATTCAACTCATAGATAGGATACTAACAAATACTGCTACTCTGGGTCAGAATGGACCTGGGAGTCATGGCAATAAAAGGGTATTTCATACAACCCAAATCTCCAGAACTGGAACTTCACCATTAGAAACAGTTTAGTGTCATACTGTTGTACTCCCTACGTAATGGACTCACCCTCCTCCATAAATACACGTCAACAGAGCATTGACCAGAGTTCACCAGAGTCAAACCAGACCCACGTAACACAATCATGTGTGACACCACTTGCGTTGTGGACAATAGTCGCTACCCAAGCGGACTCTCAACTAACTACTGTCTAACCCATTATACTTGTATCTTGTTTCTGTTACTTAAATATGTTTTTCTATCTATATTTTTGTGTTCCCTGTGTCTTCCTTTTGCCAGCATCACAACACATACCAAGGACACCAAATTCTTTTTTTTTGGTGGGAGGGATCTTACTTTTCTACTGGGGATACTGTCAGCATATTCTAAGCCCCACTGACAAGGTACTTTATTATTGGAAAAAATATCCATAAAAACTAATTAGTCCTGTAATTCCTCAAAGACTTGCAAAGAATTCCATATATATAAAATAGCTTTTAAAAGACCATATTTATTCACCATGATTAAGATGAAAAGAAAAAGGCTAGCTAATTTGTTTTGTACCTTGCTCGGCAGAGCTTAACTGAGGTAATCATACAATTATGTGTGGGGAGTGGAGAATGGTAACTGAGAACGCAAGAGAAAAAAATGCATTTGATAGAAATTGCAGTAAGTTTAAATAAGTATTCCTTCTATTTACTGAGAGAAAGCTGTCTGGAATTTATATAGGTATAATAGTTTTTGTTTTTTTAATCATATAACCACCTCGGTTATAGCTCAAACAAGAAAGGTGTGAAACCAGTCAGCTAGCCATTTTTTTGTTTATCTTTTTGTTTCAATTTAAATCAACGGTCAATAAATATGATATTTTTAAAGCTATTATAAAAATCTGTGCCATAAACAAAATTTTCAAATATATATATATATATATATAATTCCTTAAAGACTTGCAAAGAATTCCATATTGTCATGTGGTCTACCACTGAGAGGAGAAAAATAAGAAATTTCCCCAACCCCTCCATGTTTGAATTAACAGGCCGCCAAAGACTGACCGTTAAAAGAGGAATAAGGAATGTAGGTCAATTCCTCGCGGCCGAAGTAATAAATCCAGGACAGAATGAAAACCAAGAGATGTTGCACTCTGTGACTGGATGGATAAAGAAGTGGGTATAGGGACATATAGTAGTCTGAATGAATCGCCTGACAGGGTGAAGGAAGAAGAAAGAGGCCAAGTGATTGGCCAGAACCCTAAAGCGGAAGTAGCACCCTTTTCGTCAGCGGAAATAGGGATAAAGAATTTAGTTTTAGGACAGCAGTTGGTGTGACAAGATGTGTTGACACTGTCGCCAAAACTCCGGGTGAAGAAGTGAAATAGAGCTCTTGGACAGGAGATAGCAGACGCCTTCAAACCAAGCTCCACAGAATCCCGCTAGCCTGTAAAAGAGAAAATACTCTCAGAAGAAACCTGTCGACGAAAAGCTAAGTAAACCTTAAAGCCGTTTTCTCCCTCCACCCTTCCTAAGTATTGCAATTGTATGCTCTCTCTCTCTCTCTCAATTTAAAGAAAGAAAGGAAAAAAGGAAGAAAGAAAGACATTTGTATTTGGTATTATCCACTGGTAATATATCCGGCACCTTAATATTTGTCTATGTCAGCACGCACTAAAAACCTTGTTATATTTTAAATGTCTCCTCATGTCAAAACTTATTCGTTGTGTTGTTTGCCTGTCGAGTTGCCTTCTTTTGCATATTCCTTTTCAGCTTCATTTGCTTCAATTTATTCTTGTTAAATGTCCTATTCGCCTTTAAAAATATTACACGGGAAATTGGAATTGTCGACTACAATAAATAATATTATATCTAAACTTAGAGGCCCATATCTTCCATTATCCTTGGGGTAGGAAGACGAAGTGGTCTGGTGGGTGTGTGTGAACATGAAAAATGGAAACCCTTTGCCAGCGGCGGTCAGTTTAGCCCCAAATTAACCCCCACATTATCTGACAGTTCCCCATGTGCCCGAAGAAGGAATCTTAACTGGAACTTATTTTGCAAGGGATCAAGTGCCAGACTACCCCGACTTCACAGGATGCGAAAAATAAACTCTGGTCCTGGGATAAATATTTAATGGCACCTTCACAAATATATAGAATAGCTTTTAAAAGACTATACTTATTGACCATGATTAAGATGAAAAGAAAAAGGCTAGCTAATTTGTTTTGTACCTTGTTTGTCAGAGCTTAACTGAGGTAATTATACAATTATACATGGGGAGTGGAGAATGGTAACTGAGAAGGCGAGAGAAATAAAATGCATTTGATAGAAACTACAGTAAGTTTAAATAAGTATTCCTTCTATTTACTGAGAGAAGGCTTGTGACGTTACCCCTTCGGCCCCCACGTTACATCAACTTCTTCAAACCATTTCACTTCACGGCCGGTGATCAACTAGTGGTTCCAATAGGGGTATCGCACATTTCCTTACGGCTACAAGAATACAATCAAGGGAGTGGGAGAAAAAAGAGAACAAACGAACAATATGCTTGGGTTAATTCAAGCGCAAGAAGGGAGTTATGCAACACTGCATTTCCTGTGTGCATGTGTAGACTAACGCTAGCATGGATTCTAGCAAAAATTCTACAACACTACTAGGAATGCCAACCTATCCTGACCAGCTTTCCCCACTGTGGCTGGACCCTATCTCATGCCGACTGGTCTCTCTGCTGTCCTGTGTCGACTGGTCACTCGTGTCACCCTTTGCCAACTTCAACTTCTCAGTCCCTTTGTCTCACCCTCTCACTGGTGTTCCCTTCCTAATCCCGGTCATGCCGAGATCTCAAGTCCAAAACCCTTTGTCTGGTTTCGCGCCAAAACAAACAAAGGAATCGTCTGCTTGGCGGACCACCTACATAATGTTACAGGCTGCCTGGAATTTATATAGGTATAATTGTTTGTCTTTTTAATCGTATAACCACCTTGGTTATAGCTCAGACAAGAAAGGTGTGAAACCAGTCAGCTAGCCATTTTTTTGTCATCCTTTAGTTTCAATTAACATCAATGGTCAATAAATATGGCATTTTTAAAGCGATTATAAAAATCTGTACCACAAACAAAATTTTCAAATATATATATATATATATATTGTGTATATATATATTTTTTTACTTACCTATTTCTTCTAAAGTCATAGAATCCCGAGTAATAACATGAAGAGGAGGTTCATTAAGGCTGATTGGTAAAAGAAAAAAAAAAAAAAACAGAAAAAAATGGGATTAGGATGAAGAAAATAACATTTAGAAACAAGATTAACTGTGTAAATTTCTGAGATGAAGCTTGATGATTTTTATCATTAATGGTTTTCAGACTATTGTCTTCATCTTTATTGTAATTTCCACAACGTTTCGGCTGATATGTCCTACGGCCTTCTTCAGGTGTTTGTCAAACTCGGGAACCTTCACAGAACTTCGAACTATGTCCTTTATTGAATCCATGGGGGTCACCTGTTCTGATTCTGTAGCCATAACAGGGAACAAGTATTAAGTATTCCTGTATTGTTACTCGCCTACAGTTGGGATTGAACCTGCAAACTCCAGATGATTGTCTCCTTAGAAGCTTAGGGAACCAACGCCTATAACCGTTATGCTATGTGACAATCGAGCTTGATGGCAACTACACAAGAATACAGAAAGCAATATTGAACAATTCCTGGAGGCAGCACCCCACAAAGCAGCAGCTTTATGGCAACTTACTACCCATCACAAAAACTATCCAAGTTAGATGAACCAGACATGTGTGACACTGCTGGAGAAATAGGGATGAACTCATAAGTGACATATTCCTGTGGACCCTTTCACATGGACGAACAAAGGCAGGACGACCAGCTAGAACCTACATAAAACAGCTCTGTGCCGATACAGGATGTAGCCTTGAAGACCGACTGGAAGCAATGGACGAGAAAGAAGGGTGGCAGGAGAGGGTCAGGGATATCTGTGCTGATGGCGTGACATGATGATAATGATTATTAGCCCAATGTTTATAAATGCCCTTTCTTTGTCCTCTGGCAATTTGATATTTTTGGGGTATTTATAGTATATGTTATATTTCATCTCTGGTCGACATTTCTCAAAATATGCTTATTTCAATTTACTGAGACACAAAATGTCGGTGAGGATGACAGAAGGCAGAAATAAAAACTTTGTTGGATTGTATAAGTCATAAAGAACCTTCTGTCTGAAATAAATAACCATTAATGTTGCTTTTTTTTCCTATTTATTGCAGACTTTTTGTCCTCATCTTGGTAGTTTTTGTGTTGTTTCTTCTTCACTACATTTCGGCCAAATTTCACTTCTGGCCTTCTTTAGGTGATTGACCGCGACCTCGGATAGAAATGCTGAGTCCTGTAACCGTATCCCCAGTAATTACTGCCTTCCATAGTTGTTGTCTATCGCACCACGTTTTTGACCAGGTAAATCTAGCAGTTTCAATTCCTACCCAAGCCGGCCAGAGGTTTACTTGGTCAAAAACGTGGTGCGATAGACAACAACTATGGAAGGCAGTAATTACTGGGGATACAGTTACAAGACTCAGCATTCCTATCCAAGGTCGCGGTTAATCACCTGAAGAAGGCCAGAGGTGAAATTTGGCCAAAACGTAGTGAAGAAGAAACAACACAAAAACTACCAAGATGAGGACAAAAAGTCCACAATAAATTAAAAAAATAAATTAATTCTCAGATTAAAAAGCCTCATCTTAAAATGATTCCAATTAAAGACATTAATGTTGCATTCTGGGAAAATGTATCTTCTAATTATTATTAAAAATCCTGACACATGAGCACCATTTAATGCAGTGTCTCTTGCATGGGAAAAAAACATCTAACTGTTGTTGGATTTACCTATTTGGAACTTTGCTCTTACTGGATTTAATGCTGAACTGGATTGTGTAATCTTTATTGACTAGGGACTTGATACCAATTATTTGTGAGTTAAGTGGAACTAAAAAAAACCTTTTCACGAGTTTATTCTCTGTATTATAAATAAGTCATCCTTACAACAAACTTACCGTGGTCGCATTACGTCTGATGCTATCGTTGTGTGAGTGAATTCTTCTTTATTGTCCAAATATGGATAACCATTTAGTTGTATATGAGCATCATAACTGGAAAAAAATTCACTTAAGGAAAAGTGTATGTCAATCCAAGAAATATACATGAAATAATGAAAGGACGTTTACTGAAAAATGATCCCATGTGCAATACATTATCATAATTAAATATAGAGTTATATATTACTATTCTAGTTTACCTGTGCTGTCTAAAATAATGACAGTATTTCTTATCATAATTCACTAAATGTCTGTCCATCTGTTCATACACCTAAGGCTCCACCATTTTTGATCCCATTTCAACCAAACTTTCAGAAATTGTAAGTAATTCCTGGAAAGGTTTTAAACTATAAACTATTTTAAACTATACTACAAAGTCAGACTCAGACCTTTTTCTATCCCTCTATGCCTTATTACCCATCTTGTAGTAAAAGAGTTTCTATCGTACAGCGCTTGTCCACTCTCTTGGTAATCATTATGAAAGGCAGCTATCTCTCAATATCTGGTGGCCTTGTGCCAAACTAAGCTATGTTCATTAAATCATGGTGCCTCACATTGCGTAGCTAAATCATTGCTAGTGAAATTGATTCTCACTTGGTTCTTGATACTTGTAGCCTTGTGCCAAACTTAGCCATCTTTATTAAACGATGGTGCTTCACATAGTGTAATGATTAGTGAGCTATGTTATCAGATTATTCCTAGTGAGTTTGATTCTGAGTTCCTAATACTTGTGGCCTTGTGCCAAACTAGGCTAAGCTTAGTAAATTTTTTCCAAGTAAAGAAAAAAAATGAAAAAAATTAGCTATTTGTATAAATGTGTGGAAAATTGGAAATATTTAATCTTGAAATTTTGGATAATATTCAGAAATCTATGAAAGAGTAACATTATATTTCTAAAGTGTTTTTTGTTTTGTTAATTGAAATACCATGACCAGAAAATCTGGCAAACTCTTGTGCATGATATATGGAACCACTAGATTGCTGTTTTGACCTTATTAGGTTTCATCAGCAGTGTATACTGTGATCTCTCCTTCCACTGGAGATCGAACCAGCGCCCACAGAATGTGGAGCTGAAACTCTACCACTGAGCCATAAGTCCACATCGCACACAAGTGATGCCAAATCAACTAGTCAGGGTAATTGCACAGCCAATTTACCTGAATGTGTCTTGCAAGTTATATCCATACTCTTTACAGAGAACACAGTCACCTCCAGGGCCATGTCTTCCCAGGAGGATTGGAAATATGCATACATGTAATTATTATAACCTCATTATAACGTAACCCTAGAGGTGACCATGTCCTCTGAAAAGAGTACGGATGTAACTTACAAGACACATTCAAGTTAATTGGCCATGCAATTGCTACGACTAATTAACTTGGCATCGCTTGTGTGCGATGTAAACCAGTAGCTCAGTGGTAGGCTTTCGGCTCTGCGTTCTGTGGTTCCTGGTTTGATCTCCAATGGGAGAGATCACAGTATACATTGCTGATGAAACCTAATAAGGTTGAAACAGCTGTCCAGTGGTTCTGTATGCAGCACGCAAGTGTTTGTTGGATTTTTTGTTCATGGTAATTTAATTTACAATATAGTTCCTCTACTTAAAAAAAAAAAAGGTACATCTCTTTTTGTTTTAATTTTAAAATGGATGTTCAGGTTTGGTTATTTGGTTTAATGGCATATCAACCCTTGATGGTTATTTAATGCCAAATCCTACATATATATATATATATATATATATATGTTTTAAAAAAAAGTAAAGCATATATATATATATATATGCTTTAAAAAAAAAAGTAAAGCATATATATATATATATATATGCTTTACTTTTTTGTAATTGCTTCTAAGGGTAAGTTAGGATAGGTTATTTGGTTTCATGGTTTAATGGCATATCAACCCTTGATGGTTATTTAATGCCAAATCAGGTTTATACAAATGTATATTATATATGATTTTTAACTGTAGATAATTATATTTTTAACAAGTTAGAGCTCATTTGTTTGCTCACAGTTAAATGGATTCAAGTATTGCTATTTATTGTTTATACATAGTTAAATGGCTTCTTGTATTGTAAATAATTAAATAGTTCTATTTGACTCATCAATGAGACTCTAAAAGGTATAAGCACTCTTATTTAGAGCGGACTTTGGCTAAGTGGGTAGAGTGTTTGCCAATGGTCCGGGAGACGTGGGTTCAATCCTAGGTCATGTCATACCAAAGACTTTAAAAATGGTACTTGATACCTCCTTGCTTAGCCCTCAGCAATATAAGGTACATATCAAGGGTAAAGTGGAGTAATCCAGGGAAAGGAGTAGTGCCCTCCCCTATACCTCGGTGTTGTAGCTATAGAAAAGGAGCCTTTGGGTCACCCTAAACTAAGATCGCCAAGGTGTGAGTAATGGTGATGAAGGGGTACTTCATATTTCCCAAAGCTCAATGCCTGGAGCATCACGACCAGATGTTTTAGTATCTTATTCAGGACACTTGTTTGGTGGGCGAGAGGAAGGAGTCTTACCTCTCTGTAGAGATGCATTCAGGTATTCTATAGATCCAGTTGACTGGGTTATGGATGTTCAGGTCCAATTCACTTGAACAATGAAACATTTAAAAAGCTGTAAGAAGATATTATCCAAAGGAAAAAATGGCAGTTACAAGTTGTAAAACAAATAAAAAGGATACATTCCTTCTCGACCAAAGGCGTCACCCACCCATTTACTTGTCATCACAGCAACCATCATAGGTACAATATACAGTAACCCCCCAGTCAATTCAAATATCACCACAACCAAAGATACTGATAAAAAAAACAAAAAATAGTAAACAAAATAGCAAAAAAAATTATTTAAAAAACACAAACAGTAAATGAATTTACCACAAAGATACTGACCCCCACCTGCCAAATAGTAAATAAATAGATCTAAAAACTAAATCATTTCTTAATATTTTTTTCATATTTTTAAAACATCTTTTTCTTAGTGTTTTGTAAAGACTGGAATTTAAAAAGAAAAAAAAAAAACATATAAAAATCAATTGCTTGCAATTATCTTGTTTTTTTCCATGGCTAATCGAGCTTCATATAGCAAAAGACTAACTATAGTTACTGATAAAATTATTGGAACAATCTAGAAAGCTAACTATGGGTACTGATAGCATTATTGGAACAATCTAGAAAAATATTGCTACATTGTTATGTATGATTACTTTTTTCATACATGAAAATGAATAAATGGCATTAATTTCTGTAAAATTAATTGTAACCCAAGTTTATATACACAGATTAGTAGAATACATCCTTATACAGTAAATGTATATAAAAATTTTATTCAGGCTATGTTTGAAAGATAGAAAATAAAAATTTTCATATGTATGAATATTTATTTCATCCCACTGTATATATAATACAAGTATTTATATATACATACATATAAACACATACAATATGTTTCAAGTATAAAATAAGATGATAATAAAACAGGATAAAGACTCACGACTCAGAGTTTCACATTGTTGATCCTCAGGTGAGGTAGTATTCAACATGTTTCTAGTTTACCTGAAGTTTAGTAACATGAAACTGAGTCTTAAGGAATATATTGCTCTGCATTTTCAGGTATAGAGCACTCTTAAGATTTTATGGATTAAAATTGCTTTTAGCATTAATTTTGGTCATATATCTCATATGGAGGACCTTGTGATGTAATGGTTATTTTTTGAGGAAATGGGCATGGCAACTTGAGTTTGAAACCTGAATGAGGCTGTTTGCATTTCACATAGTGCTTATATTCATGGGAAAGGTATGAATCTAACACTTCTCCCACCAGCTATGGGTAAATAGGCAGACTGAGCTTTATAAAGTTTGTATGGCAACTAGTCTAGGAGAAGGAAAACTTTGAATTTAAACTTGTAAATCTGTTTAAAAAACTGACCTTGTGTCACATCCTGCTCATATGGAGGGGTTGGTGTGTGTGTGTGTGTATATATATATATATAAATGCTCTATCATTGATATTGAGCAATGTGTAATGATACTGCAACATTTGGTGCTCTATTAACTCACCTAGTGAGCTAGTAGGAACCATAAACCTCTTATATATATATCTCAGACAGGCTATATATATATATATATATATATATATATATATATATATATATATATATATATATTAGATAGGCTACTTGGTATTAACATCACAAAAGCATAAGAAATGTATTCTATAATTTATTTCTTCTAACTTAATTGATTTATTTTATTCGTTTATTTTCAATTATTAGCAGATCTTATTAAAGTCTATATTTCTTAATAAACATACTTCTACAAGTTTTTTTTCTAAAATAAAAATGGAAAGCTTTTCAAATTTTAAAAAATGTTTTAGTTTTAATACATTTTTTCTTTTATGATTCAAGAGAAGAGTATATGTTTTATATTGAGTGAATTGAATTATATTCATCGTTTTGCCATTTTATTTTCTATCAATGTAGACATACAGATGTTAATACTTATATATATATATATATATATATATATATATACGTATATATATATTTTATTTATTTATTTATCCTAATTTAGGTATTTATTTACTTATTCATTTTTTTTTTCATCGTCATAAAGAAGTTAGGGAGGAAAAAGCTTTCTATTTTTTCTTTTTTTTTTTTTTTTTTTGAGACTTGCTTGTCAGAAAGATATTACCTTAATCCAAACCTGGCTCAGTGCAAGTGAGTGTACTCATACAAGATATAGAATAAAGGCAGTTTGCAGTATGTTTACCTTTATAATTCGCCGTGACTGGGAGGGAAGTGACGTAGGTCGTTTCTCATTGGCCAATACCATTTTAAAAACTCATTAGCAGTAGCATTTGATTTTTTTCTTTTGTGTGAACTGTGTGTTTTTGCATGCTGGGCATATTTTTACTGCAGGATCGCCGGCTGGAACAAAAGTTTCGGTAGGGTCACTTGGGAGAGCAAGTATGATGTTGGAAGACCTGAAACTTGTAAGGACCCCAAGAACATCACTGACGAGGCGATTCTATGCACTTTTTTAAGTGTGTGACTACAATTATTAACATTTGAAATCATCGCAATTAAGAGCCAGAAGATTAAAATTTGATGGTTTAAAAAATATTTACCAGTCATTCTTGTCACACCTCCTAAGACTGCAGCTATACCAACTATGGCATACAAACCAGGGGTTATTGTGCATGTTTCATGGGTAGAACACATATTTGAAAAAAACCACGAATCACGATTTGCTCTGTTAAAAAAGAAAAAGGAAAATGCATTTATATTTTATTGGTAAATGAAGCATTTTATCATCATTGGATATTTACAAAATCTATGGGGATTTTTATATAAGCCCCGAAAAGCCCAGTTTAATCCTACGTTTTGTAAAAGAATAAACCGTACTTAAACAGCAGTAGAGAGATGGTGACAGCTCTTGAAGAAAGGAAGATGAACGACTTTTACGTGCAACAAAATTTATATACAACAACAACAATAAACAGGGTTTTACACCAAATGGAATAAACAACGAATGTGTAAGTAACAGTTCACAAAAGAGTTCAAGGTGTAAGATAAAGTAAGGTGAAAAGTATTGTGAAGGTTGTAAGGTTTTGTGAAGGTTTGGTAGGTTTGAAGGTTTGTGAAGGTTTGGTAAAGTGAGTTTGCAGATAAGATGCCTGCTGGAACTTAACTGTGTGTGTCCGGTTCCTTTTAACTCAGCACGTGCGTTCGTCGCTCTTGGGTCCTGGTTGTGGTGGAAGGTACTAAATACATGTGCCATCAAGGGCTGCTATGAAAAGGACCTGTTGCTAACAGTTGTGGGAGTAGAACCAAAATAGAAAGAGTCTCCAGTGGAGCTCCTTTTTATAATGGACGCCACGTGACCCCAAGGGGCTGCTGCTGTTCGGTGAAACAGGATCCCCAGTTCCTTACCAAAATTTCTACAAATCTTGTCTAGTGTGGTAACATCTTTACTTAATATAAATTATCAATATAATAATGATATTATTATTCTATTATTGAAACACATTTTCCATCTATAAAAGAATGTATTCATATTGACTAAAACCTTCATGTTCAGCTCCAATGTAATGGAAACCCTATACCATTACCACAATGGTTTATACATGGAAATAATCCTAAACTTACAAAATTTAGCATGTTAGAAAATTTTCCAACCTACATCAAAAACGTAATGGAAGAAAACCCATACTCGATTTTAAACGAGTTACAAAAAAAGACATTATTATTAACCAAAAGGTCATCCTCCATTTTCTGCAGACTTAATACGTCATGTGTGGTGGTAGATTTTTGCCGAGTCTTTGAGAAGTATTGAGTACTGAGAGAATATTGAACTGTCGGTCTCTTTTAAAACAAAACGTCAACTTTTGGGAGGAAAACCTCAAGCCAGTTCAAAAGACCGACAAAATACTTAACATTTTGGCC
The DNA here is from genome assembly GCA_963585895.1 of Sepioteuthis lessoniana. NCBI lineage: Eukaryota > Metazoa > Mollusca > Cephalopoda > Myopsida > Loliginidae > Sepioteuthis > Sepioteuthis lessoniana. The sequence continues at coordinate 18,795,263 of OY757915.1, read as the reverse complement.
CAGCATGAATTAAAAATAAATAAGCTCTTCTTGTCACCAGACAGCAAAGAAGTAGCATATACATTTTCTGGATATATCACAAATAAATTAAACATTTTCAATGTGAAATGTGTTCCCTGATCATGGTAGGCAATGATAGTGATAAGGCTACAGATAAGGAATACGTGGTGCATTCAATAGGTTTCCAGAATTTTTTTGTACAGGCATTTAAAATTGTCGTAGACTCTTGAAAATTCACTATGTTATTGCTATACATCTTATGAGATGACTGGCCAATTCTTATGATTTCAGGTTAAAATGTACAGCTCCAGCAGCAATTGGAATACGCTCTACTAAAACCTGATTATCACAGCTTGTGAATTTCAAAAATGCAATCTGGACGTGAGGACACTATAGAAGAACGATATGCAATAAAATTCTGTTTTAAACTTGGAAAAAATGATGCCACAGAAACGTATGGAATGCTTCAGACTGCTTTTCTTGCATGAATCGAGCATCAGTTTTTGAGTGACATAAGAGATTCAAGGAAGGCAGGGAGTCTGTGAGGGATGATGAGAGGTGTGGGAGGAGTAAGGAAGTCAATACACAAGAGTTGATTGGCCAAAGGGTTAGAGTTAGGGTTACTATTGTTGAGGTTTTAAGGGAGTTCAGGAAGAGATTCCGTCAGAAGAGGTCAGCACTCTTCAAATCAGGTCAGTGCCATTTCCACCAGGACAATGCACCAGTCCACAACTCCATCCTTGTCACAGACTATTTGACCAAGATGGGCATCAAGACAGTTCCTCAGCCTCCCTGTAGCCCAGACCTTGCTCCCTGTGACTTTCGCTTATTCCCTAAACTCAGAAGCTGTCGTTATGAGACAATTGAGGAGATGAAAGAGGCTGTGACGAAGGTCATTGACATGCTCACACAAGAGGACTTCCATGGGGCCTTCCAGAAGTTGTTGGAATGGTACAACAAGTGCATTGCAGCCGGAGGAGATTACTTTGAAGGGGACTAGAGTTTCACGTGTGTACTATCAATAAAAGTTCCCATACGAAAAAAGTCAGGAAACTTATTTAATGATCCTCGTAAACATAATAGCCTTATTTTGTCTATAATACTTACCTTAATTTGTTAACATTGACAAACTATTTTTTTACAGATTTCCAATGCATACACAATAGATTGAGTGTTGAAACTTTATAAAACAAGTGCATTGACAAGAAAGAAGATTATACGGAGAAATAGGTATTTGTTATCTGAACTAAATGCTTCTTTTTCCTTCATTCGGCTCTAATCTTATTGATGTATATACATATGATATAATTGATAAAAAAATCTGCAAGAATAATTAGTATTGGTGAAAGAAGAAAAATATACAATGTTTATACTTACAAAACCAACTGCTCCACAGCGATGCCAATGATACGCCCCAAAATTGAACCAATTGCAATGCTGGGAATGAATGCGCCACATGGAACCTGTAAGTAAGTTTTAATTAAGATATTTGTCAAAAAAATTTTTAAAAAGGTAGTTTAAAAAAATAACTTAAAATGGAAAAAAAATTGCTCAATTTAAAACTATTTCACCACAAGGTGTGTAGGTGTTAATGCATTCCACAATTTGGCTTGCAGGTCGAAAAGTATATTCTGAATTCTTTGAATGCCAGAACATTGGAAGCAACTATTCAATTTAATTATGAATAATACAATGGCAATTTCATTAGATAGATGCAGCATACAACATTCACTAATTCATGAAAGCGAGTATATTTAGAATCAGTAAGTGAGATGTTAATGTTATTTAAAAGACCATAATCATAGAAAAGGGAGATTAGTTGTCAAAATTTCTGAGATGAAGCTTGATGATTTTTATCATTAAGGGTTTTCGGACTATTGTCTTCAACTTTATTGTTATTTCCACAACGTTTGGGCCGATATGTTCTCCGGCCTTCTTCAGGTGTTTCTTGTCAAAATTTCTGAGATGAAGCTTGATAATTTTTATCATTAAGGGTTTTCAGACTATTGTCTTCATTTTTATAGTTATTTCCACAACGTTTCAGCCGATATGTTCTCCGGCCTTCTTCTGGTGTTTCTTGTCTAAATTTCTGGGATGAAGCTTGATGATTTTTATCATTAAAGGTTTTCGGACCATTGTCTTCATCTTGATTGTTATTTCCACAACATTTTAGCCGGCAGGACACATAGCATAATGGTTATAGGCGTTGGTTCCCTAAGCTTCTAAGGAGACAATCATCTGGAGGTTGCAGGTTCAATCCTGACTACAGGCGAGTAACAATACCGGAATACTTAACACTTGTACCCGGATTTAGAACAGGCGACCCCCGTGGATGCAATAAAGGATATAGTTCGAAGTTCCGTGAAGGTTCCCGAGTTCGACAAACACCTGAAGAAGGCCGGAGGACATATTGACTGAAACGTTGTGGAAATAACAATAAAGATGAATAGTCCGAAAACCCTTAACAATAAAAATAGAAAAGGGAGATTATAAATTCAGCTTAATCAGACAAATCTTCATTAATGGATTATCTATATATTAAAATCAAACTTAATCCCTTCCTTATTGAATGTCTAATGCACCCTTACAACAAGGTGTGTAAGTTGAAAACCATAATCTGTATGTAAAAATATTAGAAATATAAAACTTTAAATTATGAATAATACAATGTTAGTTCCATTGAAAACAGATACAACAGACTTCTTTGCCAGAGATTTTTTTTATTAAATTGTATGAAAATTTTACATAAAACTGTATATCAGTGTTTATATAGTTGTGTATGACATAATGTTCTATCCAACAACAAGTGTCCTGGGTATATAGTAGATTTGAGGGATAATAGTAAGAAAATTAATTTGATTTATATACAGCTCAATCAGAATTATATATATATATATATAAATTTAGATATATATTTCAAAATTCTGATTCAAAAAGAGCTATATATGTGAATTTAGAAATATATATATTTCAAAATTCAGATATATAAGAGCAATATATATATATATATATATATATATATATATATATATATCAAAAAACACTAAAAAAAATTAACAAGACTTCTTCAGATCTTATAAATAAAATTAATTTTTTTTCATGTTTTTTGATTTTATCAAAAACACATAACATGAGGGAAATAAATTTATAATCCTAATGTGACCGGTTTGTGTTTTTTCTTAATGAAATTATTGCTCTGTAATGTCTGTTACATTGAGCTCTTCACCAGGAAAATTTAAATGTTCACTTTTGAATAGTTTTCTTGTCCTGATGGAATTACTCCCAACTTCGGTTTAACTGAACCAAATAATACTATATATATATATATATATATATATATATATATATATATATATATATATATATTCTTTAAGAAAAACAACAACCGGTCACATTAGGATTATAAATTTATTTCCATCCTGTTATGCGTTTTTGAAAATTTCCAAAACACGTAAAAAATTTAACAAAAACGCGTAACAGGATGGAAATAAATTCATAATCCTAATGTGACCGGTTTTGTTTTTTTTCTTAATGAAATTATTGCTCTGTAATGTCAGTCACATTGAGCTCTTTACCAGGAAAATTTAAATGTTCACTTTTGAATAGTTTTCTTGTCCTGATGGAATTACTCCCAACTCAGGTTTAATGGGACCGAATAATACTTATATATATATATATCTTTTTGAAGAGGAATTTACAAATATGTTTATATGTTTTAATTCCTCTTCAAAAAGAGTTATCTACATTTTCGGGAAATGTGTTACATTGTTTAAATAAAAATTCAAAAATTAATTACATCACAGTTTTGAAATAGAATGTTACAAACAGAAATAGAATGTTAAAAACCTTCTCATTTTTTTTGTTTCATTTAAAAATAAATAATTAGATATTATTCTGAAAATACAGCATCACATGTTTAAATGCCCTGATGAAGGTTTAATGTAAAGACTGAAACATTTAACATTAGCAAATAATTAAACTATGAATAAAGTCCTCCTCAAAATATCTTATTTTTATGATATTTGTAAGTAAGTAAAGTTGGCGACCTTACTTGAGGGTGACCTGAAGGCTCCATTTTCAACAGCTACTACACTGAGGTGTTGGAGAGGACGCTACTCCATTCCCTGGATTGCTCCACTTTAACTTTGATCCGTACCTTATAATGCTAAGTGTTAAGCAAGATGGCATCAAGTACCATTTTTTTGAGTATGACTCAACCTGAGATTGAATCCCCGTCTCCTGGACCATTGGTGAACGCTCTACTTACAGACACACACATAAACACATGATAAACAGTTCCAGAGAGGTTTGAATGGTGGGAAATCAATAAAATAATTTAAAGCAAGCAGATAACATTATCATTCAAAATCAGAATACCAGCTTGAATGTTAGAGTATAAAGTAGATTTCACCTTCATGAGACAATGCTGGTACGAAACCTCAGTGAGTCCAAATATTATTCGATTGGTCACTTCTTACCTTTACACCAAATGTGAAAACAGTTAAAATGCCTTTGCAAATGAATGCTAAGGTAAGTTGCCAAATTGCTTGAGTGACCCCTTTCCCAGCAACAGCACTTCCTCTATAGACATTCACATTGGTAATATTTCGATTGTAATCACTGCAATAAAAGAAAACAAATTTATGGAAATAATGACATGATTTTTTTGAAAGCAGACAATTTGAATGATTATCATTAAAAAAATATTTAGATAACCTTTCATACTTTTTACTCTCACTATTTTTGGTTGATCTGTTCTTAAACAGTTAAAATTGAAGAAATTTTGACTTGAACAAAACTAGAACTTGCAATCCCATTCCTTGAAAACTTGTAGTTTGTAGATGATACCTTTAAAGCTACCAAAGATGGAGTGGTCAGTTAAATTCCTGTGACAATATACCTGCTGGCCAGTCCCCACAATCTCAACCTCCTAAACAAGTTTGTGCCCATCCGATCGTTTAGTGGTTTCTCTCATCTCCGGCCAGGGGCATTTCACATTGCTTTACAAGACACAACATACTCAACCAAGAGTGGAATAAAGAAGAACAAACTAGCACGAACTTGGGTTAGCTCCACGCGCAAAAAGGGAAAAGTTTTTGACACTTTTGAGTAACTTTCTGTGCATCTGTGGGCTATCGCGAGCATGTATTCAAACAAAACTTCCACACAGCCACCAGGAATGCTGACTTATCCTCTCACATTGGTTAACCCGGCCTCTGGGTCCACAGGTCCTAGCTTCTCGCTTAGTAATCGCCTTTCTCTGACTGTTGCCTTTCCCTGATTTCTGTTGACTGCTTTCTTCTGTCCACTGCCCTGGGACCTTGCCTTCCCTCGTCTTCTTCCGCTCTCATAGAAAATCTCACGTGCAAGCCCTTTGTGTGGGTTTCGCACCAAAACAGACAAAGGAATTCTCTGACCCACTCACCTACAGAAATGAATTCCTGCATTTTTATTCACTTATCTTGTTTGTGTAGAAAAATCATTTACTATACTTTATTGAAGAATATGATTGGGACTAAACATGTTAGGACTTGACGCAGCCAGATGATAGATCACATAGGGCCTCTCTGACCACCCGTCTAGTCCAGTAAGAGCCTAAATGAAGTGTTATAAATCATGTGACCATTTGGTTGCCAGGTTAAAGACTACTCAGTTACCAGGATTCTGTCCTAAACCATTATAGGTCACCACCTACAGCCAACAGGTTGGCCTCCTTGCAAGGGGTCTTAAATCTCGACAGAGGTGGAGTTGGCATATTCTTCAGACCAATCAGGGAATCTTTTTAGCATCATTAATGATGCATGTAATCATATTTTGATGAAAGAAAACAATTGAAAACAATTATATTTAACCAAATTAGTTTTTTTTTTTAAATACAGAATTCTAAAATATCTCTTTTCATAATAAGTTATTAGATGTCCATAAAAAAAAATTAAAGATTAATGATAAAATTAATTTAATAATAAGAATAAAAATATGAATTTAAAAAAGAAAGAAATAATGAAAAAGTAAATTTGAAATTCAATGCCTGAAATTTTAATTATAATCCATGGTAACAGATGTTTAATGAATAAAATTAAAATTATGAAAAATCCTGCTCAGACTGCAGAGATCCAGATCTTCAATTGTCAAGTTAGTTTCAGTATTGTCAGGTATTTCGTAGTGTGGGTATATGATTCAACATTCCATTTATAATTAGTCTTCTGTATTTTGTAAAATCTTTTATAGTGAAACTGAAAACATAAAAAAAAATCAATCCTTCTCATCATGGCATCAAGTAAGACTAAGTTATATTTTGTAATATTCAATTAATCAATTTTTTGTCTGGTTTCTTTGTTAAATGGCATATCAACCTCCAGGAGTTATTTAATCCTAATATGGTAATATTTTGGTGTTGCTTGTTTAGAGACAATGTTAATGGCCTTTTAAGCTTCCTGCACTTGAATTGCAGTAAAATTTTGAATATGTAAGAATTAAGTATTACAGGGAGGCATCACAATTTTAGAAATACCAAGGTGGGGCATAACACAAAATTGGTTGGGAACTACTGAAATCCATAGTTAAGAGGAGGGTAGGGTAAAGGGGTTCATACCTTTCCCAAGGGTATTAGTCCGAAAGTGAATCTAATAGCACTATGATGTCGCAGTTCAGCATGTTAGCCATTACAGCATAATGACCCTCCCATTAATTTATTTGATTTGTTTTTTTTTTAATGGGATATCCATATTTACCCAACCCCTCCGCTCGGGCAGGATATGACACAAGTTCAATTTCTAAGCAGAGTTTAACAGGTTGGAATTCAGAGTTTTCCTTCTCCTAGGCTAGTAGCCTCACCAAGGCTGAATAACCCAGTCTGCCCTACTATTTACCCTTAGCTGGAGGGAGAATAATTGGATTCATATCTTTCCCAAGGGTATTAGTGCAATGTGAAATGCAATCAGTCTCGTCCAGGATTTGGACTCGTGTCACAGTGTCCATTTCCTATGACGATAACCATTACACCACGGACACCTCCTGTTTTTTAATGGGTTATCAACCTTTATGAGTTATTTAATGTCAAAGCCATCCTTGTAGAAGAACAGCAGTGATCCTATTTAACCCATAGCTGGACTAATGAGGGGGTTCATACCTTTCCCAAGGGCATTAGTCCAAAAGTGAATGTAATAGCACAACTGGAGTTTGAACTTGCTTACTTTGAGACTGCAGTCTAACATAGAGGGATAAGAGGGTTCATGCCTTTCCCAAGGATATTAGTCTGAAAGTGAATGTAATAGCACAACTGGAGTTTGAACTCGCTTACTTTGCGACTGCAGTCCAGCATGTTAACCATTATGCTACAAGGACTTCCCCTCCTAATTTGGAGGTGTCCTCGTGGTGTAATGGTTAAAGCGATGGACTGCGGAATTGTAGTACGCGAGTTCATACTCCAGTCGTGCTATTACATTCACTTTCGGGCAAATACCCTTGGGAAAGGTATGAACCCCCTTATCCTCCCAGCTATGGGTTAAATAGTACCACTACTGTTCTTCTAGGAGAATGGCATTAAATAACCTAAAAAGAGTTGATATGCCATTAAACAAAGAAACCAAACCAAACCGCCTAATTTATTTGTGGGTGAAAAGAAATTAAATATGGTTACAAGGTGTGTGTGTGTGTGTGTGCATCAAGTAAAATGTTTGAGAATCCCTGCAATTTCAGCTTCTCTTGTAATGAGTTAAAACTGATTTGTTTGCACTCTTCTATTGCAATGGTTTCAATTATTGCTGTCTAACATTCATAATTCTATTCAATATTAATCATTCGTTTACAGATGGGGAAGTGGTTACAAGTCTTGCTATTTAACACTAATTATTCTATTCAACATAACTCAGTCATTTGCACACAGTTGAAGGATTCCAAGTATTATTATGTATCGCTAACAATTCAATTAAACATTGGTTATTTGTTTACACATAGTTAAATGATCAAACAGTTCTATTTCTAACAATTCAATTTAGCCTAAGTCAAAGTTAAATATAATAGTAATAAAGTATTGCTATGCATCATGAACAATTCAATTAAACATCAATGATTTGTTTACACACAATTAAATGATCTATTTCTAACAATTCAATTTAGAATTAGTCATTTGTTTGCACATAGTTTAAATGTCAAACAGTTCTATTTAACAAATTGATAGGGCCATATCAGGTGCTACCACTTCAGGTCAGAGTAGACCTGGGAGCAATGGCAATGAAGGGGTACTCTACATTCCCCAAAGCTCTAGCATTACTCGACCCTCACCATCAAGTAGTTTAGTGTCATATCTAGGACATTTGTTGGGGTAGGGGGTATCTTACCTTTCTGCAGAAAAGCAGTCAGTGTATTCTACAGTCCCAGCTGACCGGGCTAGAAGTGAAGAAAAAAGGAAAGAAAGAGAAAGGAAGAGTGAAAGAAAGAGGAGAGAAAGAGAAAAGAGAGAGGAAGATAGGAAAGAAAGAAAGAGAAAGGAGAGGAGAGGAAAAGAAAAAGAGAGAGAAGACGAGGCTGTCCTAGTGAGGAACATGCTGTATCACTCACCATTTGTTGGTTGGTTGGTTGTTTGGATTTTATGGCATATCAACCTTTGTAAGTTATTTAACGCCAAATCCATTTTTATGAAAATAGTTCTATTTCAAACAATTCAGTTTAGCATAAATACACATTTTAAATGTAAGTACAATTTAATTGTGTAAAATGTTTCTATTTCAAGCTATTCAGTTTAGTCAAGCAGTTCTAATTCAGTTTAGTTTAAGTACAGATTTTGTTTATTCACTCAGTTTAGTGTAAGTACAGTTTCAATGTCAAAAAACAGTTCCATTTCAAATAATTCAGTTTAGCATAATCACACAGTTTAAATGTAAAAACATTTCTATTTCAAGCTATTCAGTTTAGTCAAACAGTTCTAATTCAAATAATTCAGTTTAGAATAAATATGCAATTTAGTTCTATTTAACCAATAGATAGGACCCTTATAAGGTGCTACCATTCCGGACCAGAGTGGACCTGGGAGCGATGGCAATAAAGGGGTACTCTACAATCCCCAAAGCTCCAGCATCACTGGAAACTCACCATCAGTTTGTTTAGTGTCATATCCAGGACACTCGTTGGGAGGGTCTTACCCTACTGCAAAGGTGTATTCTACAGTCCCAGCCGACTGGGCAATCACCATTTGTGATGTAGTGATAAAAATCAATGACAAACAGACAAGGAAATGTGTATTTAAATTTGTAACAAGTTAAACAACATTGGACAATGACTGGATGAGGCAGACATCTAATTGGGGGAAACTGAATGTTCAATTGGCTTTCATGTTGAAGTATCATTTTTCTCAAAATGATTCTGTCATTGCACTTTGATCTTCAACTTACATGTCAGCTGTTTACCCCATGAACACAGATTGAAAGAGTCTGGTCATATTCAATTTGAATGTCTTTTGAAAGCACTCTCTTCTGTTTTTAACTGTCTCACACATTGCAAATCAAGGTCCTGTAAATATTTATAACGGAAAATGGAACGGTTACCTTCACGTTATATTTAAATGAAAATAAATGAATCAGAACGAGATATCGAAAGGTTTTCAAGAAAGTTTAATGGAAGCCAGAATAAAGGGTACCTTTATGCCGCAATTCTCGTAGGAAGGAAAAAATAGTTATCGAGTTGAGAAAGAATCACAGCAGCTAAATGTCGGAGCGATATATACATCGCTGATTTTAGAACAGAAATGAATGTTCAGCCGTAGATGTGTAGTCCTGGTTGCTGTGGGAGAGAAGTAACCGCTGTCTCCTTAAAGGTTGTCCAGGAATGAAGTAGCTGTATTGTCAGAGGCGGAATTGATTCGTCTAGTTAATTTGCAACTGGGAACATTTGGGTCACGAAGTGTAGACCCAAGGGTCCATGAATTAGACGGTAGATGAATAATGAAATGTTCAGCCATGATGCGTGGTCCTGTTTACTGTAGGTGTACAAATTTTGTTAAGGAACTGGTGATCCTGTTTCACCGAACAGCAGCAGCCCCTTGGGGTCACGTGGCGTCCATTATAAAAAGGAGCTCCACTGGAGATTCTTCCTCTATTTTGGTTCCACTCCCACCACTGTTAGCAAAGGGTCCTTTCGTAGCAGCCCTTGACGGCATACGTATTTGGTACCTTCCACCAGCTGGGACCCAAGAGCGACGAATGCACGTGCTGAGTTTAAAGGAACAGGACACACAGACCGTTAAGTTCCAGCAGGCATTTTATCTACAAACCTTTACACACCAAACCTTACCTACCACACCTTCACCATACTACCAAACCTTACAACCTTCACATAACAAACCTATTCTTACTTTATCTTACACCTTTACCTTATAACAACCTTACAACGACACCTTACAAAACCCACCATCTATTGGAATCTTGAACTCTTTTGTGAACTCTTACACATTCGTTGTTTGTTCCATGTGGTGTAAAGCCCTGTTTGTTGTTGTTGTATATAAATTTTGTTGCACTATAAGTCGTTCGTCTTCCTTTCCTCAAAAGCTGTCACCCAAATCTCTACTGCTGTTGAAGTAAGGTTTATTCTTTTACAAAACGTAGGAATAAACCGGGCTTTTCGGGGCTTATAAAATTCCCCATATAGGAGAGAAGTATCAAGGTTTCCAGAAAAGGTTGTCCAGGAATGAAGTCGCTGAATTGTCAGAGGCGGAATTAATACGTCTATTTCATTTGCAACTGGGAACCCCTGGGTCTAAAAGGGTAGACCCAAAGGGTCCATGAACCAGACGGCTCTATCCTCATGGTGGTGAGTTGCTGCTGATAAAGGAGCAGACAGAGATACGTTCGTCCAGCTCGAAAGCTTTTGAGGAAGAGTTAGTTTGGTGGGCTTTCGCCGAATTCGATATGCCTGGGAAAGTCATCCGGGCCGGATGGGATTCGTCAACCCTATTCGTGAAAATATATGACGAGACCAACGGTCAAAATAATTTACGCGCCAAACATGCGAAGTACTTTCTGCTACATATTCTTCTGGTGTGAGCTGACAAAGCCAATACTGGATAGGCATGTTATATTTATTCATGGTAATGCAGAGGAGAAGAGAAAGACAGAGAAGGGAAGACTGACCTGATGAGGACAATGCTATATTACTCACCGTTTGTGGTGTCGTGATAAAAATGGATGACAAACAAAATTTAATAGATAAAGAAAGGTGTATTGATATTTCTATAAAGCAAGCAATTCATATAGTCAGAATATCTATTCAAGAAAAATTCTGTTCAGTTGGTGGCCAACATTGCCCAAAAAGATTCTAGCAGAAGAAAAACCAAGTTTGGCACTCAGAGCGTTGGCTTATTTATGCCTATGTTGCTGTTTATAGACGTTCTTTGGTGGCATTAGATTTGTTGGTTGGACGAGCCTTCTTCTTTCAGCTCGTTGCAAGGTAGAGCCATAATTGTGACAAGAGCAATATCACCTCGAAATAATGATGATGATAATGCTATCAATAAAGGTAGATATGCCATAAAACAGAAAACGCTAAATGAAAGTGAGGCATCTTCGAATAACTAAGATGTTGATAGGCTGTAAAAAAATACTGTTACAGGTTTTATTTAGAAAACGAAATACAAACTTTTGTGTGCTTAAAACAGATATCAGATTATTAATAGAAAATAGAATTAAGAATGTCTTGATCTAAAGGTTAATTTTATTGATAACCAAGACAACATGAATCTATGTAAGTTTATAAAAATAGCTCAGATCTATTAATAGATAAACTTAGAAAAATGATAATACGGGTAGGGTACCGAAAGATGAAACGTGTGTGAAGTTTTTGCATTTTAGAAGTGTGTCGGCTTGGTTCTTAATAAAAGGAGCAAGCGGGCAGTTAAGTTGAGTTGGGTTAGAGACAGTTGGAGATTTGAGTTGGAGACTCAAAGAAGAGAGGAAACGGTGTCAGAGATTGGAACAAAGCGTCTGCTAATATGTGCTGTTGATATAAGTAGGAAGAAGCGAATTATTTCCTCCAACAGCTAAGACTACTATTGTTACTACTATTACTAACACTGAGAACAGAAACATCGAAAAAGCTACAGTAATCAAAAAGGGTTAAAACAAAGCCATCTCTCCTTTAACAAAATTACACAAAGTATTTTTTGTTTTGTTGATTATCGTTCATATACTAGAGACATTCAACTTTTTGCCACAAGAATTGTATTTATTATATTTATTGTTGATGTTATATATATATAAACTTTTGTCCTTCTAAAATCAGATCGACTTGACATATTCATTTTCCATTAACCCGATTCTCACCCAACAACTTGCCGGTGGACCAACGGAGAGCTTTCGAAATTCTACAACCCCATAACTACTCGCCAGTATTAAAAATCACAACGTGGCTGGTGAGTGAAATTGAATTGCCATTTGAAACTCGAGACTAGGGTCTAACCTGTAATATTGGACCATACAGGACCAACGATCGGTCTTGTGGATGATGTCGGCTCAGTGGGGTTAAGATATAGTGTCACATGGACGCCTTGACCAGAGATCGCGTTACAATTGACACCATGCGAGAGGATTAGCGTTACATAATGAGGGGTTGATATGAGGCATGCAGGAGTGATGAGATGATTACGTAAGTGTCTTGTAGGTAGGATGTGACCATGTAAGGACCTTTTACACTACATTTTTTATGCGAAAAGTGGACAATAAGTAAGAGAGCTCAATACAGGTGCGAATAAACACAAGGAAGCTATAACAGGATAAGACCATTTTAAGAGGTTTTAATGCTGCATCTGCTGCAGTTAGTAAAATGCCTATGGAGTTGCTATGTTGCATGTTTATTTGGTTGGGACTGTTATGTAGAGTTCTATCTGTGAATAAGCCACAAAATAAAATGGCTGCATGTATGAATTGACTGTGCTATGAGAGAGGTTCTGTTTAGGGTTTGGTTGAGGGTCCACAATGAGTGTTAGTGAACCATCAGATGCAGGTTAGTGTCATACCAGGACACACTCTTTTTTGGGGAGAGGGGGTCTTACTATTCTGCGAGGGATACAGTCAGTGTATTCTAAGCTGTGGTGACAGGGTGGAAAAACAAACACCCCCAGAAATATAAAAGAGAAAAATAAGTAATTTTACGTACCATAACCCATGATAATCCTCAGGGCCACAATGATTTACAAGCATACGGATTAATTGACTAGAGCCGATTCTGGAAAAATAAGAAGCAATAAATATTTGAAAATAAATAAAATATCTTAAATACAAAAAAGTTAAAATTGTATAGATTAGATTACACAAATTTTTGCACAAAGTATTTTCAAAGTTTTTTAGTTTTTCTTAAAAGTATTTCATCAGGGTACGACACAAAATCTTGTCACATGTTTACGCAAACAACGTTCTGAATCGTCGACACGTTGTTGTTTTTGATCGACTGTGAGCAAACGCAACACCCACTTTGAACACAGCCTTCTCATTGACAAATGTTCATGCAAAATGGGGAATACATTGCCTTCTGATATCTTCAACTCCTCTGCAATCTCACGCAACTTCAATTTATGATCGGCCAAAACGAGTTTGTAGAGTTTTTTGGTGTTTTCTGGGACAGCTGCCGAATTTGGGTAACCTGAGCAGTCAGCATCATTTGTGTCTGTACGACTGCGTTTAAAATCAGCACTTAACCGTTAAAATACCCCTTAACCGTTGTTTCTGACTGAGCAGAGTCTGAATAACACTTATCAAGCCATTGCTTTGTTTGAACAGTATTTTTCCCGTCATAAAGCAATGGTTTGTCAAAATACGAAATTCCATTGTTTTGAAAGACCGTAGTCGAGGGTGACCCGAAGGCTCCCTTTTCCATAGCTACAACACCAAGGAGTAGGGGAGGGCCTTACTCCTTTCACTGGATTGCTCCACTTTACCCTTGATCCGTACCTTATAATGCTGAGTGTTAAGCAAGGAGACATCAAGTACCATTTTTTGAGTTTTCGGTATGATTGAACCCAGGTCTCCCGGGCCATAGGTGAACACTCTAAATTTGCTAACCAATAATCTGATTGGGTTCAAATTTTGACATATGGGTTTTTTATTAATGGCGCCATCTATATGTCAGGTCCGGGATTTATTGAGTGGTATGTTATCTTTCTAAAAAAGTACAAGGGAATTTAAATAGAGAGCAGCTGCATTACATATTACTTATAGACACAAATATATTTTACAAGAATATCTGTGTACATGCATGTGTGCAGATAGATGGTTGGTTGGTTTTATGGTGTATCAACCCTTATGGGGTTATTTAACGTCAAATTAAGTAATTTTATAAAGGTTTCAAACAATTCAGTTTAGTATAAGAATAGTTTTTTGTTTACACACAGTTAAATGTCAAAACTTCAAAACTTTCAAACAATTCAGTTTAGCATAAGTTCTGTTCAGAGATTAGTTCTATTTGACTCATAGATAGGACCCTATCGAGTGCTACAACTCTGGGTCATAGTGGACCTGGGAGTGATGGCAATGAAGGGGGTACTCTGCATTCTCCAAAGCTCCAGTATTACTGAAGCCCAACCATCAGATTGTTTAATGTCATATCCAGGACACTCGTTGGGGGAGGAGTATTATCCTCTCTGCTGAGATGTAGTCGGTGTATTCTACAACCCCAGCTGACTGAGCCAACTGAGAGATGGAATTAATATGTATAAATTCGACAAATTGTTTGAGAGATATATGGATCAATAGATAAGAAGAGATACATATATATATTGATAGATTATAAAAGGTGGGATGAATAAGCTGATCGTCAAAGAAGATTAATATAAAAGGAAATAGATGCGGGTTGATTCAAAAACTGATAAATATTAGAGAGAGAAGAATATTATTGAGAACTAATCAGAAGTGAATTTATTATACATGTATGAATAGTCACATCTATAGAGTTAGTCTGCAGTCATTCGGTGACTGAGTGTACTATGTAACTGTTGCATTCACAATGGCCATCAAAATAGTTTTTAGCAACAAGGCAAATTTTGGACTGCCCAGTTACATTAAGAAGAAAGGAAAATACAGGAATGTGGACGAGAATATTGATGAGTTTCAACAACTTTAATCATATTTACCAACCCCTCCGCCCGGGCAGGATGTGACACAAGGTCAATTTTTAAGCGAAGTTTAACAGGTTGGAATTCAGAGTTTTTCTTCTCCTAGACTAGTTGCCTCACCAAGGCTGAAGAACCTAGTCTGCTCTATTATTTGCCCATAGCTGGAGGGAGAATAATTGGATTCATACCTTTCCCAAGGGTATTAGTGCTATGTGAAATGCAATGTCTTGTCCAGGATTTGAACTCGTGTCGCCGTGTCCATTTCCTACAACGGTAACCATTACACCACGGGCACCTCAACAACTCTAATGACAGCCTGAAAGATAACCTTGGACTGTGAGTCGTACAAATGGAAGAAAGCAGTTGTTGATGTCAGACCAGGAATTTAGCATTCAACCTGAAGTTTCGAGGTCCAGTTGGTCTGGGAAGAATGGATAGAAGACAAAAGACTAGTCTCCAAAAGGAGCCCATGGCTGAATGCGCTCTCCTCGTGTTGAATGTTGGTCTATTCTACTCTAGCATGAGTGGGGAATAGCCGGTCTGTCCTGCTCGAAAATATGTGACGAAGAGACTGAGAGAGTGTTTGCGCGGCCTTTTATACTACCCGGGAAAGTCATCTGAGTAAAATGGCTTAAATCATCCTCATTGGACGAAAATATGAAATCGAAACTTCAACGGTCAAAATAATTCCCGCACTAAATAATAATTTGAAATTCTTTCTTTCTGCTATAAGTTCTTCACGCTTCACATTTCATCCTTGGTTTGTGTACAAACATTGCATCACTTAAGTTTATAATATTTTGCAAGGTGTAAAATAAGCGTTGCAGAATTCCCTTAATGTGATGACGTAATGCTTATCAGCACAGAAGATGGAATGTATATATCCCCAAAAAGTAATAACCGTTTGGGTCCCATCTATCGGCCAAATAGATCTGTTTAAATATTATTTGTATTAGATAGGAATACTTGATATCATAATTGTGTTCAAATTATTTGCATTAATTTAGTTTGGTTTCTTTGTTTAATGGTATATCAAACTTCATGGGTCATCTAATGCCAAAATTATCCTTGTAGAAATACAGTGGTGGTATTGTTATATAATTGCGGAAGGATTTTTTTTTATATTATCATTTTCCATTTTGTATATCTTACCTTTCGGTTTAGTTAGGCTGATAACCTTTCGGCTTAGTGCATGGGTTAGTTAGGTGCACACATTGAGTGCAGGTGTTCACGCGCGTTCGGGCGGATGTGACAATCACAGATGTCACAATAAAAACCCCAGAGGAAAAATGAGACCGGGGACGTGAATGACGTTATGCCCCGGAGTGATGGGCTGAGGATTTGGGGATTTGAAAAAAAACAAACAGTAAGTTGAGATTTAGGCTTGGACGAAGCAAGTCGATTTTCGGAGCTCGCCGAGGCCAGACCAGTAGTTTGCGGCGGGGTGCTGCACGTGGTGGGGTCCGATGGAAAAGTCAGGATAGAAAGAAATTGTGTCTCTTTCTCCTCATGTCGAAAAAAAAGGTAAATAAAAGTTTCGTACCTGAACCAAAAAAGAGAGTCGTAAATGTTTTGAGTGTTTTCGGATTCCTATATGCGTATGAATATTATATAGACTATGAACATTATGAACGTTTTATGCATGTTAATATCTTGGTCGTATTTTTGGACGTATATATATATATATATATATAATAGTACTATTCAACCCACAACTGGGGACGGGGGATAAGAGGGGTCATATATTCCCTAAGGGTATTTGTCAGAAAGTGAATGTAATAGCGCGACTGGAGTTCGAACTTGTTTACCACAATGTTGCAGTTCAGCACATTAGCCACTACGCCACAGAGATTCCTTCTTTATTTGTATTAAGAACAGTTACTTGATGCTTTAATTGTTTATAAGGATTAGTATTATTAGTTACTTGTGAAGTAAAAAAAAAAATTCTTTGTTGAGCGGGGTCAACAATCAAATCCGACGCTGACTGGCAGAGTAATTTTCTCAACCTCTTCTTCCTTTTCCCACTTCTTTCTTTCTTCAATTCATCCATCTGTCTTTTTCACTACTTGGACAAACTGTCTCCTCCGAGACCCGCTGAAGTTTTTCTCGTGCTCGGCTACTAGAGTTTGTCCATTTATTGAGGCCAAAGCCTATGCATCCGAGGATGCTAATCAAAAGGCCCAACTGAAAGAGGGGTGGAAAAGAATGGATGCTCTTATCCTTTCTCGTATGTTGTCTGCTTCTGGTTCAATTCTAAGTCTGACAAACGACACACGATACGACCCTTTTTCTTTTTCGTTGCGGGTTAGCATGATGGCTGCTACAACTTGAAATCATATGACTGCGTGAAAACAAATGATTTTTATTGGGTAGAATTAGTGTTCGAATTCAGAGGTTTTTTTTTTCTAGTCAGATTGCTTTACTTAGGCTATGGGCAAATGTTCCTGAACTGGGTGAAATAGATCTCAGTAATCGTTTAACAAAAATAACGTCTTCACTCGATCGGACCCTCAGAACATATGGGAATTAATAAAAATATATAAAACGAAAATAAAACAAAATTAAATTAAGAATAAATAGAAAAAATGCAGAAACTCCCAGAAGCTCCTAACAGGAAAAGTGGCGACGCATGCGCAAAGAAGGAACCCTCTCGGCGAAAAAAAGAAGCCCGTTCTCTTTTAGCAGTGACCAGCGGAGTGACAACACCTAAATCTTTCTTGCTACTGGTGGAAGGCGCCGTGCGTCCGTCTCTTAATGACGCGTTGGCTAACCTTTCCACTGGTAGCAGCCACCTCTTTTACTAACTACCCACGACTAAAAACATCAAATAATGGACTCGTCAGAACCACAATTAAGACACCATATAACGAACTTAACGACTAACACATTTCAACACCTTGATTGGGAGACGCAACCATTTCATTTGTATTCAGGAAGAATTTCCTCACCTACTGAATGGTTGTTGAACCCAGAAATAAAGGCAAAATATAAAAGATATCTTGATCTCCTATCTTCTCTTCCTGTCTTCTTTCATATAGTTTCTTTGCAGCTTTCATATCCAAGAAGTTAAGTCAGCAAGATGACGTGGGGTAAGAATAGAATAACCCAGAATGGAGTCAGATACCAAACAACAAAACAAATTACCTTGAAATTCCATAAACATCTCTCTTCTCACATCCACTCACCTGGTTTTTACAACGCCTGTTTGCTCTCATGTATATGAGTCTGCTGCATAAAACGAGCAGTTTTATGCATACGCGTCAAGCTCTTTGCAAATGGCGACTTGAAAAGTGAGACAGCACATACGTTCAGTAAGTCACTGTTACGTCTATTACAAATAGTTACTTTGAACCATATAATCATGTAGAATTATTAGTATTAAATAGAAATACTTGAAACTTATAGGACTTTACACTCCTATAATTTAATTTGGGTGGTATGCCACTTGTTCCCACAACAAAGATGGCGGACGCACACATATTCAGTCTTGGGAAACCATTGACCAGGAGAACTACGTGACCTGCGTAAAACTACGTCCACGTAAATTTCGTCCTGCGTTTTTTTTTTTTTTAGCCGATTGCAAGACACGTATTCTCTATAAATACGTCGTCTTCAAACACTCTTTCTCTTTTTCCCAATTTCCATTGCAGCGTTGACACACTCTCTCTTCAGTGTGACACTCTTCTTATTCACCAACAGAGTTATAAAGCAAAAAATGGATGAGCCTCACAGACATTCATTTCTTCAATATTCTTTGACTATAAGACTTTTTCCAGCCTCAGAGAAACCGACTGTTTCAAACCATAAAAAGAAATAGACATTTTAAATACGTAATCCAACTTATAGGACTTTTTCATCATTAACCCTTTTTGTAGTTTAGTTGTGTTAGTTACACACACACACGAATATTTTTTATGTATCAATGTATGTTTTGTTATAGATATAAATTTGTTTTGTTTGTCGCCTTGTCTTGAATGTTCCTTTTGTCCATGCCGTTTCATATCCTTCACTCATTGGCTTCATTCATTTACTACCTTTTTCGATGTGCCTTTTCTCCAAGCCTGACATCTACTAAAAAATAACATATAACAAAACACAACATTAAATTTTGGGGGACTAAGCATAACAACCAAAATAACATGTCCTCCCACAAACTTTACAAGTGTGCAAATTATTTGTATTAAAAAGATGTAACTGGTATCATATTACTGTTTGCAAACAAATAAAAGACGTGCAATTAAAAAAATGCAATGGATTATTGAAATTATAGTGAGGATGACAATCAAGCATTTAGAAATTAATTGAATTCCAACCTTAAATAACTCAGAAAGAGGTTTGGTTTGGTTTCTTTGTTTACTGACATATCAACCTTCATAGGTTTTTTAATGCCAAAGCCATCCTTCTAGAAGAACTGTAGTGGCACTATTTAACCCATAGCTGGGAGGATAAAGGGGTTCATACCTTTCCCAAGGAGTTCGAACTCGCATGCTACGATTCCGCAATCCATTGCTTTAACCATTACACCATAGGGACACCCTCATCAAGAGGTGATATGCTGTTAAGTATCAGAAAAACTCTAATACAAGGAAATTATTACATATGAATTATCTAAGCATGTATGAGTATGTGCAGAAAAGTTCTATGTCCAACCAAGATGGGAATTACTTTTCTTTATTTTTATAAAATCTTTTTGGAAGAGTTAAAGAAACTTGAGGAACATGATATCAAGTATATTGATTTGATATAAATAATTTCCAAACAGATCTATTTGAACTATAAATGAAACTCTAACAGGTAATCCCACTCTGAGTCAGAGAGGACCTAGGAGTAATAGCAGTGAAGGGGTTCTCCATACAACCCAGAGCTCCAGATTTACCATCAAATGTAGTTCAGGGTCATACACAGGGCAAGTGTTTTCATTTAGGTTTGGTTTGGTTTTATGGCATATCAACCATTGTTGGTTATTAAATGCCAAATCCTGTTTTTACAGGTATATTATCAATATAATTTGTAAACACATTTTGTAGATATATATAGATGATTAAACAGTTCTATTTAGCCTAAAGTCAAAGTTAAATGGTTTTAAGTATTGCTATGTATCACTCACAATTCTATCAAACACCAATCAATTGTTTACACACAGTTAAATGATCAAACAGTTCTATTTATAACAATTCAATTTAGCATAAGTCATTTGTTTGCTCTCAGTTTAAATGTCAAACAGTTCTATTTGACCTATGGGTGAAATAGAACTATGAAGTGCTACAACTCCAGGGCCAGAGTTCAACTGGGAGTAATGGCAATGAAGGGGTAGTCTGCATTCCCCAAAGCTCCATCAGATTGTTTAATATCATATTCAGAACACTTGTTGTGGGGGAAGGTTTTACTCCTCTGCAGAGATACACTCAGTGTATTCTACAGCCCCAGTTGACTAAGTTGACTTTTTTGCGGGGGAGGAAGGGATTTTATCCCTCTGGAGATTGTAGTCAACATATTCTTAGCCTTGCCAATAGGGTTAAATATGCTTGTAAAAGTGTTAGGGATCAGATCTAATGAAAAAAGAATATCAAAGTTATTCCCTTTGAGGGATAGAAAGGAAGTTGCTTCCTGTGAATAATGCATTATAGGACTGTAGGAACCAGAAGAACGCAGACACATGAGACAGAAGAGGAGACTTGAATTCACTATGGCACTTGGTAGGCATATATTTTTACTGGTGCACACAAAGTTAAAACAGTTCTTTTCCTGATCAAATAAACCTAATTATTTTGTTGTACACCCACAAGTTCATCACTTTTCAGTTTTGATTATATATTTTCTTTGTAAAAACCTAATAAAAAGAAAGAGTAAGTGTATGAATAACTGAGTGAAAGAAACGTTATTATATGAGGTAAAACAAGAAGAAACATTAAAAAAATAGAGCATAGTGGTAAAATTACACATTGAGTTGGGTTTAAAAAGGAATTTTTAAAAAAAGGAGAAAGAAAGGAAAAACTGCTAAGTTTGGATGTTTATGTAAAATTTAGCTAAGGAAGGTTTGGTTAGGTAATTGAGTTAAATTGCCTATCAACCCTTATGGGTTATTTTATGTAAAATCCTGTTTAGACGTATATATGATTTTTAAGCCAATAGTTTGTAGGTAAAATCTTTTAAAACATTTGCTTACACGTTGTTAAATTGTTTCACATACTGCTATTGGTTGCACACAGTTAAATGTTTTAAGTATTGTTATTTAACACTAATATGTCTATTTATACACAGTTAAATGGTTTCAAGAATTGCTATCTACTATTAATAGTTTAATTTGATAGTAATTATTTGTTTGCACACAGTTGAATGGTTTCAAGTATTGCTATCTACTACTAATAGTTTAATTTGATAGTAATTATTTTTTTGCACATAGTTGAATGGTTTCAAGCATTGCTATCAACTACTAATAGTTTAATTTGATATTAATTATTTGTTTGCACACAGTTGAATAGTTTCAAGTATTGCATTCTACTACTAATAGTTTAATTTGATAGTAAGCATTTATTTACACACAGTTAAAGGGTTTCATGTATAGTACAGTTCTACTTGACCCATAAATATGAACCAAACAGGTACTGATACTCTGAGTCAGAGTGGAGTTGGGCGTAATGGCAATGAAGGAGTACTTCACATTCCTCAAAGCTCCAAGGCTAGAGCCTCACCATCAGATAGCTTTGTGGTGCCCGTGGTGTAATGGTTATCGTCGTTGAAAATGGACACGGTGATACGAGTTCAAATCCTGGACGAGGCTGATTGCATTTCACATAGCACTAATACCCTTGGGAAAGGTATGAATCCAATTATTCTCCCTCCAGCTATGGGTAAATAGTAGGACAGACTGTATTCTTCAGCCTTGGTTAGGCAACTAGTCTAGGAGAAGGAAAAACTCTGAATTCAAACCTGTTAAACTCTGCTTAAAAACTGACCTTGTATCATATCCTACCCGAGCAGAGGGGTTGGTAAATAGGATCAGATAGCTTTGTGTCATATCCAGGACACTTATTGGAGAGGTGGCTCTTACTCCTCTGAAGATATGCAGTCAGTATATTCTAGAATTTCAGCCTCTGGGCTAAGTCAAGAGAGGAATAGATGATTTAAGCAGACTTGTTAGTACAATCATGTGCTGAGCAGTTCTCAACCCGACCAAGATGCCTATGTGGGATAATATGTATACTTCATGATTCTAGATCACTCCTATCTTGGTAATGTTGAGAATTCTTTTACATTCCTCAAGTTGAGAAGTTTCTATAAAATATTCAGCATTCAATAGTTACTTAAATGTATGCCTTAAATCACTTACAAAGTACAATGGGTAAAAAAAAAATATAAAGGTTAAAATTCTTGCTGACTCATTGGCTGGGGCTGTTAAATACACTAACTGCACCTAAACCCCCAATGAAGCCACCTGTTGGTGGTGTAATGGTTATCGTCGCAGGATGTGGACATGGCGACACGAGTTCAAATCCTAGACCTGACTGATTGCATTTCACACAGCACTAATACCCTTGGGAAAGGTATGAATCCAATTATTCTCCCTCCAGCTAAGGGTAAATAGTAGGGCAGACTAGGTTCTTCAGCCTTGGTGAGGCAACAAGTCTAGGAGAAGGAAAACTCTGAATTCAAACCTGTTAAACTCCGCTTAAAAATTGACCTTGTGTCATATACTGCTCGAGCGGAGGGGTTGGTAAATATGATGAAGCCAACTGTTGGCTGTAGGTTGTGATCTGTGATGCTTTAGGATGGGATCCTAGAGGCTGAGCAGTCCGACACTTGGCAAATGAAGTGGTCATGTGACTTGGAACACCACTTTGGTTCTTACTGGGCTAGACAGGGAGTCAGAGAGACCAAATTTGATCAGTCAGCTGGTCATGTTAAGCTCTAGTTTCTAATATGATTGTCCTGAATTTGTGGCAAACAAATACCCAATTCTGTTTCATTTTTAATGTGCTAGAAGGTAGTGACTTAGGGTTGACATTACTGAGATAGCCAGAGTTGAAATCATTTAAACAAATTATGAGTATTAAATAGCAATAGTTGAAACCATTTAACTGTGTGCTAACAAATGATTCTTGGTTTGGTTTAATGGCATATAACCATTGGAGGTTATTTAATGCCAAATCCTGTTTATAAATACATATTAAGAATATATATATATGATTTGTAAACACATTTTGTAGATAACATTCTTAGATGAGCCTGAACTCTTTTTTGCACAAAGTTAAATAGTTTCAAGTATTGCTATATAACAGTCACAATTTAACATCAGTCATTTGTTTGCACACCCAGTTTGTTCTATAGGACCCATAGTGTGGAGTTGGGATCATGACAATGAAGGAGTACTTTACATTCCCCAAATCTCCAGGGCTGGAACCTTGCCATAATATGGTTTAATGGTTTAATTAACAAGACACTTGTTGGTTGGAGTTTTACCCTTCAGCAGTGATGCAGTCAGTGTATTCTACAGCCCCGGCCGACTGGACAGACAAACAAATGAGAATAAAGTTACCTACAAACTATTCACTTACAAATCATATATATATATATGTGTGTGTGTGTGTGTGAACAAGATTTGCCATTAAATAACCATTAAAGTTTGATGTGCTATTAAACTAAAAAATCAAAATCAAACCAAAAATTCTTGAAATTTCTCACCTGGTATAATAATTTGGAAAATTCAGGAGAGCTGTAATCAAAGTGATGACAATAATCTGTCAAAAAAGAAAAATAAATGTTAGCTACAAAAAAGAAACTGAATTCATAATCATTATATAGCAATTAAAGGTTCAATCTGAATTTATAAAAAAAGAAGAAAATGTAATTTTATTTTTATTAAATGTTTACATGTAAATTTTGTCTTTTATTCCTTATAAGTTTTTCACACTAAATTTTAACTGATGTTTTTTTTTACTGAAGTTTGAGTGACAGCAAGTCTCTGCAGGTTTCAAGGACTCTTCTCAGTGTTTTTGCTGATCTCAACTGTGCTGTGGTCTGGAGGGTCTCAATTCTTACTCTAATCTTCAGTTTACGCAGTTGACAGATGCCAGACAGGAACTTGCCCACACTCCTATCATTTCTCTCTCTCTTGCTGTGTAGTTAGATAGCAACAGAAGCTAAATGAACTGAGCCATCAACACAAAAGTCAGAGGACAATTCTGAATGGATCAAACCAGCCAATCAGAGAAAAGAGAGATCGTGGGAATGCCAACTGATTTTTACCATAAGATAATTTTTCTTAGAAAGGACAGTTACTGAAAATAGATTGAAAGGTGAAGACAAAGGGAAGGAAATTGGCGAAGAAAGTTGACAACCGAAGTGAAGTCAAGCATGTGGCCAAGTGTGAAGATAACAAACTCATGGAGATAACTCTTCTGTACATTGGAATGATGGTGGAAGAAAAACTCATGAATACAGTTTTGCTTATGATGGACAAAATAGAGAAACAAAAGAAAGATAACTTATTCACTAGACTCCTTCAATTTACTTGTAGAGTATACTCTTTTGTACACAAGTAAGATGCAACCTAAATGCTTCATTTTATTTTTATTTAATTGTCTGACCCAATGGTGTTACCCTATCTATGGTTAGATGGGTGCTACTCCTGACCTTTCACCCATGGTCCATGACACCAGTCTCTTTTCCATGCTCTTGAGGACTCTTCCTAGGGCTCCAAATACAATTGGTATCACTGTTACCTTTATATTCTAGAATTTCTTTTAGCTCCCTGGCAAGGTTCACATATTTGTTGATTTGTTTGTTTTCTTTATCATTATTGTTGTTTCATGTCTTGCAAGTCTTCACACCAGTTTACCTGGAGTTTTTTTTTTACTGGAGTCTGAGTGACAACAAGTCTCCTATGGTCTGCAGAACTCTCCTTAGTATTCTAGCTGATCTCAACAATGCGTTAGTTTAGATGGTTTCAATTCTTTCTGGTTTCCAATTCCTCCAGTCTTTTTTCCAAGCCTTTGGGACGGTTCCAAGTATGCTAACTATAATATGTATCATCATCACCTTCATGTTCACCAGAATTTTCAGCCCTCTGGCAAGATCCAAGTATTTGTCTATTTTTTTTTCATTTGCTTTCATTTTCACAATGTCATCTGCTTGAACAGAAACACCACTTGATGTCAAGTTCTTTTCTTATCATTAATCAATACTATATCTGACCTTCTAGTCAAGATTGGGAGATCCATTTGTATCTCAAAATCTTACAGAATTGTCTGAGTTTCATTTTCTTGGACAGATTCTGGTTTGCACATATATACCATTTATTAGTATGGCCAAATTTTAATATAATCTTTTGCACAATTCCCACATGAATTACCCTTACCACCCAATCATGTCTAGTCTTTGAACAGACATAGATGGATATATATGAAATAGACTGAAATAGATAGATGAACTGAAATGGGTTGAAGATATGAAAACATTGCAAGAAATGTATCGATAGATAGATAGATATGAATAAAGACTGAGATAGTGAGGGAAAGAAGGCAGAAACATTTATATATAGACATGAACAAACTTAGAGAGATTTAAATAGATAGATGAAGTCACATAGGTTGTAGATATGAAGAAATTTAAAGAGATATATCGATAAATCCAATATAGGAAGTTTAGGAGGTTCGATAAATAGATTAATCAAAGTCCAGACAGTCATTTTCTGAGATATCTGCACAATAAAACTCAATTTGGTTTTGAGATAAGTTTCAGTGTAATCTTTTCAGATGTCGTTAAAACCTTTCTGATAAGCCAGATTTCAACTTATGTACTATTAAATGTCCCATATAAACGTATCTTAATGTTAAACTAGCAGAATGATCCAATGGTGCCCGGGACAAAAAAATAAAAACCTGGAACCATAAACGAAGCTACAACATGAATTTTCCTCAGAGCCTATACATATTGCTGTGAGGTCTCGGTGAAAGTGGTAATAGTTTATGCAATTTTGTAAAGGCAAAAGAAAGAAGTGTATGTATTTACCTAACCCCTCCGCCATGGACATGATGGGACACAAGGTCAAGTTTTGAGTCAAGTAAAGCCTGTTTGAATTCAGTTTTCCTTTTCCTAGACTGGTTGCCTAACCAAGGCTAAAGAACTCTGTCTACCCTACTATGCAAAAATAAAATGTCTAAATATTTTACACTGACGAGAATTTTTCATGCTAGATTGAATCTAAGCGATCTGAAAACTATTTTTTAAAGTCTTAGATTTGTTGCTTTTTCAACTGTAATTGATACTTTTAGTTGGTTCTATGAGGTTAGCTTAAAGATAAGACTTATGTGAATGAATAAAAGTAGCTTGAGGGTTTGGCTTCCATTTTCTTTGTTTAATGGCATATCAACTTTCATGGATTATTCAATGCTAAAGCCATCCTTGTAGAACTATAGTAGTGATGCTATTTAACCCATTACTGGGAGGGTTCATAGCATTGGCCTAATGAGTAGAGTGTTCGCCAATGGCCCGTGAGACCAGGGTTCACTTCCAGGTAGAGTCATACCAAAACTCAAAAAATGGTACTTTATACTGCCTTGCTTAACACTCAGCATTATAAGGTGGGGATCAAGGGTAAGTGGAGCAATCCAGGGAATGAAGTTGCACCCTCCCTACATCTCAGTATAGTAGCTATTGAAAAGGGAGCCTTTGGGTCACCCTCAACTAAGGTCACCAACTTTACTTATTTGCTCAAAAGTGAAGTTAATAGCACGACTGGAGTTCGAACTCGCTTACTTCGAGGTCGCTGTCTAATACTTTAGCTATTATACCTGAAATTAATTTGTAATTTCTTTAGGAGGTGTTTTGGAGGGTGTTGCTTTTTGTGTTTTTTAGGGGGAGGGTAAGAACAAACATCAATCCATTTCAGTCTATTCATGTATATATATATATATATATATATATATATCTCTCGATGCCTGTTCATAGATATCTAAAAATGTTTCTGCCTTCATTCACTATCTCAATATATTTCAGTTACTCTGTCTTCCTTTATATCTATCTATGATTTATCGATACGTCGCATTCAACTGCTTCATATCTTCAAACTATTCCAATTCATCTATATTATTCTGTTCATATCTATCAATCCGTCGTATATAACTTTTCCTGTCAGTCCAGAAACATTAGCTTGTGTGCTTTTATCTATTTCTTTATATTTTATAGCACACTTCCTTGATGTCTGCAGCCGATTACAATAACCGTATCAAAAAAATTCCTCTGTTCCATGCTCAAAAAAGGTTTTATGATATTGATTATAGTCCAAAGACTGGATATGAGAGAGAGAGAGATCTCAATCTCTTGAGGAAATCTTATTCGACCTATGAAACACCTTTATAGGTTATCTAATGTCAAATCCATCCTTCAAGAAAAACAGTAGTGGTACTATTTAACCCATAACTGAGAGGATAAGGAGGGTTCATACCTTTCCCTTGGGTATTTGTCCGAAAGTGAACGTAATAGTGCGACTGGAGTTTGAATTCACCATAATGTTACGTTAGCCATGACACCACGGGGAGTCTCCTCACAAAAGTTTGGCCTAAATAGTTAATTAAGATTCATTCATGCAATATTTACAATCAAAATCTAACTGACCCATAGATGGAACTCTAAAAGGTTCTACCATTCGAGGCCAGAGTGAAACTGGGAATAATGCCAATGATGGGGTGCTTCACACTCTCCATTTTTCTTGAACACTAAGCCAGATGTGGCTTAGTGTTATACCTAAGACACTTCTTTCTTGAGAGGAGTCTTACCCCTCTGCAGGATGGGGATACAGTCTGTGTATCATAAACCCTATCAAGAGGGCCTAAAATTACAAGTTGTAAGCCAAATCCCTGCTACATAGTCTGAAACGAGCAGCAGGTGGCATAGGCCTCCATGTCAATGCAGACAAGACAGAATACATGTCCTTTAATCAAATGGGGTGACATCTCCATACTAAAGGGTGTTCCTTTAAAACTAGTAGACAAGTTCATCAACCGAGAATGACATCAACACATGACTAGCAAAGGCATGGACAGCTATTGATCGGCTATCAGTCATATGGAAATCAGACCTGACCGATAAAATAAAATGCTGTTGTTTCCAAGCAGCAGTTGGGTCGATACTGTTTTATGTAGGTTTTGTAAAGATCATTAACCTTAAAATTAACCTTAAAATGGGGGTTAAAACTTTAAAATAACCTTGAATCGAACTTACATGAGCTCCAACCACCTAGATGCCTTACGATGACTATAAAACATGACCTTAAAAACCTTGATGACCTTGAAATGACCTCAAACCACCTAGGTACCTTCAGACGACCAAAAACGGCCTTAGAATGTTAAATTATTTTAAAAAAGACTTTAAAATGGACTTTTATGACTCCAAAGTAAGTCTAAAACGACCTTGAAACAACGTAAGAATGACCTTCAAATGACCAAAAAATACTCCAAAAGCTTAACATTATAAATGACCTTAAAATCATATAAACCTTAAAATAACCTTAATGATGGCCTTAAAACGACTTGCAAATAACTTAGATGGCTTTAGATTACCTTAAAAAAGACATTAGATGATTTCAAAACGACCTTCAAAATGACCTCATATGGCCTTGAATTAACCTAAAACGACCTCACTTACACCCTCATTTTAAGATTTTAATAAAGACAAAAATGAGACAAATGAATGCGAGACAAAATGAGCATAAGCGACAAAAATAAGACAAAACAAATTTAAAACGAATTTTTGTCTCTGACATTATTCATTAAGTAATGAAAATGGTCTTAAAACGACCTCATTTTTTATCATAAGTGAAAAAACTAGCTTAAAACGATGGTGTAAGTCACTTACAAAAATGAGACAAAAAGAATGTAAGAGACAAAATTATGAGACAATGAAATGAGCACAAGAGACAAAAATGAGCAAAAAAATGTGACAAAAATAAAAGACAATTATTTTAATTTCAAGAGACAATAGATTATTTTATTTCAAGAGACAATAAAAAAATCTACATGTAAAGATAATATTAAGGTTCTTTTACGTCAGTTTTAAAGGTCATTTCTTTAAACTTTAAAGTTTTTCGTAAGTTCAAAGTCATTTTAAGGTCGTTTTAAAGTCATTTCAAGGTCATTTTAAAGGTTTCTTTATACCTATTTTCAAGGTCCTTTTAAAGTCATTTCAAGATCGTTTTTAAAGGTCTAAAATGATCGTTTTAAGTCATTTTGAATATCATTAAATTGTTTTTAGGTCATTTTAGGATTTTTAGTCCTTTTTAGATGAATTTAAAACGGGATGTAGCCCTGAAGACCTGCTAGAGGCGATGAACGATAGGGAAAAGTGGTGAGAGAGGGTCATCCAGGGTTTTTAAGTTTTAAGGTTGTTTGAAGGTCGTTTTAAGGTTTTAGTCAAGTAAAACGTTTTAAGGTCATAAAAGGTAAGAGGTCATTTAGTGTAGTCAAGGTCAATTTGAGGCATTTTAAGGTTATCAAGGTCATTTTTTGAAGGTCATTTTGAGGTCATCTAGGTTTTTATTAATTATTGTTTTGAAGGTCATTCCAAGCACCATTTTAAGGTGGTATTAGGTCATTTTAAGGTCATCCCAGGTTATTTTAATTAAGGTCATCTCGGTTTTCAGGTTTAAAAACAAAATTTGAAAGGTCATCGTTTGAAAGTCATTCCAGGTCATTCTAAGGTCGTTTTAGGTCATTTTTAAGGTCATTATTCGAAGGTCATTCAATGTCATTTTATGGTCGTTCCAGGTCGTTTTAAGGTGATTCCAGGTCATTGTTTGACGTTCAATCAAAGTCGTTTTAAGGTCGTTTTAAGGTTTCGGTTATTCAGGTTTCATGAAAATATTTTTCATTGTTTGAAGGTCATTTTAATGCCGTTTAAGGTCATTTCAAGGCCATTAAAGGTCGTTTTAAGGTCATTTGAGCTCGTTTTAAAACGCGCTTAAAATGTGCGTTTTAAGTCTTTTTCCAAGTCACTCCAGGTCATTTAAGGTCATTTTTAAGTCACTCCAGGTCATTTAAGGTCATTTTTAGGTATTAGTAAGACGTTTTAAGGTCATGTGTCGATCATTTTAAGTCATTGTGTAAAGATCATTTGCAGGTCTTTTAAGGTCATTCCAGGTTATTTTAAGGTTGGTTTAAGTCATGTTTTAGGTCATTTTAAGGAAATTTTAAGATCATTCCAGGTCATTTTAGGTTATTTTAAGTTCGTTTCAAGGTCATTGTTAGGTCATTTTAAGGTCATAATTCGAATTTAGGTTATTTTAATTTTAGATCATTGTTAGGTCATTTTAAGGTCATAATTCGAAGGTCATTCAATGTCATTATATGGTCGTTCTAGATCGTTTTAAGGTGAAAATGACCTTAAAATTTCCCTAAAATGACCTAAAACATGTCCTTAAATCACCTAAAACAACCATTAATGACCTTAAAATGACCTAAAACGACCTGGAATGAACTAAAATGAGCTAAATGACCTAAAACTAAATGAACTTAAAATGAACTAAATGACCTTGAAACAATCTTTAAATTGTTCATTTCAAGTCATGTTTAAGGTCATTTAAAGCTGGTTTTAAGGTCATTCCAGGTCGTTTTAGGTCATTTTAAGGCCATTAATGGTTGTTTTAAGGTGATTTAAGGAAATTTTAAGGTCATTGTTTGAAGATTCCAGGTCATTTTAGGTTATTTTAAGTTTGTATGTCATTTTAAGGTCGTTTCAAGGTCATTTTAGATCATTGTTAGGTCATTTGAAGATCATTCCAGTTCATTTTAAGGTCGTCTTTAACATTTTTACGGTCATTTTGGGGTAATTCCAGGTCATTTTAAATCATTTTATGTCTTTGAAAATCATTTTAAGGTTGTTTTAGGTCATTAAATCACCTTACGGTCATTGTTTGAAGATCATTTTAAGTTTTAGGTTTTAGGTCATTTTAAGTTGATTTTAAGGTCATTGTTTGAAGGTCATTTTAAGGTTGTTTTAAGTCATGTTAAGGTCATTTTAAGGTTATTTTCGTTTATTTAAGGTTATTGTTGTTTTAAGGTTATTTAAGGTCGTCAAGGTCATTGTTTAAAATGACCTTTAAATGACCTTCAAACAATGAAGGTAATTCATTTAAACAATGAAGGCCATGACCTTAAAATGACCTTCATTGTCATTTTAAGGTTATTTAAGGTCATTCATTGTCATTTTAAGGTTATTTAAGGTCGTCAAGGTCGTCATTGTTTGAAGGTCGTTTTGAGGTCATCTCAGTTTTTTGTTAATTTTTTTTTCTGGTCATTTTCTGGTTAAAATGAACACGTGTTAATTTAAATTACCAGAAAAAATTTTGTTCATTTAAAATTAACTAAAAATGAACACGATGAATTCATCATGGTCATTTTAAGGTCGGTTTAAGTCATTCCAGGTCGTTTTAAGGTCATTTTTAGGTTTTAGGTCATTTTAAATCGTTTTAGGTCATTTTAAGTCATGTTTAAAGCCGGTTTTAAGGTCATTCCAGGTCGTTTTAGGTCATTTTAAGGTTATTAATGGTTGTTTTAAGGTGATTTAAGGACATATTTTAGGTCATTTTTAGGAAATTTTAAGGTAATTTTAAGGTCATTTTAGATCGTTTGAAGATCATTTAAGGTCATTTTAAGGTTATTGTTTAAGGTCATTGTCATTTCTAGGTAATTTAAGGTCGTCAAGGTCATTGTTTGAAGATCATTCCAGGTCATTTTAGGTTATTTTAAGTTTGTATGTCATTGTAAGGTCGTTTCAAGTTCATTTTAGATTATTGTTAGGTCATTTTAAGGTTATTATTCGAAGGTCATTTTATGGTCGTTCTAGGTCGTTTTAAGGTGATTCCAGGTCATTTTAAGATCATTATTTGACGGTCAATCAAAGTCGTTTTAAGTTTGTTTGAAGGTTTCGGTTATTCAGGTTTCATGAAAATATTTTTCATTCTTTGAAGGTCCATTTTAAAGCCGTTTAATGGCCTTGCCATTAAAGGTCGTTTTAAGGTCATTTGAGCTCGTTTTAAAACGCGCTTAAAATGCGCTTAAAATGCGCTTAAAATGCGCGTTTTAATTCATTTTAAGTCGTTTTCCAAGTCATTTTAAAGTCACTCAAGGTCATTTAAGGTCATTTTTAGGTAAGACGTTTTAAGGTCATGTGTAGGTCATTTTAAGGTCATTCCAGGTCATTTTAAGTCATTGTGTAAAGATCTTTTTAAGGTCATTCCAGGTCATTTTAAGGTTAGTTTCATTCTAGGTTTTAAAATATTAAATCGTTTTTAGGTCAAAAGCTTTAAATTACGACAATGACCTTCAAACAATGATCTTTAAATGACCTTAAACAATAACCTTAAAATGACCTTAAATGGCCTAAAACGACTTAAAATGACCTTAAAATTTCCCTAAAATGATCTAAAAGATATCCTTAAAACAACCTTAAAACAACCATTAATAACCTTAAACTGACCTAAAACGACCTGGAATGACCTTAAAACCAGCTTTAAATTACAATTCAAAACTGGTTTTAAGGTCATTTAGTTCATTTTAAGTCATGTTTAAGGTCATTTAAAGCTGGTTTTAAGGTCATTCCAATGACCTTAAACATGACTTAAAATGAACTAAAGGTCGTTTTAGGTTATTTTAAGGTTATTAATGGTTGTTTTAAGGTGATTTAAGGACATGTTTTAGGTCATTTTAAGGAAATTTTAAGGTCATTTTAAGTCGTTTTAGGTCATTTAAAAGTCATTTAAGGTCATTTTAAGGTTATTTTAAGACCTTATAAAGAATTAAACCTTAAAATGACGGTCATTGTCGTTTTAAGGTAATTTAAGTTCGTCAAGGTCATTTTAGGTTATTTTAAGTTTGTATGTCATTTTAAGGTCGTTTCAAGGTCATTTTAGATCATTGTTAGGTCATTTGAAGATCATTCCAGTTCATTTTAAGGTCGTCTTTAACATTTTTACGGTCATTTTTAGGTAATTCCAGGTTATTTTAAGGTCATTTTGGTTTTATGGTAATTTTAAGGTCATTTTGGTTTTATGGTAATAAGGTCATTTTAAGGTCATTCCAGGTTATTTTAAATCATTTTAGGTCTTTGAAAGTCATTTTAAGGTTGTTTTAGGTCATTTAAAGGTCATTTTAAGTTATTCGTTTTAGGTCATTTTAAGGTGATTTTAAGGTCATTGTTTGAAGGTCATTTTAAGGTTGTTTTAAGTCATGTTAAGGTCATTTTAAGGTCATCCATCGTCGTTTTAAGGTCATTTAAGGTCGTCAAGGTCGTTTTAAGGTCGTTTTGAGGTCATCTAAGTTTTTTGTTAATTTTAATTAACAAAATTTTTTTTTCTGGTCATTTTCTGGTTAAAATGAACACGTGTTCATTTAAATTACCAGAAAAAATTTTGTTCATTTAAAATTAACTAAAAATGAACACGATGAATTCATCATGTTCATTTTGAGCCAGGTCATTTTAAGGTCATTGTTTGAAGGTCATTCTTAGTTAATTTGAACGTCTAGTTTGATCAACAGTCAAACTTTTAAAATGATTTCCCAGATTGAATCGTTTCTATGCCCAGATAAATAAGTGACACATGAGGAACTTTAGAAGATACTGTTGCCGAAACGTTGCGTTTCAACTAACAACAATAAAGATGAGGACAACAGTCCGGAAAATCACTAACAAAATATTGCACTTCAAGCCTCATCTAAAAAATTCAGACAGATAATATCTTTATAATGTCTTCTCTCTTGTACCGTGCCTAGTCATGTAACCCCCAATGTTGAAAATTGTGAATTTGGCAGCTCGAATCTGATTGGCTGTTTTGAAGTTGTGCCATGATATCCACAAGAGTTCTCCCTTTTTTGCTTTTCTTTTCAGTATGAGCTGAAGCCTCTGTCTAGCTTGTTCCTTTTGCTTTGCAAGCTCTTGTTTATTCACCTTCTTTGCAAGCTCTTGTTTATTCACCTTCTTTGCAAGCTCTTGTTTATTCACCTATTTGTTCAAGCTACCTTGCTTAAAAACTGCCGGCAGTTTTTAAGCAAGGTAGCTTGAACAAATAGGCCTATTTAGTTGCTATTGGCTAAGCCTCTTTTCCTTATAGGGTTTTTATTGTTACTTGTTGAAACAATAAGCCTACTGCAGACTATTTGTTGTTTTGGTATGCTATTCCCTTCAAAAGAAAGTTGAGTCTAAGATGTGGAGGCGTTTGCCGACAAAGGAAGCTGTTGGCTGGTCAGAAAATGTGATAAAAGCCTCTGCAAGCTCAACAGAAGAAAATCCGAGTTGAAACAGAAAGATATTCATTAAATTGGAGGAAGCGGTGGTCTACTCAAAGTTCACTTTAAGAAATAGTAAACTTTGTTTTCAACAAGTCTACACAGGAAACTAGAAGAACACGGTTGTCCAGGTTGATTCTTCACAAGAAGGAGACACGCTAAAATCCTAAAAATTGGCTTCAAAATGAACTTTGACTTAAAATACCAAAGAAAGGTATTTTATCATTAACAAAAATTAAATTGACTGTAGGTGTTTGACGGCATTGCTAACTTGAAATTTCAAGGACCAGTGGGTCTAGGAGGAATGAATAAATGAAGAAAGAATGAACTCCTAGAGGAACACTGGCCCAAAAGTTGAATGTGCTCATCTCATGTTTTACTGCTCGAAAAATATGTGAGGAAGACAGGACGAGGGAACGTCCCATCACCTTTTGTATTGCCCTGGAAAGTCAATGGGGCAGAATGGCATTATTCATTCTCACTGGACGAAATATATAAATTCGAAACCCCAATGGCAAAATGATTCCCAAAAATGATTCCCAAAAATCAATGTTTTTGACAAGCATAGGGGAAAATATGCAAAGCCAGATTTTGTAAAGTTTATTTCTCTTGATATAAATTACTTTGTGGGAACTAGTTGTTTTTAAGAACTATAGACACACTTCTCATTCAGGTAACAAAAGTAAGCTTCCCTTCCCCTTTTTTTATCTTCTTTATTTTTATACTTTTCTCTCCTCCTTTGCTTTGCATGATAGTTACTGCAAGAGTTCTTGGGCTGGGCAGAGATAAAGCCTAGCATATTTTTTTAAAAATTGAGCACAATTACTCTTATCTTGTATATTTTGTTTCTAATACCAGGGGTACAATGCCAAGTCACGTACAATGCTGATTACTGAATCTTGTGGGGTTTGAAGATTTTTTGAAGGTCAGGGGCCAAGGGCAAGGCTGTGTTGCCATAAGATATCTGACTCCATATTTTGGTTATATTGTTTTACCCCACGTTGACTGGCCGGCGCAATGCCTTGTCCAAAGAAAGTCCCAAAAGAAATATACAAAAAGAAAAGATAGAAACAGATAAGAGACGAAAACATTTCTTCCATACTTTCCTTTATTTACTTGGTGAATGGACTAACCAACGCTACGTCCTAAGACGTAGCGTGGTGCCCAAAACACCAGACAGCAAAATGATGTTGTTGGTTCGACGGACACTGCCTGACAAGACCCGGTTCACAGAAAACCTGAGTATTTATCTCTCTCCAAATTCGCCACTCCAAAATCCTTCTGATTTTGGCGCGACTGCTTCCCATTGGCTACTTTACTTTTTATTATTTTTCTTTTTTTCTGATTATTAACCGGATGGATGCGTGGAGCCTTATGCGTGGCGACACGTTTATACATTTTGTATGTGGCAGCCGACGAGTCAACATCCGGTTGGGAGTTTTATTGTTAATTCCTAAATCCCCACAATCTCATAATGACTGCATACGCTATACTTCACTGCATAATGCTACTCTCAAACTTCTGTTGAATGGTTTATGTATTTACTATTCCTATTGGCATGATGGTTAAAGTGTTTGCCACTGGCCCAATAGACTTGGGTTCAATCCCAGGTCAAGTTATACCAAAGACTCAAAAAATGATACTTGATGACTCCTTGCTTAACACTCAGCAATGTAAGGTATTTATCAAGGGTAAAGTGTATCTATCCAGGGAAAGGAGTAGCGCCCTCCCCTACACCTCGGTGTAGTAGCTATCGAAAAGGAAGCCTTCGGGTCACCCTCGATTAAGGTTGCCAACTTTACTTACTATTCCTAATCACGTTGGAGGGTTGTGATATGTCGTATTTGTTTGGTTTGGTTTCTTTGTTTAATGGCATATCAACTCTTTTTAGGTTATTTAATGCTAAAGCCATTCTCCAAGAAAAACAGTAGTGGTACTATTTAACCCATAGCTGGGAGGATAAGGGGGTTCATACCTTTCCCAAGGTATTTGCCTGAAAGTGAACGTAATAGCTCGACTGGAGTACGGACTCTCTTACTACGATTCCGCAGTCCAGTTGTATTTGTAAAGACTTACAGAAAAACTTGAATTCACTAGATGTCAACAGGGTCCTGTTGTCTGGCACAATAGAATCAAAGTAAAGATTTCATGTAAGAAATTTATTGCTACAGTGGCAGTTGGTCTTCTGCATTTCAGGCCACTTGGTATAACTGTAGACCACCACCACCAGATAATCTGCTCTATTTAATGGCTCAATACAATCTAGTTGTAAATGAGACCATAGAATGTCTGTTCCCAGCCAAGGTTGGAATTTAATCGGTGGTTGTAGAAGTCAAATGACTCACCTGACATGGCTGCCTTCTTGAATCTTCATGGTAAAAGCAAGCCAGCTAAGCTTACCTCATTTTATAATGCAATAGGTGGGTTATATCTGCGGTGCCAGGACGACATGCCCAACACATTTGCATGAGTGATGTCTATTCACCTATATATTCATCCAGTAAATGCAATGTGTATCTTTTGGCTACTTGTGTGTCAAACCACTCTCAAGTCAACCAATATTCTTCAGTGGGGACTTTGTTGCCAGAGCACAACCACAGCATGATTTAACCAAGTTTTGCATGTCTTCATCCATTTTCGGTCAGTATGTGTAGCATCTCATCAGGGTTTTTATTCTTGAAATTTCCGGATGACCAATGTGGAATTCCTTTAACATACATTTTCATAATGATGTTGGAATTACAATATGATCAGTACACCATCACATATTGAAAATGCATTTCTTCCATTTGCTTTTCTATTTTTGACTCTTCTGTAATTTAACCCTTCTTTTTAATATGAAGTTGCTTGTTTCTTCCTGAGTTATCAGTAATTCTCTTACGGTATTATGTAAGACATTTTTAATTTCATTTTCTGTCTTTATTGCAGCAATCACTGTATCTTCAAGTGGTTCACCAAATTTCAAAATAAAGCAGGACAGTCCATCAGTATGAATTAATTTCTTCGATGGTAAAAATTTCATTTTATAATTATAATACACAAGTATGGTTCCCCAGCATTGCAGTCTCTTTGTTGTATGTGTGGTAACTCCCCTCCTTGAACCTTATAAAGACAATAGCGGATGATGGTCGGTTTGTAAGGGAAATTCTCCTTCATGTAGAAATTTATGCAATCATGACAAAAATTATAGCCAAAACTACATTCTTGATTTGGCTGTAATTTTTCTCAGATGATATCAAAGATCTCAACACAGGCGCAATTGGCTTAGCTGTTCTATCATCATATTTATGTAATATTACTGCTCCAATTCCTGAATCACTTGCAACTGATGAGACAACAATGTTTAATTTGGGGTCAAAATGTTTATCTACAAGGAGGGCTTTGGTGTTAAATAATACATGGAAAATGATATGCCATTAAACAGAAAAAAAACAAACCAATCCAAACCTAAGATAAGTTAATTATACAATCTGCGAACCTTCTTAGCTTTGATTGTTTTGCACTCCACATAATGCTTGTTCAAACCCAGATAAAATGTTATGATTTTAAAAGCAGATTTTTAAGGCAGAGAGCATAAACAGCCTTTCTGTTGTTGAATAGTCTGTATTTCTTCTTAAGTTTCCAGTTAAGAACATCTGACTTACTTACAAACAGTGTTTGTAATTACTCAATAGTTTCACTATGGGCAGGTCAATTTTTTTAAGTGCAGTAATGCTGGTATGAATTCAGAATTTTCCCTTTCCTAAATGGGTTGCTTAATCAATGCTAAAGAGCCCTGTCTACCTTACTATTTATTCATAATGGGAGGGGGAGAACAGATTCATGCCTTTCCAAAGGGCATTGGTACAAAGTGAACAGTCTTGTTCAGGATTTAAACTTTGTTGGTTGGTTGGTTGTTGGGTTTTAGAGCATGCCAACTTTTCTTGGGTTATTTTATGCCAAATTAGGATTTGTATTTTTGTATTTTGTATATATTCTTATTATTTATTGGATAATCCTGTTGTTTTTTTTTTAGAAAGTCTACGATTTTTGCTGTTTTTTTTTATAAAAGAAGTCTGTTAATTTTTGCGTTAAAGAATTTTTTCGTGATTGGGGCTAACTTTTTGTATTCTAAAAGGATATCTTTTACTGTGATTGTTTTGCCACATGCATTTCAGTCATTCTTCCTGCTTTAATATAAAGGCATGAGCCAGCTATGTATGACCAATATGTAGTCAAGTTAAGATTATTTCATTGGGTCTCTGATTCCATTTTCAAAGATGATAACCATTATGTGCCTCCATATAAAAAAAAAGAAGCAGTGTTACTCACCTCAGCAACAGGGTACTGGCCAATATTAGAACTTTTCCTGTACTTGCACCACCAAAGATTGACCTTTATGAAGAATGCACCATATAATCCCTAAAAAAAAGCATTCAGATATATTTTCATCAAAAGTTGAACATGATAATTTACATTTTTCAAACTATTGTCCTCATCTTTGTCATCATGTTTATCGCAACTTTTTGGTTGTTGTACACCTAAGGACACATGGCACAGGGGATAAAGGCATTGGTTAGATCCAGTGACATACCCAAAGAGTGTGAGTTCAATACCCGGTGAAGGCAGTGGAGAACTTTCATAGGGAAAATTAACAGGAGATAACTTAGAACTGACATCCATTAAACATGGCTCGTGGAACTAGAACAGTCTACCCTGGTAAGCAAAATAAATGGTTAAGTTTGACATTCCATCCACTTGAAGAAGGCTGTAGCATACAATGGCTGAAATGTTGTGATAAACATGGCGACAAAGATGAGGACATGAGTCTGAAAAATGTAAATAATGTACATAATACCTCATCACAGAAATATAAACAGATATTGAACATAATAATATAATAAATTCTGGCATACAAATCAACCTCAAGATTTTTAGCTCAAAATTCTAAGTTAGACCTATATCTTTTTAGGTTGACCCCCAAACATACAGTTGGCTACTAGTAGGCCAAAACTTACCCAGTAGGGCTAAATGAGGATAGGATAGGCTAGGGTAACCTGTAACAAAAGCATATAAGGCCAAACTAGTTGCATCAAGATATTGACTGTAATAACTTTTCTATATGTGTAATTATACTTATTGTCGAAATTTTCAAAATTTAGTTTTACACTGATAATTATAGCACATCTACAAAATTTAATATCGGTCTGGACCCAGAAGCGATGGTAATGAAGGGATGCTCTGCATTCCCCTAAATTCCAGCATTACTGAAACTTCACCATTAGATTGTTTACTGTCATATCTAGGACACTTATGAGTGGGGTCTTTTCTCTCTGCAGAGATGCAGTCAGCCAAATGGGCTGATCTTAAGAATAACATATGTATTGATACTGATCTGAGATACAGGTCATAAAATATATTTTGATTGTATTTATAATTGGTAATTTTGGTTTAGAATATAATCAACTTTATATTAAAAAAAATTGTTAGGGGTGCATTTATAGATAATACTGTAAACAGGTTTCTTTATTGTTAAGACATGTTTCATTGATAAAAAAAATTATACTCACCCCTAAAGTACCAATTAAGATGAATGCAATCAATTCTTGCAGGTACCAAGGCTCATTATAATTGACATAAAACATAACCAAATGGTCATTTCCAAACGGATTCATTGAGCGCAAAACAAATGCAGCAATTAAAGCACAAAAGAAGGAACGCCATAAAGTCTTCAGGGGAAAATAATAACTTAGCTAGTGAAAAAGAGATTTTTTTAAATTAAAAAAAGCAGAAACTACAAATGAAAAAAACAAACAAACAAAAAAAGCATCACATACAAACAAACATCAAAAACACAATTTCTTGAAACATTTTAAAGAAAATACATTTTTTACAAATTATTTTAAGTTTTAAAATAAATTTTTGTTTCCTAAAATCAGCCTGTTCCACCTTTTCAAATTAAAAGATATGTTTATTTTTCCCTTTAAAATAAATCTTCAAATTTGACTCTTCATTTTTGTATTTGAGGCCAAATCTCTATTTTTAAAACAATTCTTTTTATACACAATCCTTTTCATCTTGTTTTTATTTGAAGACACCAAGAAACTGACTTACATTCAAGCCTCACTGAAAGATTATCCATGATTATTTTAAATCTTGATCTTGTGTAAAATATATGGATTTATAAAATGTTCATATGCATAGAAATCCCGAAACACTGACAACTTTCTTTAGTTCAGGTATGAAACGTTTATCAACTTTTTTTGACTCTTAGTTTTTCGACACGAGGAGAGAGAGACACAATTTTTACTATGCTGACTGTTCCTACATTGCTCTTCAGTCAACCCCCAGCTGAACTCTCGGCCCAGAGTCAGAATCTCAACTCACTGACCCAACAAACGCGCGGCACATCCCGTAGACCACAACTGGACTGGCCTCATCTAGCATCAAATCTCAACCTACGTCTTTTTTCCAAAAATCACCAAAATTCCCAGCCCATCTCTTCTGGGCATGATATCATTCACACCCCAGTCTCATTTCCTATATGGGGTTTTTATTATGACATTTGTGATTGTCACATCCTCCGTGCATGAGTGTGAACTGCACTCAAAGTGTGCACCAGCACTAAGCCGAATAGTTCTAAGCCTAACCAAACCGAATGATAAGATATAACCAATGAAAAATGATAATATAAAAAAAAAATCCTTCCGCAATTATATAACACTACAAGACCAAATTAAATTGTCCTTAAGAAAAAGTATTAAAAAAATTGAAGATAAGAAAAAATACTGATAAGAATTCATAAAGATATCTATGATTAAACAATTAGTTTAATTACATGCTATACAACAATTACTTGCATCCAAGTTGATTTTTCTTTTTACATATAAACTTTCTAGCGAGAGAAATCATGCATGCGGCAGCTCATGAATATGTCTGGCATGTAAAATGAGATGAGGGAGTGAGAAACGGGTGATTGGGGAGATCAAACTCACATCCTCCCATTCGTGAATCATGTTTGACGTCAGGACTACCTACACGCTTGCGCGCATGTAAATTACCACATTGTGCGATTGACCCAGATATGGCATTTTGGTACAATTATTTAAGTCCTGCCTGAATGCACTGGGGTGAGAGAGGCGTTTTGAGTCTTAGTGACGCATGACAAGAGACGAGCTTGAGTGTAGGACTGCTAAGGAAGATTGTTGAAGACAAAAAGGAATTTATAGGGAGAAGCTATGAGAACTGTCATTTTCAACATAGAAATTCGGCTGTCCACCTTCTATCATTATGAAGTTGCAATGAATAAAATCGAACTCAATAAAAATGGCTCACTTGACACACCTAAAAAAATATTAAATTATAAAAAAAAAGTTTTCTCACTTCTTCCAAACTGAAGATGACACCCCCAATTGGTGCACCAAAAGCTACACTCACACCAGCAGCAGCAGCAGCTGAG
This sequence comes from Sepioteuthis lessoniana, assembly GCA_963585895.1. Classification (NCBI taxonomy): domain Eukaryota; kingdom Metazoa; phylum Mollusca; class Cephalopoda; order Myopsida; family Loliginidae; genus Sepioteuthis; species Sepioteuthis lessoniana. Next base: position 18,753,454 of record OY757915.1, on the reverse strand, counting down.
AGAACCTGGAATTAGAACATTAAATAAAAGACCAGCATTGTCCATATTACGGTGATATCATCATTTCAGACAATATTAAGAAATAAGTTAATTCAATAAGCCCAAATCCTTACAATCTCCAAGCCTGGTCAGCTGGGGGCTATAGAATATACTAACTGCATCTCTACAATGGGGTCAGACATAACCCCAAAATGAATGTCCTGGATATGACATTAAATAATCTAATGCTAGAGCTCTGGGAAATGCAGAGTACCCCTTCATTGCCATCGCACCTAGGTCCAGTCTGGCTCAGAGTGGTAGCACCTGATAAGGTCCTATCTATGGGTCAAATAGAAATGTTTGACATTTAAACTAAGGGCAAACAAAGACTCAGGCTAAATTGAATTGCTTGAAATAGAACTGGGTAAACAAACAACTGATGTTTAATTGAATGGTTAGTGATACATAACAATACTTGGAAACCATTCAAATTTGTTGACTTATGCTAAGTTGAATTGCTAGAAATAAAACTTTGATCATTTAAATGGGGGTATCTACGAAATGTGTTTACAAATCATATATATGTGAAAACAGGATTTGACATTAAATAACCAATAATAGTTGATATGCCAGAAAACCAAACCAAACCTTACTATCTCTTTCAGAATTATGAAATTATTATTCGATACATTAAGAAAAATATTAATCTGACTAAAGAATGCAAAAATTAATCAAGTGTTATTGATTGATTAATTTTAATGGCATGTCAATCTGTCTACAGTTATCTCATGCCTCAAAGTTAGGGAATCATATTCATCGTATGTTCATATTTACATTTTTTGTTGAGTTGTTTCTTAAGAGTTTTTTTTTGTTTCATACGGTCCTATCAAATATGATTCATTTTTAAACAGATCTATTTGACCCATAGATGGAACCCTAACAGGTATTACCACTCCAGGTCAGAGTGGACTAGGAGTAACAAAGTTAAGTATTAGTCACTTTAAGAAATGTAGACATCATGCTTATCTGCTACAAATCATTTGAAATAAAGTTAAGCAAAAACTATTTATTTTTTTTTAGTCTAATTAGATTAATTTATAATGAATTATTATTGTTCTATGATTTACTTAAACAAATAATTCAGCTGCTATTTCCTGATTTTTCAAAAAAAAAGAAGCCCTCCCCTAACCTCTTTCCATAGGAATTATACCCATGAAGATTGTAAAAGGACTCCGTCAAAACATTGTACAAATTTGATATCTCGATTTCTTTGTTTTTAATGACATATCAACTTTCATGGGTTATTTAATGCCAAAGCCATCCTTATGGAAGAATAGCAGATCAGATATAATTGAGAAACTGGGCATTTATAAACCTCAGCAGCTATTTCAATTTATAATAATTCTGAGGTTGTCTTTTTTCGGGAAGAGGCGGATGCAGCCTTTTGTATATTTCTATATTGTGTTTTTGTTTTTACACAGCATTGCATAATCAAAAAAGTATGTTGCCAAATTTTCTTAAGGGGGTATTTTGTTCAAACCTGTAGCTTTTCTGTTAAAATTTTTTTTGTACTATGTTAAGTTATTCCTTTGTAAATTGTCCAAGTTTGATGTCTAGTTGGTTATTATCTTTAGTAGGGTTATCTATGATTTCAGGAGGGTTTTCAAGAAGATTCTTAAAATGTTCTTTCCACTTCAGTAGTCTTTCTTCTTGGCTTGTAGCTTTTAGTTTTGCTTTCTATGTGCTTTTCCTTCTGTTCACCTCATTTATTGTCTTTCATATTAATTGTGATTGTCTATCTTTGACTAAATTTCTGATTTTATTGATTTGGCCAGGAATGTGTTCTAGTTGTTTATTTTGGTATGTGTTAGTTCTTGCTGTGCTTTCTTAAGTTTCTGCACATTGGCATTTGTTAGATTTCTTTCCTTAAGTAAGAACACTTTTTTTCATATATCATTTTTCCCTAACTGTGATTGACTCCCAGAGAATTCAACATTTGTCTCTTGATTTGGTTGGTATACACTTAGATGCTGCTTCAATGTGGGTAGTATCAAAGTTTTCATATTTAGACTAAGTTTTTCTGGTATCTCCTGAAGGATTTAAAACTGTTTTTTTTTAAATTATCATGTATCTATTGCTTATATCTCTATTGGCAAGTGAGGGCCACTCATATCATATGACTTTAGCTGCTTGTGTCTTATTTCTGCATTGACTCAGTAAAGCCTTTTAACTGCTTCCCACCGGTCCTGTCTCTTTCTTTCTCTCTTAATTGCCATGTCAATACACTGGTTCGTACAATCCTACAGTCCAGTAATAAATGCCGAGATTACTTCTTTTATACCAGTTCTGGCTGACTGAAACTTACATATATTGCAAACCCCGTTCAACCAGAGATGAGATGAGTGACCTACAAATTGCACTCCCACGGATGCTCATGCTTCCATTTTTCTATATTTCCAGTACTCCACACGTAAGACACATTTGCACTAGTTTTGAACTTTGAGGTAGGCCATTTTGCTCGTCACTTTCTTTTGGTGTTACTATAAAAGGAATTCAATTTACACAGCTTTGTTGTCACATTTCATTTCTCTCGTTTCTTTGGCTGACCACCTGTTTTTTATCCAGCCGTGGATGGTTGCTGGATTCACATAAACATTGGCTGTTCTGCCTGCATATACAGCCCGCCACTCATTGTCTCTTTGAACAACGAACCTCGGTTGGCTCATCGGAGGCAGCAGTCTGTGGGTTCTGTCTTTCAATTTCACTACACTCAGGTGAATCTCTGCTGAGACAGTTCTGTGATCTGAAGATACTCATTCAAAAGAGGAGTACACCTCACAGTTCAAACACTATTGATCCACTTTTTATTTTCTAGAAAATATAATCTAGCTGTACTTTAGAGTTATTCAGGTAAGTGTTGGTCCTTTGCTTTCTCTCTCTTTTTTTTTTTTTAATTTAGTGTTTAGATATGCAAGTCTGTTTTTGAGTGAAAAATCTGCTAGATATTCCATCTTTGCTTATTTGAGCATTCATATCTCCACCAATGATTAGAACATTGTGTTTGGGAATGTGTCAGACAAGAGAAGATAGTTGATGGCAGAAGGTGGTGATGTCCATTTCCTCACTGAGATGGTAGGACTGAAGTAATATATATATATATATATATATATATATAAAAATGCATTGCTAATGATTTTTTTTTAAAGAAAAGTATTGAAAACAATGGAAGAAATAAACCTTTAATGACTGATTCAGAGATTATTCCATGAATTGTTTAGACTAATAAACTAAGTTCTGTTGATTTTATCATTATGAAATTGTCATTTTAAGTTGTGCTCGTGATGCTGATTTCAAGTGAAGTCGTAATGCCACCATTCACATTGTCAGTTTTGGTTGGTTTCAATCACAGCTGTGATTCAATTGTTCATACTCACCAAAGTCTTGAAGAAAAATTTCGACTAATCCTCAAGACCTACTGCACTTTAAGGAAGATGATTGTTTTTCCATCCAGGTGCTTGAATCTGCACTCCCAATATCCTGGCTCTTCACTCTGCATGCCAAACCAATTATCAATATTGAGTATGCAGCCTGGATCTCTTACAAATAGCGGCTTTGCCACTATGCACTGTGAACGCTTTGAGTCAGGGGAATGCAAATGTCTATCATTACAGGAATAAAATCGACAAAATTGAGAATATTAATCTAAACCACAAGGGAAGTGATCTTTACCTTTATAGAGAGTAAATTATTATTTCCTTTCATATTAGTTGTTGGCAACCAGAAGACTCCCTTTTCAATAGCAACTACACCGAGGTGTAGGGGAGGGCACTACACCTTTCTCTGGATTGCTCCACTTTACCCTTGATATGCACCTTATAATGCTGAGTGTTAAGCAAGGAGGTATCAAGTACCATTTTTTCAGTCTTTGGTATGACTCGACCTGGGATTGGACCCTGGTCTCCCGGACAATTGGCGAACACTCTACCAACTAGAGTAGATGAGTCAGTTAATTAACATACACATAAAAAAGAATGTTCTTTTGTTTCCTCTGATAATATTGCTGGAAAAAAAAAGAGAACTGCATTTTTACAGTAATAGATAAATCTAAAAAACTGAAATAAAGCAAAAGCAACATGACTTACTTCCCTTTTCTTGGCTTCATTTTTGGCATATTTTGGAAAGAGATAGGAAAATATATTGCCACAGCAACAAGCTACATGGATGAAGGGTCCTTCATTACCTATACTGAGCCCAGATGCAACACCTAGGATCATGCCCACAGATTTGATCAACAATGTCCATTTGCCTAAAAAGCCATGGATAATAAAACCACTCAGGATAGTTTTAATCTGGAAAGAAAAAGAAAAAATGAGAAAAGAGCATTTAAGTTAGAGACATTCATATCTTTTCTCTATCAATAACTCAGATTTTATTCATTTTATGAATTATTATCGAGAAAAGCATAAAAGTAAGTAAGTATAGTTGGCGACCTTAGTCAAAGGTGACCCGAAGGCTCCCTTTTCAATAGCTACAACACTAAGGTATAGGGGAAGGTACTACTCCTTTTCCAGGATTGCTCCACTTTACCCTTGATCCTCACTTTATAGGGCCGAGTGTTAAGCACGGCAAAATTATTTTTTTGAGTCTTTGGGATTGAACTCCAGTCTCCTGGACCATTGGCGAATACTCTACTCATTAGGCCAATGGCCCAGTACTTACCAATAAAAGTGATTCATAGATAAATTTGATCATTTGGTTTGTTTATTTAATGGTTTGTTTTGGTTTTATGGCATATCAACCTGAGTAGGTTATGCCTAATCCTTTTTATACAAATATATCAAATATAAGATTTTTAAACACATTTTTGCCCAATCGGCTGAGGCTGTAGAATACACTGACTGCTTCAATGGGCAATGACAATAACAAAGAAACTAAATGCATAAAGCTTAAGAAAAAAAAAGAAAAAAAACCTTCTTATCTTCATTCAATTAGTGGGTAAACTTTTGACACTTTGACAGTCCAAAGAGCTAGTGGCAGTAGGAATTTGAAAATAAAGAAATCACTTGGAAACACAGACTCACAATTAAAAAAAACAAAAAAGCATGAAAAAAAACAAAAACATAAAAGGCAGAACAAACTCAAACAAAATCTAGTAATAAATGACAAAAAAGGGGATGCTGTCTAGCGTTTTTTTTTCTAGAGTTATCCATATTTACCAACCCCTCCGCTCGGGCAGGATATGACACAAGGTCAATTTTTAAGTGGAGTTTACAGGTTTGAATTCAGAATTTTCCTTCTCCTAGACTAGTTGCGTTACCAAGGCTGAAGAACCCAGTCTGTCCTACTATTTACCCATAGCTGGAGGGAGAATAATTGGATTCATACCTTTCCCAAAGGTATTAGTGCTATGTGAAATGCTATCAGTCTCGTCCAGGATTTGAACTCGTGTCGCTGTGTCCATTTCCTACAACAATAACCATTACTCCACTCTCAAGAGTAATCACTTTTGTTTCTTCTCAACAAACCACTTCTTCATATGGTCTAGAAATGCACACTTTTTCTTGTATTTTCTAGTAAACCATCCACTTTCTTTTTGAAGGTCAGTGTCACTCAAATAACTTTCCCCCATCTTCCAGCATTGTAGTTCTCACTAGTCTGAGAAAAAGAGGAAAGGAAGAATTTGCATTTACATTTATAAGAATATAAACACTTCATTCAGTTGGTTTTAGCATCTTATTTCTCTCATATATATAATGTTTGCATACTATTCAGAGAAAGGTTATTGCACTCTCACTTTTCCTTTAACAGTCTACCTCTAAATAATAGACTAGAATACTTACTTACCTCAGCAATACCAGAACCACAAGCATATGGTGCAAACACACGGACCAACATGGCTGCCAAACCAGCCATAAACAATGCAGTTAAAACATACAGGACATATTCAACAAGGTAAGATCCAGTTCCATGTCTATTTTTGATGCCAAACAACCTAGAATAAGAATACCACTAGCAAAAGAAGAAGAAAAAAGAAGTGATTAATATACATCATTAATTTCACAATTATTTTTATAACAGTTATTATAGATTATAGACTCCCTTTTCAATAGCTACAACACTGAGGTGTTGGAGAGAGAGCTACTCCTTTCCCTGGATTACTTTACTTATCCTTTATCTTGTAATGCTGAGTGTTAAGCAAGGAGGCATAAAGTACTACTTTAAGTTTTTGGTATATCTTGATCTGGAATTGAACCCAAGTCTCCCAAACCATTGGCAAAGGACCTCTTGCTTGAATTTCTTTCAACTATATCTAATATATGGTAACTAGTTATAACATATAAAAAATTCAGGGACATATTTCAATTTCTATGAATGATGACATACATTCACCCTTAGCTAGCACAGATCGTTTTAATGTTATTTGAATCTTTCATATATACTACAAATATATACACTTATATTTACTCTACAAATATATACACTTATATTTACTCTACAAATATATACGCTTATATTTACTCTACAAATGTATACGCTTATATTTACTCTACAAATGTATACGCTTATATTTACTCTACAAATGTATACGCTTATATTTACTCTACAAATGCATACGCTTATATTTACTCTACAAATGCATACACTTATATTTACTCTACAAATGTATACACTTATATTTACTCTACAAATGTATACACTTATATTTACTCTACAAATATATACTTATATTTACTCTACAAATGTATACACTTATATTTACTCTACAAATGTATACACTTATATTTACTCTACAAATGTATACACTTATATTTACTCTACAAATATATACACTTATATTTACTCTACAAATATATACACTTATATTTACTCTACAAATATATACACTTATATTTACTCTACAAATATATACACTTATATTTACTCTACAAATGTATACACTTATATTTACTCTACAAATGTATACACTTATATTTACTCTACAAATGTATACACTTATATTTACTCTACAAATATATACACTTATATTTACTCTACAAATATATACACTTATATTTACTCTACAAATATATACACTTATATTTACTCTACAAATGTATACACTTATATTTACTCTACAAATGTATACACTTATATTTACTCTACAAATATATACACTTATATTTACTCTACAAATATATACACTTATATTTACTCTACAAATGTATACACTTATATTTACTCTACAAATGTATACACTTATATTTACTCTACAAATGAATACGCTGATATTTACTCTACAAATATATACACTTATATTTACTCTACAAATGTATACACTTATATTTACTCTACAAATGTATACACTTATATCTACTCTACAAATATATACACTTATATTTACTCTACAAATGTATACACTTATATTTACTCTACAAATATATACACTTATATCTACTCTACAAATATATACACTTATATTTACTCTACAAATGTATACACTTATATTTACTCTACAAATATATACACTTATATTTACTCTACAAATATATACACTTATATTTACTCTACAAATATATACACTTATATTTACTCTACAAATGTATACACTTATATTTACTCTACAAATGTATACGCTTATATTTACTCTACAAATGTATACACTTATATTTACTCTACAAATGCATACGCTGATATTTACTCTACAAATATATACGCTTATATTTACTCTACAAATGTATACACTTATATTTACTCTACAAATGTATACACTTATATTTACTCTACAAATGTATACACTTATATTTACACTACAAATGTATACATTTGTAATGGCATCTAAGACAAAGTTTTTCATCACATCGAAAAGTAAAATTCTCTTTCCTAGAAAAGGAAGAAATGTGTCATCATTTCCTAAAATAACTTTTTCCTGTTTAGTTGCCAAAATCTAGTGAGTCTGGGGCCAGTCATCCAGCTATCCTAGGGAATAGAAGTCAGGTATTCAAAGAGCTCATTGGCCAAGTGGGTTCACCAATGGTCCAGGAGACCTGGGTTCAATCCCAGCTCGCGTCATACCAAAGATTTTAAAAATGTTACTTGATACCTCCTTGCTTAACACTCAGCAATATAAGGTACGTATCAAGGGTAAAGTGGAGCAATCCTGGAAAAGGAGTAGTACCCTCCCCTACACTTTGGTGTTGTAGCTATTGAAAAGGGAGCCTTCAGCTCACCCTCGACTACAGTCGCCAACTTTACTTATTCAAAGAGGATAAATCTAATATACTTTACAACTGCTCCAACTGCTAAACCAAAAAATCAGTTTTGAATTTTAGAAATGATGAAGAAGTTTTATCTTCAAAGAAATTCAGGAGTGACACACAAGTTGGCAATAAAAAAAATACACTAATTGCACTTGGATAATCTTGTTGTTTGCAAAAGATATTTTGCTAAAAAATTATCTGAATTAGCTTTATATATTTTTTCAAATTAGCACAGACCCATCTAGATGTATAGACATCATCCCTTTATCATTTAAGTGGCTCAGCAGTTCACACAATTAGACAATAATCTAGACATCAAGACATCATCCCTTTACCATTTAAGTGGCTCAGCTGTTCACACATCTTGACAATAATCAAGACATCATCCCTTTATCATTTAAATGGCTCAGCTGTTCACACATCTAGACAATAATCTAGACATCAAGACATCATCCCTTTATCATTTAAGTGGCTCAGTAGTTCACACATCTAGACAATAATCTAGATTTTGGTTTGGTTTGTTGGGTTTTATGGCATATCAACCTTTGTAGGTTATTTAACGCCAAATCCATCTTTATGTAAATAGTTATATTTAAAACAATTCAGTTTAGCATGAGTACACAGTATGTCAAAAACATTTCTATTTCAAACTATTCAAGCAGTTATATATAACAATTCAGTTTAGTGTAAGTACAGTTTCAATGTCAAAAATAGTTCAATTTTAAACAATTCAGTTTAGCATAAGCATGCAGTTTAAATGTAAGTACAGTTTAATTGTAAAAACATTTCTATTTCGAGCTATTCAGTTTAGTCAAGCAATTCTAATTCATCTAATTCAGTTTAGGAAAAGTACAGATTTTTTTTACACACAGTAAAATGTCAGAACAGTTCTATGTTAAACAATTCAGTTTAGAGTAAATACAGTTTCAATGTCAAAAAACAGTTCTATTTGAAATAATGCAGTTTAGCATAAGCATGGAGTTCAAATGTAAGCATAGTTCAATTGTCAAAAAACATTTCTATTTCAAGATATTCAGTTAAGCATAAGTATGCCATTAGTTCTATTTAACCCAAAGATACGACCCTTATCAGGTGCTACACTCCGGGCCAGAGTGATGGCAATAAAAGGGTACTCTGCATTCTCCAAATCTCCAACATTGCGGGAACCTCACCATCAGATTGTTTAGTATCATATCCAGGACATTTGTTGGGGGTGTCTTACCCCTCTGCAGAGAAGCAGTCGATGTATTCTACAGCCAACTGGGCAAACAATAATCTAGACAAAGAAATCATCCCTTTATCATTTAAGTGGCTCAGCAGTTCACACATCTAGACAATAATCTAGACATCAAGACATCATCCCTTTATTATTTAAGTGGCTCAGTAGTTCACACATCTAGACAATAATCTAGATTTTGGTTTGGTTTGTTGGGTTTTATGGCATATCAACCTTTGTAGGTTATTTAACGCCAAATCCATTTTTATGTAAATAATCAGTTCTATTTCAAACAATTTAGTTTAGCATGAGTACACAGTTTGTCCAAAGCATTTCTATTTCAAACAATTCAGTTTATTCAAACAGTTATATAATGATTCAGTTTAGTATAAGTACAGTTTCAATGTCAAAAACAGTTCTATTTCAAATAATTCAGTTTAGCATAAGCACACAGTTTAAATATAAGTACAGTTTAATTGTGAAAAACATTTCTATTTCAAGCTACTCAGTTTAATCAAGCTAATGGGATATCAACCTTTGTAGGTTATTTAATGCCAAAGCCATTCTCCTAGAAGATCAGCAGTGGTACTATTTATCCCATAACTGGGAGGATAAGGGGGTTCATACCTTTCCCAAGGGTATTTGCCCGAAAGTGAACATAATAGCACGACTGGAGTATGAACTCGCTTACTACGATTCCGCAGTCCATCGCTTTAACCATTACACCATGAGGACCCCCCCATCGCTGAAATTAAGGAAAAGAATTTAATCTATGACATCATAATTAGCTTATGTTACCTGAGAACAGTCACCTTCCTGTTCATAATTTGTGTCATTAGCCGCCCAGCAACATTGTTCCCGGTTTAACCAGAAGGCATTGAGGCAAATACCTTCTTTTAGATCAGACATCCATGTGGTACAAATGAAAATCAGGCCAGCCAATAGACCTGCAGTTTGAATAAATAGGAAGGAAAAAAAGAATGAAAAAAACATCTGTTGCTGAACTGACAATAAGTAATTATGAAACAAATGTTAATGAATATACAGAGAAAAAACAAGACACATAAAAACTGAAAAAAATATTTCATAGGATATAAAAAAAAAATGATCATTTACTTCTTTCCTTTGTAATTATCTGTGTGTGTGTGTGTGTGTCTCTCTCTCTCTCTATATATATATATATATGAAGGTGAGCCGAAAGGTTCATATCATCATCACCATCATCATGTCGTGCTGCTAGCACGGATATCCCTGACCCTCCCTCACCACTTTTCCCTATCGTTCATCGCTTCTGTCAGGTCTTCAGGGCTACATCCCATATCCTCACATAGCTGCTGTATGTATGTTCTAGCTGGTTGTCCTGCTTTTGCTCGGCCATATGTGGGGGTCCATAGGAGTACATCACTGATGAGCTCGTCTCTGCTTCTCCAGCAGTGTCCTGTGTGTCTGGTTCGTCTAACTTGGATAGTTTTCCGGATGGGAGGCAGGTAGCCATATAGTTGGTGCTTTGTGGGGTGTTGCTGCCAGGACTTATTCAATATTGCTCACAACATTCTTGTGTAATTGCCATCTAGCTTCTCCTGCTGTTTTGTTAGCGTCCAAGTGGTGCATTCATATAGCAGTATCGACATGACCGCTGCCTGGAAGAAACTGCGTTTCATCTTATCGTTCAGGTTTGATTTCCATATGATCATATAAGTAAAGTTGGCGACTGTAGTCAAGGGTAACCAGAAGGCTCCCTTTTCAATAGCTACTACACTGAGGTGTAGGGGAGGGCGCTACTCCTTTCCCTGGATTGCTCCACTTTACGCTCCATACGTACCTTATATTGCTGAGTGTTATCAAGTACCATTTTTAAAGGAGGTATCAAGTACTATTTTTAAAGTCTTTGGTATGACGTGACCTGGGATTGAACCCAGGTCTCCCGGATTATTGGCGAACACTCTACCCACTGGGTCAATGAGCTGGTTGAAGTTCTATTAGTTGTGGATGACTTTTTTTAGCAATGGAATCCTACATCAATTACATCTCTGCAGAGGGGTACAGATCCCCTTCCTAGTGTCTGGTATATGAGACTAAACTATTTGAGGGTGAGACTCCAGTGATGCTGGAGCTTTGGGGAATGTGGAGTATGCCTTTATTGCCATTACTCCCTGGTCCATTCTGGCCCGGAGTGGTAGCACCTGATAGGGTCCTATCTATGGGTCAAATAGAAATGTTTGAACATTTAAACTGAGTGCAAACAAATGACTTATGCTAAATTGAATTGTTTAAAATAGAACTGTTTGATTATTTAACAGTGTGTAAAAAATGACTGATGTTTAATTGAATTGTTAGTGATACATAGCAACACTTGGAACCATTTAACTTTGACTAAATTGAATTGCTGGAAATAGAACTGTTTGATTATTTAACTGTGTGTATCTACAAAATGTGTTTACTAATCATATATTTCATATAGATGTAAAAACAGGATTTGGCATTAAATAACCAACAATAGTTGATATGCCATAAAACCAAACCAATGGGTTCCAAGCACTGCAACATCAATGGACCACACCAGTGGACCAGGAGGAGGACTATATTGAAAAATAAACCTCATTTGTTCATATTCTATGAGAGTATCTTGGTTAGTTTAGGAACTTTTCAGTCGACCTTTGTACAGGGTGGAATGATAAAATTGTCTCCCTAGAAAAGACGACATGATTCCATTTCCGTTTAATGAAAACCGGTTTTCTTTTTTTGTTGCAGACCATCGACTAGTTGGCCAGTTGTGTACAAATCCCAAGAGTGATAGGAGCCTTCTATCATGTCTGAAAATGACACAATGTTCAATGAGCAAGATCAGGGATGCGCTGCTGTACAACTCATGCTCTCTACTGATCCAAGTTATGACAACAGGACCATTGCCAGCACCCTTAAAATGCAAATCCGGACGGTTCAACACTTGAAGGCACAGCTCAACGCATTGGATGACTCTTTAGAGGTGGTGGAGCAGAAGGACACCGCCAGGAAGGCCCGGACCAAGGAGTTCATCGAAAAGGTCTAGGCAATCATTGATGAAATTCCCCAGCAGCCTATTCATCAGATTGCCAGAGATTTAGGCGTCTCACACACAATTGTGAATGCATGTGTGAAGGAGGACTTGAGGTGTAGGTCCTACAGGCACCAGACAAGCCAGATCTTGACTAAGAAGACAAAGAACCTCAGGCTAATCAAGTCCGTCTTCCCCCGACCTGAATTCGATGGACTACTTCGTTTGGTCATATGTCGAGAACATCACCAACATGACCTCCAACCACACCCAAGCCAGCCTGATCGCCGTCATCCGCCAAGTATTCGCCAAGCTCTCACTAGCACTTGTGGAAAAGGCATGCTCCCAGTTCCAGATCTGTATCGAGGCGGTGATTGAGGCTGAAGGTGGCTGCATTGAATAGATGTCAGCTCTACTACATAATCAAGTTGGCTGAATTGATTTTTTTAAAGTTTTAAAATAAAGCTGTAGTGTTGTTTTCCTTAGGACTACAATTTTATCGTTTCACCCTGTAGATATCAGCTTTACTACATAATCAAGTTACCTGACTTGATTTTTTTAATAAAAGTTTTAAAATAAAGCTGTAGTGTTGTTTTCTTTAGGACCACAATTTTATCGTTTCACCCTGTAGATATCAGCTTTACTACATAATCAAGTTACCTGACTTGATTTTTTTTAAGTTTTAAAATAAAGCTGTAGTGTTGTTTTCTTTAGGACTACAATTTTAGCGTTTCACCCTGTTGAGGTAGTATGTATGCTTTTACATTATTCTATTTTGTTCTGGATTTAAACTTGAAGAAATCCTAAATTACAGAATTGCTCCTAAGTACATCCTAAAACCATTTTTAAAAAAAAAATAGTTTCCTTCTAAAACAAAGATAGCAGGATTTCATTATTTCTGGTGGAACATTATACAGTAAAAATGAATATCATTAGGTATTATCTATTACCAAATTCTACAGCATTGAAAATCTGTAATTGAAAATATGAATATGGTTTAGTATGTTTAATGGCATATCAACTTTGGTGGATTATTTAATACCAAAGCTATTCTTGTAAAAGAGTAGTAGTGGTACTGTTCAACCCATAGGTTGGAGGGACAAAAAGGTTCATATCTTTTCCAAGGGTATTAGTCTAAAAGTGAATGTAATAGCACAATGAGAGTTTGAACTCACTAACTACAATGTTGCGTTTCAGAACATTAACCAATACATCATAGAAACTCCCTCCATCTCAAATATGAATATGTAACAGTCTAAAAATAAATACATCACCTTATATATATATATATATATTATTAGAGTGTTAATCATCAGTAAATCACTTTGTTGTTATGTGTCAAACTAAGTGCAACATCTACGATAGAGCTATTATGTAATAATAATGATGATAAATAAATATATATTATATATATATATATATTTATTCATTATCTATCTATCTATATATATATATATATATATATATATATATCATAACAGTGTTGGTTGTCACTAAATCACTTTGTGGGTTTGTGTCGAACCAAGTGCAATATAATATCGAGAGTGCTCAATATCTAGGATAGAGCTATTATATAATAAATAAATATATATTAGATATATATATTTAATTCATGGAATTTAGACTGCGACCCCTGGGTTTCATGGAGTTTTTTGGAAAACAACAATCATCAGGCAGTTAAGAAAATGAAATAGATTTGATACAAGATCTTTTTTAAAGTGGGGATTAGGGGAGAGGGGAGGTTGCGTATGAGTCAAGATTTGTGCATTGCTGATTGTAGGTTCACCAGGCCTTACTTTCACTGGATACTATGAGGGGGTTGATTTTTTAATATTTTCAGTTCCAAAAATTTATCATAAATAGAATATTGAAACACATAATAACGTCCGCACTATGAAATGCTTGGCAATACTGAAAATGACTTAATGACTGAATATCTAAATCTCTTCAGTCAGGATTTTTTGTTAATAATTTGATTTTAATTTTATTCATTTAATATCTGTTAGCAAGGATTAAAATTAAAATTTCAGGCATTATATTTTGATCTTAATTTTTCCTTATTTTTTCTTTTTTAAATCTATATTTTTATTCTTCTTATCAAATAATCTTTTTTGTAAAGATATCTCATAACCTCCTATAAAAAGGGAATATTTCAGAATTCCGTATTTTTATAATATAATTGTAGAAGTCACAATAATAAAATCTCCACTTGTATAAATCAATTATTTCTCGGCTTCAAATCAAGAATTGACCTATAAAAGATCAACTTACCACAGATACTTGTATAGTAATCGACCCCTAATTTTTTTCTAAAGACATCTCATTGCCTAAAAGGAAGTATTTTAGAATTCAATATTTGTATAAAATAATTGATATGGAATTTGTAACACTTCTAAATACAAAGAGAATATAGAAACAAAAGTGAAAGGAGACAGACTTGTAGGTGTAAAACAAAACAATTAATTTTATACACCTTTGGTGGTGTAATGGTTAGCAAGCTCGACTAGCAAACCTACACGAGTGAGTTCGAGTCTCATTGGGTGCCCCTTTCATATGGCCTTGTGCCACATCTAAGCAAAAAGCTTAGTAAATTACCACTGGTAGTAACATGCATCTAATAACCAGGAATAGTTCTGTTTTAACTTTGTGGGCACCAGTCAAATGTCTGTCCACCATGTATCATAGTGGACCAAGTCCCTTTCCATCTCCTATGTGCCTGTTACCTACTAATTGTGCAATACACTGTCCCCAGGAACCAACTGCTTTTTATCTTTCAAGGGGAATAACTCTCATATTTTTTATTAGGTTTGGTCCCTAACAGAATATTGTTGGGGACGGTAGTCAAAGGTAACCTGAAGGGTCCCTTTTCGATAGCTACTATACCAAGGTGTAGAGGAGGACCCTACTCCTTTCCCTGGATTTCTCCACTTTACCCTTGATCTTTACCTTTTAATGCTGAGAGTTAAGCAAGGTAGCATCAAGTGCCATTTTTTGAGTCTTTGGTATAACTTGACTTGGGATTGAACCCAGGTCTCCCGGGCCATTGGCAAACACTAACCATTATGCTAATGTCCGGTATTAACAGAGTATGAATTTAAAAAAAAAAAGAAGATATTTTCGGAAAAAATTTCTTTTTTTTTTTAACAGAATATGATTTTAAAAAATAAGTTTTTTTGTGAAAATATGGTTATATGTGTCATTAACAATATCAAAAAGATCCAGATCTTTTTGGTTAGAGCCATATCACTTGTTTATTTTAATGACCCGTATGTTTTGAATGGGTAGTTTGACTATCATACCTGATTCTGTAGTGTACAATATCTGGTGAATAGTCTATATGTTTGGATGACTTTTGTTCTGTTTTAATTAAATGCATTTTATAAATGATTTATATATGCAAATGAATAAATTCCCTCTTTATTGGTCCCAATGGTTTTATTCCCTCCAGCCAAAATTTTGTCAACCCTCTATTTGGGCCACTGTGAAAAAAAAACATAAGGTGTTATTTATTACCAAACTCTATAGTATTAAAATTCTGAAACAAAGAATATAAATATGTAGCAGTCCAAAATTAAGTACATCTAGACAAAATTCTATATCATAAGAATATTTTCAAACTTTTTTCCTTGAGGTGGGGGTTCTTGTGATATAATGGCTAAAGTGCTGGACTGTGGCTTTGAGGTTATCAAGTCTGAACTTCAGTTGTGCTATTAAGTTCACTTTTGGACTAATATCCTCGGGAAAGGTATGAGCCCTCTTGTCCCCCCCCCAGTTATGGGTGAAAGAGTACTACTACTGTTCTTTAACAAGAATGGCTTTGGCATTAAATAATCCACAAAAGTTTTTTGTTTCTTGGTAACAGAGTTTAAATATGTATATGTGTGTGTTTGTTTTCTTTGTTTAATGGCATATCAACCTTTGTAGGTTATTGAATGCCAAAGATATTCTCCTTTAAGAACAGTAGCGGTACTATTTGACCCATAGCTGGGAGGATAAGGGGGTTCATACCTTTCCCAAGGGTATTTACCCGAAAGGGAATGTAATAGTGTGACTGGAGTACGAACTCGCTTACTACAATCCCACAGTCCATCGCTTTAACCATTACACCATGAGGACCCCCCCATATATGCGTGTGTGTGTATATATATATATATATATATATATATATATGAATAAACCAGGAACAATATAAGATCATGAGAAACAAGATTAATGAATGTCTTCTAAATTGATGTATAGCCTTACTTCCGAGTTCAAGCAATTATTTTACTCTTTGTGAGTTTTTCACACCAGTTTTAACTAATGGTTTTTCACTGAAGTCTGAGTGACAGCAACACTCTACAGTTCTCTGGGACTCTGCTAAGTATCCTAGTCAATTTTTGTAGTGCAGTGGTCTAAATGGTTTAAATTCTTCTTCTAACTTCAAGTTTATCTCGTCTCTTTTTCAAATTCTCTTTATACATACATATTAAATATATAAGATTTGGTTTGGTTGGGTTTTATGGCACATCAACCATTGTAGGTTATTTAATACCAAATTCTCTTTATACATACATATTAAATATATAAGATTTGGTTTGGTTGGGTTTTATGGCATATCAACCATTGTAGGTTATTTAATACTAAATCCTCTTTATACATATATATTAAATATATATGATTTGGTTTGGTTGGGTTTTATGGCATATCAACCATTGTAGATTATTTAATACCAAATCCTTTTTATACATATATATTTAATATACGATTTCTAAATACATTTTGTAGGTAACATTTTTAAATGAGCCTGCGTTCATTTTTTTTGGCCCATAGTTAAATGGTTTCACTTTTTTCTATCTAATACGAATAATTCTATTGACTATTAATCGTTTGTTTGCATACAATTAAAAGTTTTCAAGTATTGCTATTCAACACTAACAATTCAATTAAACATTGGTTATTTGTTTACACACAGTTAAATGATCAAACAGTTCTATTTCAAACAATTTAGTTTAGCAGAAGTACACAGTTTAAATGTCAAACACTTCTATTTAACTCATAGATACGACCTTATCTGGTGCTACCACTCCAGGCCAGAGTAGACCTGGGAGTGATGGCAAAGGGGGTAGTCTGCATTTTCCAAAGCTCCAATATTACTGGTGTCTTGACATTCGATTGTTTAATGTCATTTCTAGGACACTTGTTGGAGGGGAGGACTTACCCCTCTGCAGAGATGCAGTTGGTGTATTCTACAGCCCCAGCTAACTGGGTCACCAACCAGTTTCACTTGTTTTAGTATTTTTTGTGCTAGTCTAAGTAGACACCAATATACAAGCCCTGATGCTTCAAGAGTGAAATAATAGACAAACCTTAAATGCACCTCCCATGATAACTTCTGTGATCAATAGAAATAGTTCAGGAATTCTTTCATTTAATTGACAATACTCTCCTGTTAATCAAATATCTTCTTTAATCAAATTTGGCCGTCACTTATATAACAACTTAATTAAAAGGCGATTTATTTTGTTTACCCGAGACACCTGTTTCTTTAATTCATTCATGAATTTGACATATGCTTTAAGTTAGGCATATATTGTTCTTCAACAAATAATTTCTTCAATATATATCTTCTTCAATATAAAACTTCTTCAACAAATAACTTCTTCAATATAAAACTTCTTCAATAAATAACTTCTTCAATATATATCTTCTTCAACAAATAATTTCTTCAATAAATATCTTCTTCAACAAATAACTTCTTCAATATAAAACTTCTTCAATATATATCTTCTTCAACAAATAACTTCTTCAATATATATCTTCTTCAATAAATGACTCAAATAAAAACAATTCAGAATTCAAAGGAGAAGCTAAATGACTTAAATGTTAGAATATCTTTAATTCTAATTAGATGACTTTAGTCAAGGGCGACCCAAAGGCTCTCTTTTTGATAGCTACTACACCAAGCTGTAAGGGAGGACCCTACTCCTTTCCCTGGATTGCTCCACTTTACTCTTGATACATACTTTATAATGCTGAGTGTCAAGCAAGGAGGCATCAAGTATCATTTTTTGAGTCTTTGCTATGACTTGACCTGGGATTGAACCTAGGTCTCTCGGGCCATTGGTAAACACTCTAACCATCATGCCAATGTTTGCCAATTGCTCGAGAAACTGGGGTTCAAACATCATCTGTATGGCCACTTGCCTCCCATCTCACAAACCATCCAAATAAGACAAACAAGATCTGCTGGGAGCTGCTGAATAAGTCAGGACAAACTTATAAGCAGCATTCTTCTATGGACTCCTACACATTGATATACCAGTGTTGACTGACCAGCAAAGAATATCATTTCTGAGTGGACATTGGATACTATCTAGGCAACCTGCCAGAAGCAATGATTGATTGGGATGGGTTGCAAGAGAGAGAGTCAGGGAATTCCATGCTATGGCTTGGTTGTTTAATGGCATATCAACTTTGATGGGTTATTTAATCCCAAAGCTATCCTTGTAAATGCTCAGTAGTGGTGATAAAGAGGTTCATACTTTTCCCAAGAGTATTAGTCTGAAAGTAGACATAATAGCACGACTTGAGTTTGAACTTGCTTACTATGTGTCATATGAGAATTAAGAGAGACACTGGCGATTGAACACTGTGGAGGGAAGTGGCAGGCTTCTAGATAATATAAATAGAAGTACTGTGCTGTTAGGATGGGACATTTGTCAGAGGACATCAGTTGAATGACAATCAGTTGGATGGACTTAAACAAGAAAGACTTCAGTAATAGCTTGGCCGGCAGTGTTATGGAGAGTAACTATCTTTTGTTCATCTTATTTACTGCTAATATGTTATTTCAGTTGAATGAAATACTTATGCTTTTGTTAAGTTGTCTGTCAATTATTCTCTTTTCTTTGTATGTAGATGTGAGCGTTAAAAATCTCTGATTTCACTGTTCAGTATTTTAGCCACTAAACCATAGAAACTCCCCCAGACTCCATGCTACCAGCATGACTTGATGATTATATATATATATATATATATATTAAAATAGGTAGATCCACAAAGATATTTGTATTTTTTAAATTTATCTATTTAGTTCTTACATACGTGTTACATATGTGTATGTTTCCAGCTTGTTGCTTTCATCAGAGAACATATATGGCACAAGGCCTTGTTAATGGGGTATTCAATGAGACTTGAACTCACTCTTGTCTGCAGTTTGAATATTTTCCAGTTGGTTATATGTTTTATATAGAGGTCATCCTGTTTACCTTAGTTTACTTTGCTCCTCTTTGATATTTGATATGTTTTTGTCATTGTATGTGTGTGTGTGTGCGTTGGAGTAGTTTTGGGTTTCACAAGCTCTGATTGAGAAGTGACAGCCATACTTGTTTATGCGATAGGGGAACAAGGACTAATAAAAAAGGGCGTCTCTCCGTATACTGAGTGTTGTAGTCTCAATTCTTTATATTTAACAAAGAGAATAAAAGGTTGGAGTAGTTTTGGGTTTCACAAGCAGTTATTTTTGTTCTCTGTGTGTGTGAGTGTGTGTGTTGGGGATATTTTTGTGTATGTGTGGCAGTGCGGTTTTAAATTTACTGATAACTTTTTTCTGATAGTTTTTGTCTGTGCATATGTACACACATATCTATGTATGCTTGTGTGTGTGTGTGTGTTTCGTCTGAGAACATGTCTGGCACAAGGTCTAGTTAATGGGAATTGTGTGTGTGTGAGAGGCACCTGCTTATCAGACTTTTGGCTGAGTGGGCAGTCATTGACTCGCAAGTATAACACTGGACCTCTTGGTCTAGTTTAAGCAATAATCAGACATCTGTGCCTGGACCCATGATTGAGTCCATATCCAGCTAGGGTCATCAGGCTCACAGTGCACTTAGTGAGCGATGACCAGCCAAGCCCAGCGGGGTTCAAGCTTCAGCTCCAGCCCGACCTTCTCCTCCTCTAATCCCCACTTTAATTTGACCTTTGGGTCATTGACCTTGTGTCAAGTCCTGTCTGGTGGGAGGCAGAGACAATTATCCTCACTTACAAAGTAGAGCATAGCTTGTTTTAGCAATGAACTACCACTTCTTTTAAAACTAGAAAAATCTAAATTAGTTTTTCTTATTTTATAAGAAGTGGTAGTGTGTTGCAACAATAAAAATGTTCAGCTTTACTCTTCCTTCTGAGTAAAGCTTAGAAATTTTTGAATGACAATTATATATCTCAGTAATTAATCTGGTATGGTACAAGGCCACTAATATCCCAGTTTAAAGTGATTAAGATAAGAAAGTGAAAACAATAAGAAAAAACAAAAAAGGAAGCGTTAAATCATGCAAGTTACCTCCCCTGATACTCTCGAGAAAAAAAGAGTGTTTTCTGGGACCGGAAGAGAAGCGACAGCCATGCTTGTTTATGTGATAGGGGAACAAGGACTAATAAAAAAGGGCGTCTCTCCGTATACTGAGTGTTGTAGTCTCAATTCTTTATATTTAACAAAGAGAATAAAAGGTGAATGAGAGAGAAAGAGTAAAAGAGTTTATTTATAATTTGGTTTAATGGCATATCAACTCTTCATGGTTATTTAATGCCAAATCCTGTTTATACATACATGATTTGAAAGTGAATAATTTTTAAACAAACCAAAGCTCAAGTATTGCAATTAAACATTAGTAATTCTATTTATCGAGTATTCATACCCAACACAAATAACTTGCACACAGCAGTATTGTTTCAAATAACTAATAATAATTCCTAGTAAAAGATTGAACAGTTCCATTTGACCTTTAAATGGGACCCTAACAGGTACTAACACTCAATGTCAGAGTGGACCTGAGCGTAAAAGTAATGAAGGAGTACTCCACATTCCCAAAACTCAAAGACAGGAGCCTCACCATCAGATACAGTTTAATGTCATACCCAGGACATTAAATGGTTTCGAATATTGCTATCTAATACTAATAATTTTATTTAACATTAGTCATTCATTTAGTCACACCTGGATGGTTTCATGTATAGTTGGTGACCATAGTTGAGGGCGACCAGAAGGCTCCCTTTTTAAGAACAACTACACCAAGCTGGAGGGAAGGGCGCTACTCCTTTCCCTGGATTGCTCCACTTTACCCTTGATACATACCTTATATTGCTGAGTGTTAAGCAAGGAGGTATCAAGTACCATTTTTAAAGACTTTGTTATGACTCAACTTGGGATTGAATCCAGGTCTCCCGGACCATTGGCAAACACTCTACCCACTATCCATTTGACCCATGGGACCTTTACAGGTATTACCACTCCTGGATAGAGTGGACCTGGGAGTAATGGCAATGAAGGAGTACTCTCTATCCCCTAAAGTTGCTGGACTGGAGCCTTATCATCAGATGCAGTTTAGTGTCATATGCAGGACACTCATGGGGAGGGGGGGTCTTATTCTTCTGGAGAAGTGCAGTTGCAGTATTCTACATCCCCAGATTAGATGGTAGAAAAAATAAGAGAGAGATCAGAATAATCAGAATGAAAATGTAAGTACTGGTACCCCCCCCCCAATGAAGAAGATATGAGAGAAATTCCAAGGTAAAACTTACCAGCTCCCATACCAACTAATAATGCACACACCCATCCTGACCAGGCATCATGGGCTTTTTTCATCCGTTGCCAAAAACCTTCTGATGTCCTTTGAACCATATTACGATATCGCATACGATCACGTGCGATATCTCGCAACCAATCAATGGTGTGAAAATCATCATACTGTCCAATCGATGATGGAAGATCTAATGTATCCATTAAATTGGTAGATCCTAAAAGAATTAAAAAAGAAAAAAAAAAAAAAGGAACAGAAAGCTTATATATGTATATCCTTTATAAACTATATGTGTGTCAGAAGTAATAATGACTGCTAAACTGACATGCTTTATTACTTGGAGATATATATATATTTATATATATACACACACACACAGATATGAAATAAAAAGCTAAAGTATCATATTCAAATTTATTCGGAAACCTGTTCATTTAAAAATATATATATATATTGGTTAGAAAACAAGAAAATTAGAAATTGTATTCCATATTAAATTTATTTCGCTTATTCTAGCTCATCAGATGGATTGATGCATTGAGCACTCATTCTTTGGATATTCACAGTCCTAATTTACTTGTGTATATATATATATATATATATATATATATATATATATATATAGTGCAATTAAAAGGAAACTCAAACCTGGTTAAGTTGTCATTATAAATTTATTTCGCAGGAGAATATTATACTCTCTGTCTTGTCAGATGATTTTTTTGAGGTTGGAATTACAGTTCATATGTGCATGTGAAATAAAAATAAATCAATAAAAATGAATAAATAAAATTTAAATTCTTAGGCGAGGGCAAAGGGAATCAAAACAATAGGTGTTAGAAACATTAAGAAACAGGAGCAGGGTGTGCCTGTAAGTCAACCCATCCCAATTTGAGCACATGCCAAGATTCCCATAGCAGATGGGATTTTCTAAATAATCTAAGCTCGTAAATCAAATGACTATCCCAATATATATTCTTCATTTACTGCTAATATATATATTAATTATCTCAGCTGGTGTGATTTTAGACATTCCCCTCAAATTAAATTAGAATCAAGATAAATAAAAATAAAACTAAAAAACTTTTTCAGTAACTACAAGGTGTCTTTAATTAACCCTAAAAATGATCAAGGGGAATTAACTACCCCAGAAACAAAGACCTTAATTTTTTTATTAATATCCGAAGTTCACAGAGTTACCTATATATAAATATCCCTGTCCTAATGATATCAACTACTGAATTAATTGTAATTCAATTCCAATAAAATTCTCATTGCTGTCTTTGCCATTACCAAGAATAGGGGCCTCAGTGGCCCTCAGTCAGGATAATTTTAATTTTCCTTTAAGTCTAAATTTAAACATGAGTTTGTTTCGTTCATTTAGCCATCTCTAAAATTAATTATACTAATTTTTTCATCAATACACAAGTTACATCTACCGTTGAAGCTATTTGCAGTAAAAGACTGCCTATTTTTCACTTTACTTAGGAGATCAGCCCCTGATCTTTAAGGTTCCAAAAATATTTGGATAGAGCGGTTTGGTTCCTAAGTCGTAGATTGGAGAAAGAATGTCTGTGATTATACAATCTTGGTTTCCAATTCCCAGCGGAGATGCCTATATAGACTCTCTTCCCATCATTATGTTCCATAGGGGAAATGCATGCCAGGTATATGACGTTTCTTAAATTGCAACATCTGCCCAAGAGACATTCCCCTTTACTTCTACAGTTACAAGACTCCACATCTAGTCCCCCACTGTTTTTAATTAATTTGTCTAATAACCTCCTGTTACGGTTGTTTAAAATGTTATGCATATTCCTAGAACAAGAGCAACTAATTTTTACTGTGTTCCTATTAAAAATTTTTCTTAATGGATTATCCCTATTAAAATGTTTATCCAGGAGGTGTAGGAAGTATTTACCTATATCAATGTTGGTAAGTTTACAAAAAGGCAGGTTAAACCAGATTACCTTTCTATTTCTTCCTCTTCTATTCGAGTGATTATTATTATTATTGTCACCTACCTTGACGGGCGTGCGGGTCCCACTACTATTACTCCTATCCCTAGAGCCAAGGTCCACCGGGGTTATATACTCCAGTCTACCTTAGAAACACCAAATATTGCAGTATTATCAAATAGTGCTCAATATCAATGATAGAGCTTTATATATATACATACATATTTTTTTTTTAAATATCCAGTCAGTGTCCAAGGACAGTGGGTGTGGATTATTCTTTACATAGAATATATGAGGAAAATCATATAAATCTAGGAGAGTGCTCAATGTATGGCTATTGTTAGTTCCCTATTTATTCGCTGGGGTATAACAAAATTCACATTCAGAGCGTATATAGTACGATTTGATGGAGACTCAAACACGGTTAAGTCGTCATAATAAATTTATTTCGATGGAGAATATTACTATACTCTCTGTCTCATCAGATGACTATTTATGTACAACATCTTAAGCAACCATAATAGGAGGCTACTCAATGAACTAATTACGAGGGATAGGAACCCAGACGTGGGGTCTTGTAATTGTAGAAATAAAGAAGAATGCCTCTTTGGCGGATACTGCAATTTGAGAAATATCGTAGACCAGGCATGCATTTCTCCTATGGAACAGCAAAGAGATGGGGAAAGAGTCTATATAGGAATCTCCATGGGAAATTGGAAACAAAAGATGATACAACCACAAACATTAATTTTTCAACCCAAAACTTAGATACCAGACTGCTCTATCAAAATATCTAGGGGCCTTAAGGATCAGGGGCTATCTCCTCAAATTAAGTGGAAAATAATCAGGCACTCATCTACCGTGAATCGCTTCAACGGTAGATGTAACTTATGCTTAGATGAGAAAATTAGCATAATCAATTTCAAAAATAGAAAACTACAGTTGAACGAGAGAAATGAGCTCGTCTTTAAGTGTAGACATAGGGGAAAATTCAAATTATCCTGATTGAGAACCACTGAAACACCAGTCCCTATGTAATCGCAAGGCCAATGATAAAGATGTATTAGAAACTAATAGAGATCAGCTCGATAACAGATATCACCGAGACAAGGAAAGATAAAGATAGATGAGGGCCAGATGAATGTAGAATATTAATCCAAAAATTAGGGCCTGTGATCCTGGAGTGGTTAATTCCCCTTGACCATTTTCAGGGTAAATTAGAAAACACTTGACAGCTATATAAAATGTCTTCACCTTATCTTGTTTAACTATCTCGGTCCTAATTGAAACAAGAGGAATATCTAGGATGACAACAGCTGAGTTAATTAACAGACATATTAGGAATAAATGTAAATCATGTATGAGATAGCCATTAGTTATACAATCTTTGTCTGTTTAGAAAATCACACCTGCTAAGGAGAAGAAACCTTGGAAGGGATTGACCGGTAGATTAATTCTACTCCTGTTTCTTAATCATTCTAACACATAACATTTTGACCCTCTCTGCCCACGCCTATGAATGAAATAATTTGTAATTTGATTTCCACTTTTATTCTTTTTTATATGCTTATTTTTATTTTTATATTTTTTATTTCCTTTATTTTATCTTCTGAATACGAACTGTAACTCCACTAGGGGATCACCACACACTTCAGCACATCCAGGTACACTTTGGTGTTGACTTTCAAGCCAACTTCGAAGATGTGAGGTGGCATGACATGGCCCTCACTTGAAACCACACCCTAGGCACATTTGTTATTCGTGGCAATCCAGATTTGCATTTTGAGGGTGCTGGCAATGGTCCTGTTGTCATAACTTGGATCGGTAGAGAGCATGAGTTGTACAGCGGCGCATTTCTGATCTCGCTCGTTGAACATTGTGTCACTTTCAGACATGATGGAAGGCTCCTATCACTCTTGGGATTTGTACACAACTGGCCAACTAGTAGAAGGTCTGCAACAAAAAAAGAAAACCGGTTTTCATTAAACAGAAATGGAATCATGTCGTCTTTTCTAGGGCGACGATTTTATTGTTCCACCCTGTAAATAAAAACTAAGTTGTTTGTTGGTGATCTCAGTTGAGGGTGACCTAAAGGCTTCTTTTTCAATAACTACAACACCAAGATGTAGGGGAGGGTGCTATTCCATTCCATGGATTGCTCCACTTACCCTTCATCCTTACCTTATAATGCTGAGTACCATTTTTTTTAAGTCTTTGATATGCCTCGACCTGGGATTGAACCTTCGTCTCCTGGACCATTGGCAAACACTCTACTCATTAGGCCAATAATAACAAGTGGGATAATTTTATAAGCATTATTCTTAAGTTAGAAAGACGAACGAAACTTAATAGAATATTTTATTTAAAACTTCAATACATATCCCTGGTAGAAGGGGCATATGTTTGCTTGCATAAATAAGCAAAGTTGGCGACCTTAATCAAGGGTGACTCGAAGGCTTTAAGGTGTAGGGGAGGGTGCTACTCCTTCCCTGGATTGCTCCACTACCCTTGATCCCTGCTTTATATTGCTGAGTGTTAAGCAAAGAAGCATCAAGTACCATTTTTTGAGTCTTTGGTATGATTCGACCAGGGATTGAATCCAGGTCTCCCGGGCTACTGGCGAGCACTCTAACCATCATGCCAATGTCTGGTTCTAAACTTTACTTAAAGCAACTCTCCATTTTTTATTTTTAACAATGACCCTCTTACAACCCATACGTCATATAGTAATTATTGCTTGAATATATAAACTTGAAAATGCTGTTTAGGTTCCTTCTGTCTCTGGTTTAATAATTTTGTTTAATAGCACATCAACTCCAAATGGCTTATCTAATGTTGATATTTGGTTAATTTGTAAATGGTTCTTTATAATCATATCTATATTTTCAAAGTTCCATTGCACACTTAAAAAATCTGTCTATAATAATTTTTTTTCTTATACACAGTTATATGATATCAAGTATTCCTATCTAATACAAGTAATTTGCTCACACTTATATAGTTTCAAGTATTCTTATCTGACACCAATAATTTACAAACTATAACATGGCTTCAAGTAATTTATAATAATCCTAAGGTTTCAAGTCCTTCTAGCATTAATAATTCTATTTAATGATAATTATTTGCTTGCAGAGTAAAATGGTTTCAAGTATTCCTATCTAACACCAATACTTTGCAAGCAATTACATGGTTTCAAGTAACTAATAATTGTTTACTAATAAACTTAGTAAACAATTATAACTTCAAGTAACTATTTTTAACATAATTTGGATAAAGTTAGATGTTTTTAAGTATTCCCACATAACATCAATAATTCTATTAATAATCATTCGTTTCTATAGTTATGTGGTTTCATGTATTCCTATCCAATACTAATTATTTTCAAATAAATTTGACTCATAGATGGGACCTTCACAGGTATTGACACTCTGGGTCAGAGTGGATCTAGGAGTAATGGCAATGAAGAGGTTCTTCCCACGTCTCCAGAACTGGAGTCTCAATACTAGATGCAGTTTAGTGTCATACACAGTACACTCCTTTATCTGTGTGTGTGTGTGGGGGGGATCTTACTCTCTACAGGCGATAGTCAGCATATTCTAAGCTTGGTCGATAGGACTATTTACTAGTCATTTTTTTTCCGCAATGGTTTAAACAAAGACATTAAAAAACTTACCACCAGAAATCTTAAAATTCCAGAATTGTAACAGTCAATTATAATTGTTTGCTATTTATCCAATATCCCCCCAGGTTGGATTTGACACAAGGTCAATTTACTGTAAGGAGCCATGCATGAATCAAGACTCATGTGCAGCTGTCACAAAAATGCTTGATCCTGTCTGCATTCCCATGAATTTTGGTGCTTCAGCCTTGTCAAGCAGGTATTGCCGGGGGATAAGACCTCCTGGGACCAGGCAGTTAGCACAATACCCACCCGATGTGAACACTAGATGGATCCTAGAAAACTAAGGATCCATTAATTATAAATGTTTAAGGATCATTCAAAATTGATTCTTTATTTTTTGGGAGGATTCCAAGTCATTTGATTCACTAGAGAAAAATGGATTTACAGCATTGGTACACAATTCAATATGAGATATTCCAGGTTTATCAATAAAAATTATTTGGTTTGGTTTCTTTGTTTAGTAAAAGTAAAGTTGGCAACGATAGTTGAGGGTGACCCAAAGGTTCCCTTTTCAACAGCTACTACACTGAGGTGTAGGGGAGGGCACTACTCCTTTCCCTGGGTTGCTCCACTTTACCCTTGATACGTACCTTATAATGCTGAGTGTTAAGCAAGGAGGTATCAAGTACCATTTTTAAAGTCATTGGTATGATACAAACTGTGATTGAACCCAGGTCTCCAGGACCATTGGCAAACACTCTATCCACTCGGCCAATGAAACTTCATGAGTTGTTTAATGCCAAAGCAAACATTGAAGATCAGTAGTGGTACTATTTAACCCATAACTCGGGGGATAAGGGGGTTCATACCCTTCCCAATGTTTGGTTGGGTTTTATGGCATATCAACCATTGTTGGTAATTTAATGTTGAATCAGGTTTATAAATATATATTAGATATATAGAGGCACCCGTGGTCTAATGGTTATCGTCGTAGGAAATGGACATGGTGACATGTGTTCAAATCCTAGACGAGATTGATTGCATTTCACATAACACTAATACCCTGGGAAAGGTATGAATCCAATTATTTTCCCTCCAGCTATGGGTAAATTGTACGGCAGACTGGGTTCTTCAGCCTTGGTGAAGCAACTAGTCTAAGAGAAGGAAAACTCTGAATTCAAACCTGTTAAACTCCACTTAAACATTGACCTTGTGTCATATCCTGCCCGAGCGGGGGGGGGTAAATATGGATATAGGATAATTCAGTTAAACATTAGTCATTTGTTTACACACAATTCAATGATCAAACAGTTCTATTTCTCACAATTTAATTTAGCTTAAGTTAACAAAGTTAAATCATTCCAAGTATTGCTATGTATCACTAACAATTCAATTAAATATTAGTCATTTGTTTTGTCAAGTGGTCGACCACTGAGAGGAGAGAGATAAAGAATGTCCCCTACCCCTCCATGTTTGAGTTAGCAGGCCACCCAAAGAATGACCGTTAAGACAGAATAGTAATATAGGTCAATTCCTCACGGCCTGTCGGAGAAAGTAAAGAATGTGGGTCAGAGTGAAAGCTAACAGATGTTTGCATTCAGTGACCAGGGAAAGGAAGAAAAAAAGCGAGATGATTGGCTTGGACCCTAAAACGGAAGTGGCACCTTCTTCCTGTCAGCGGAAATAGGGAAAAAGAAAATGAGTTTTGGAACAGAGGTCGTGGTGAACGGAGTCTCAAGCCAAACTCCGGGTAAAGAAAGCAGAAAGAGCCTTGGACAAGAAGAGGAACTTAGTGCCTTCAAGCCAGGGCGATATGCATAAATAAATTCCGTCAACCCGTAAAAAAGAAAAAAAAGAAAATATTCTCCAAAGGAAAGTCATTGCAAAGATAAGTAAACTTTAAGACTGTTTCTCCCAATACCCAATTATATACTCTCCCTCTCTCTCTCAATTTAAAGAAAGACTAAAGGAAAGGAAAAAAGGAAGAAAGACATTTAGAATCCTGTATTGTCCGCTAATAATATAGCCAACACGTTGAATATGTGTATCCGCGTGTGTAGTAAAAAGATTGATATATTTTAATGTTCCCACGTATTGAAGTTGTTCATTTGTGTCGTCTGTTGTCAAGTTGCTATTTCATGTTTCTTTTTCAGCTTCTTCTGCCTTATGTTATTTTCGCTTAAATTGTCGTATAATTTCCTTTAAAAATATTATACGGGAAACCGGAGTTGTCGACTACAATAATTAATATTATTACATCTAAACCTAGAGGTCCATATCCTCCATAAAACAGGGGGGGGGGAAGAGCTAGTGGCCTGGTGGGTGTATGTGTAATGTCAAATTTGGAAACCCCTTGCCAGCGGCGGTCAGTTTAGCCCTAAATTAACCCCCACATATATATACCCGAGAAAGGCCTCTGAACAAGGACTTATTCTATGAGGGATAAAGTGCCAGACCGCCCCATCTTCACACGTGTGAAAAATAAACTCCCCGTTTGGTGATAACAATATTTAAATGCACCAGTTCCCATACGCTTTTAAATGGTTGCTCATCCGGGGATCTTTTTATTTTAATTTGCCGTCACAGTTTATACACAATTAAATGAACAAAGAGTTCCATTTCTAACAAATCAATTTAGCATAAGTGATTTGTTTGCACTCATTTTAAATGTCAAACAGTTCTATTTGACCCATAGCTAGGACCTTTATCAGGTGCTACCACTCCAGGCCAGAGTAGACCTGGGAGTGATGGCAATGAAGGGGTACTTCACATTCCTCAAAGTTCCAGCATTACTGGAGCCTCAACATCAGATTGTTTAGTGTCATATCCAGAACACTTGTTGAGGGTGGGGTGGGTCTTGCCCCTGTGCAGAGTTGTAGTCAGTGTATTTTACAGCACTAACCAACTGGGCTGTTTTCCCCGGGGTATTTGTCTAAAACTGAATGTTTGAATTGAATTACCATGATGTCACAGTCAGGCAGATTAGTTACTATACCGCAGGGACTCTACTCCCAAATTATTTGGTGCTTATACTCTATAAATGAAAAGACAAATTTGTCATCTAAATTATACAAAAAATGAAAATAACACTTCTTATTTCATCTGATATATTTATCAAAATTACATGATAAATATCTTGAAATACTCTAGATAGTGGAGAGAGTGTTTGTCAATGGTCTGGGAGACCGGGGTTCAATTCCAGATTGTGTTATACCAAAGACTCAAAAATGGTGCTTGATGTCTCTTTGCTTAATACTCAGTATTATAAGGCTTATATCAAGGATAAAGTGGAGTAATCCAGGGAAAGGAGTTGCACCCTCCTCTATACCTCAGTGTAGTAGCTATTGAAAGGGAATCTTTGGGTCTCTCTCAACTATGGTTGCCAACTTACTTTAGATTAGATTTATTCAAAGAGATTGCCATTGGCTTCAACCAGGGCCTCCAGATGACTTTAGAATCCCCTGCAAGTCTTTGAGATGGTCTTGTTTAAATTGGTAAACGCTGCTGTTATCTTGTCTCCTGTGCGTCTTTGGTGTTGCATGGAGCTTTGTTGGTCTCTCGCTCAACTGTGCCCCACACATAATAATGAAGTGGATTGCAATCTGGGGAGTTAGGGGGCCAGCTGTTAGGCATAATGTGATCACAGAAATTTTCCCACGACCATGTTCTCTTACATGTATGGCAAGGCACAGGGTCCCGTTGCTAGGCCATCAGGGTAGGTGAATAGAGATATAATGTCACCATCACTAGTGATTACTCCAAGCACCATGATATAGATTGGCTGTTTGCTTTTCATCAATATGAATCTGTCCTCAGACTGAGATCCAGACATTCTGAAACCTTTGTATTCGGACTTTTGGCATTAATACTCTGTGGCATAGCTTGTTATTTCTAAATTTCTAGAATCGTAAATTGCATCATCGAATTGCTTTCAACACGGACAGTGCCCAACTGATTCTAGTTTGCAACACAGTAGAACAAAGCACATACACAAAATCAAAAATTTAGAAATGGCAATAATTTACCCAATACACCCTGTATATAAGTGAGCGTGTGTGTGTGTGTGTTTGTGTATATATATATATATATATATACACACACACACACATATTTACCCAATACACCCTGTATATAAGTGAGCATGTATATATATTTGTTTTACATAAAGACAAAAGAAAATATTCACTTTCTTGGTGTCATTATAAATTTATTTCAGGCTCCAATAAATTCTAATAAGTTTAAAGTTTAACTTATAAGCTTTATAAAAAACATCTTCAGATGAAATATTTAAAATTATAATTAGATGTTATCATATTACTTCCAGCAAGAATGGAATTTGAAAAAAATTCTCTTCATTTATTTTTCTAAAATTAAAATGATCTATTTTATTTATTTGTTAAACAAGAAAAAATCAATAAAAGTTGGAAATATTATATCTATTATTTTTCATATATATTATATTTACCATCCCCTCCACATAAGCAGGATATGACTCAAGGTCAATTTTTAAGTGA